>JAVJAQ010002202.1:930939-1314554 GCA_032362365.1 Zygogramma bicolorata | reverse complement strand
TATTTTCTGCTGACAGAACACTTCTCTGGACATGCTCTCTCTTTGCTTAAAACATTTTTTGGTTATACAACCTTCTGGCTGCACGTATATCATCCCCTAGATTTAAATAGTTATATTGATTTGCTAAGTTCTCGAAAAATGTAATGTTTTCTCAAATTACTTTCAATTCATTAGTGTACCATTTTTTCCTTTTATTACCCGTATGGACGGTTTTCGTTTTATTTGGGAAATAAACATCGATCAGTGACAAAAAACAATTCAAAAAGTATATACAGCTCTTTCTAACACTCCTAAACTCACTAAGTAGTGAGTCCCTTTCCCTACTTTGCATGTCATATATACAGTTCTGTATTGCTTCCCGGGGCATTGGTCTGAATTTAATAACCTCTGTTTTATTGTTTGAGACAGTAACATTAGGCATGTCACAGTCATTCAGAATACCTACATGGTCTGACAGAAAAAAAATCAAAAACACTGGGTCTGCAATCAGATTCTGCATTTGTTATGCAATTGTCAAGACAGGTTTGAGTTCGTTTAGTCACCCTAGTTGGTTGTCCAATAAGAAAGTTACAATTCAATGAAGTTATAAGGCTAGTTAGGTCTCTAGTTTGACTGGATTCATTTAGAATACTGATATTAAAATCACCATATATACAGAATCTTTTTTTCATATTAGTTAAAGTTAAAAGTATATCATTAGGAACACCTAAAAATAAATTAAAATCACCTGTAGGTGAACATGGAACATTCCTAAATATCACTACCTATGAACATGAAATATTCCTAACTATCAATACCGATGAACATAAAATATTTCTAAATATCACTACCAATGTACATGAAACATACTCAACCACTTGAAACTTTTCCTAGAGATCAATTACCATAACACCAAACTGATATTTCTGCACTCGACGCGCGTTTCGCTAACAAGGTTAAGATCTTGATTCTGAATGAGTATCAATTTTCTTCTCTTGAAGATGCTAACCTTGTTAGCGAATCGCGCGACGAGTACGGAAATATCAGTTTGGTGTTAGGGTAATTGATCTCTAGGAAAAGTTTCAACTTTTACCCCAAAGGTTTCAATGTCATCGTTTATTGTATACTCAACCACATTCAAAAAACAAGAATCGTATAACCGTAGAAGGAAAACATTTGAAAAACTTGCAAATTACCCTTCCGTGATTAGAGAAACTGTTTCAAATTCAGTGGCGTGATATGGAAAAAAAAATCTGCAAATGTATCTCTATCCACATAGAAAATCATTGAACAAGTAAGTTTTTGAAATTCCAGTATCGATATCATTAGCATCTGTCTGCAATGATCGAGAAAATGATATGGAAAAAGAATAGCGAAGTGTGAGACTTCCGTGAGAGTTGAAAAAAGTTCGAACAAAACAGTTTTCTACAACCGAGTGGGATAATAATATATCACACGCCGAGGGTGGGAAGTGATTCATTGAACATTGATTGGTGTATAGAATTGTAAAGTGAGCAATTTTCAGATGAGGTATCTGAAAGAGTTGTTAGATTAGATTTTTGAATTGTGTGAACATTCCTCGATGATCTTCAGTACGATAGCTTTGAACATGACACTTTTCATGGAAACAACAATTCTATATGTGAAATTGGATGTTTTTGCGCTTTCTTCTATACCTCAAACCAAGCACTGCATATTTTATGCCAGCGCAGCGAGTAAAAGAAGTAATCAAGAATTTTATATCAGCCAGATTGGTTTCTTCGTGCAATAACAAAAGTTGCATCCTTACATATGTGGAATTCTTGTTTTCAGTTGGCGAACTTTAATCAGGTTTATTGAAACAAATAGCGAAGGACGCCCACAAAACTTTATATATCCGAGCGCGAGAAGCAAAATAGGATCATTGGGAATTTTCAATTTAGTTTGTTGATTGTGGAAACTGGAGAGGATGTTATTGGAACGCTGCCGGATGTAATGTTTTTCTGAGCGAATGATATTGCAAAAAGGCTTGGAGCTCATTCTAGCCAATCTAGAGTAATTGAAAACAGGCTAGCTGATAAGTTGGAAAATAGGAAATATCTTGATAATCGTCCTGAAAATATGACCTCTAGTTCGTTGGGATTCGAATGACGTCTAAGAAAATGTGCAAGAAAATGACATCCATGTGAATTGAATTGTTATCAGCAAATTGAATAGTCAAAAGGTGGCGGTTTAGTATTTTTTGAGAATAACTTGAAAGCTGTCAGTGTTGGGCATATTTCTCGAATATAAGTTCTCAGAAAGGATCAAATTCCATTAAAAAAAAAACCACACCACTAGTATTCGCTATTTTATTTTCAGATTGAAAATACCCTGGTTACTCAACCGTTAGTTAGAACACGACGTTACTGACTATACCATAAAAAATATTTACTGTGTTATCTAGAAATTTGAAGAAAAACATTTTTTTCTCCGATTAACAGCAAATATTAATTTCGCAGACACGTATCAATCAGTATAGTGTTACTTTTCCTGTCTTTCTAGGCAGCAAAGTAGTAGGTACTTTGCTGATTGATATGTGTCTGGAGGAGTGAGTACCTCAACTATTTTCTTCTAGTTTCCTTGTATATGTGAAATGAAACAACTCTCAAACGAAAGACATCAAAATGATTTCTCTTTGCGGTAACCTTATTAAAACTATGTTTTGGGGGGTTTCGAAGTCCTAGTATTCATCAAGGTATGTCGTAATCTAATATCTATTGATTGTGCTATCTGAGCATTTGAAAATCGGAAACAAATGCAATTCTTTGAAATGAATGTATGATAGTTCGAGATCAATTATTCATTTTCTATAAGAATTCGTTAACAAATAATAGAATTATTTTTCTCAACAGAAAAATTTCTTGAAAAACAATATCTATTGCTCAGAATGAGTGTTGCCGGATACGTCTCATACAAAACATTTTGGAAAACGTTTGTTTCTGAAATATTGATTTTCATTTCTCTATAAAAAGGAAACAAAAAGTTTATTCCTCGTTGACATTTTATTTGTTTGTGTATGAACAATTTGTTATAATCAACTATCTAATGTGTTCATATATTTTTTTCTTTCAAAAAAATTCAAAAAAAATGTACTGTGTAATATATTGAAAAAAAATCATTACACGACGTTAACTCTCCTTCATTTTTGTTAAGGTTAATTATTTTTCCAATGAAAACTGTCATTTATTTCCGTTATTATCTGCATAAAAAAAGCGAAAGATAGATTCTCAGAGGATTTTTGATATCTGTTAACAAATAAAATGGAAAAAAAGTTTTCCGAACTGAACGATTGATCTCTTTCCCCAAAAAAATATTCAAAAGAGTGGCATTGAAATTTCTACAACTATGTTATTGTATAGTGTTGTATGCGAAATCAAAACTAGCATTGGAAATGATTTCAAAAATAGTAATGTGTTCTACTAGTACAGAAATTTGATGAATTTGGAAAAAAAGTTCGGCCATATTACGAGTCCCGAAGACGCGTTTTATATATCATGTGAAGAAGGCATTGGTCCGTTTTGAATATGAAATTGAGTTCAGGAATATCCACCTTCTCGAAAATTCTTCTGTGAAGTAGAAGCCCCTGTAGTTCGGCCCTGGAAGTGGTGCCACCGAGCATATTGTATCTTCAGAATTGACTAGACAGAGAAAGGACCGTATCGGTGTGGTATACTGATGGTCCCGAAGGGGACAAACAGGTGGAGAGGAAGAAAAACTATTCGGACTATATGTTTCAAGCAGAATTATTGGCAGAGAGACTTGTTTTCAGTTTCAGTGATGACAATGATTATGATGTAATGTTCATTAGCAATGTTGAAGAAAGGCGAGCGCCCGGAAACTCGAATAGGAATGAATCATACACATGATAGTGCGGAGCTCATATGCCTTTATATCGATCATTGTTGGGTGATTCATTACAATGATATATTTTCACAAGAGAGGTCAATTCATTACGACTGAAAGGCTCTGTCTGAACTCACACTGTTCTTTTCTTTGTGTTATGCCAACTTCGCACCAGAAAATACACTATTGTTCAATACATGTTTTGAACCAAAATATTCAAAGACATCCACAAATATTATTGAGGTGGAATGAGAGAACAAAGGTCAATCGTACTACGGTCTTTTAATCTGTCAAAATCACAACTGGAAACGCCTTTTTTCACCTAGTGAATAAAATACTGAATAACGCTAAAGAAGAGAAAAAATGTCAGACACAACCAGTCACCATGGGTGTACTCCAGGGCACTGTCATGGGTCCAATTCTGATCCTACTAGATATATTAACAGCATTTACAACCTGAAGAACATCGACGGTGATATTGTTTCATTTGCTAATGACACGGCATTGATTTTCTGTGGCAACACATGGGACTCTACTTATGCGAAAGCACAAAACGGAACATAATTTTATCCTGGCTAAATTCTAGTCTCCTGAGACTAAACATCGACAAAAAAAATCTTAATCTTCTCACCAACAACAAGAGTCCAACCACTGGAGGAAAACATTTTCTCACATACCCCCAATTGCCAAACTCCTATAATTTGTTCTTGTCTTTTTTAAAAAAGACTGATTCAATAAAATATCTGGGTGTATTGCTTGACCAACATGTACTCTGGGACAAACATGTACAATTTCTCGTCAAAAAAATCATGAAACTTATTTTCAAATTCTACCAATTCAGAAACAAACTGAATAAACATGTATTAATGAAACTAATATCATACGATGATTAGCTGAATCAGATATAAAGTATAGTATAATTATTTGGGGTGGGTTCAATTAGAAGTAATACAAAACACCTTGCTCAAAATAGTACGGGGGGGGGGGCACGGGGGCGGGGCGGGGGGGGGGGGGGGGGGGGGGGGGGGGGGGGGGGGGGGGGGGGGGGGGGGGGGGGGGGGGGGGGGGGGGCGGGGGGGGGGGGGGGGGGGGGGGGGGGCCCCGCGTGAAGCAAGATAGAAAACATCCAACGGAGAGCTATATGAGGAGGCTAGTTTATTCAGTATCATAAAATTATACACCTATCACTGTATACTATGGACGATGATCCCGCCCCTTTATCTCACACATATACACTACACGAGCAATTCCTTTTTTAAAACCCAAAGGTTTGTTACTTACTTTGGACCAAAAACTTGTCAATCAAATTCCCATCGAACTAAGAAATATGAAAAATATTAATAAACTCAAGCGAACGATCAGATCCCTTGTTGATCACAATTCCGATTGCTTAAAAGAAATATTCAAATCAATGGTCCGATTCATGACTGAGTGATTTTTTATTTTACTTAGGCCTGCCTCCCTTTCGCTCGATTTTCTGGTCTGATCGTCCTGAGGGTTGTTCATTGGTTTCTATTGATTCCTATTGATTTCTATCAATTTTTATTTCTCACTTAAAGAAATGATTAGTTTTTTTTCTTATTCACTTCATATTTGTGTTCGGATATGGGAAAATACGCAACACAAGCTTTGCTTAGGCGTTTCCCAGAAACTGAACACCACTACTTATTTATTGGTAATAATTTCATTTATTTTTTCATTAACTGTAATTATTATTGAAGATATGTTAAATTCACTATAGATAAGAATATGTATGTATCTGAACTGAATTAAATTAATTGATTGAAAAAAAAAGACGATACCGAAAGTTGTTGCACTTCGGGAATTCGGTGTACACTTACAGCATGAAATTCCGAAATCGCAAATCGAATATTGGAACATTTTATGAAATTTACGTAGAAATCTTGAAATCCAAGTGTAAATCCTGGAATCTCACACTTTGAAATGTATGATGAAATTATCCAATTAGAAATCTTGAATTCCAAGTATGAATCCGGAAATCGTGCATTGATCTAAAAATGCTTGATGAAATCCTAAATAAAGTCCAAGATTCCTAGTTGAAATCCAGAACTTCCCAGAAATTTTGGGTGTTATTATGAAATCCCAGAGGGAATTTCGAAACATTCCGTGAAATTTTGAAATCCACTCATACAAGCTCTTAGCAAAATTCGCGTAGATTGCGAGTGATATCTGTTTAGTGTTCAGGTAATAGAAATCCAGGAGTTTATGAGATAATTCTGGTATCCACTTGATCCAATTGAAAACCTTCATTTAAAAATTTGTTGATTTATATGGAAGTGAACCTGACTTTCTAGGAAAATTCCAATTTTTTTTTGATCGGGATGACTGACCTGAAAGAATTCAGCATTACTAGCGACCAGTCTCGGCTTCGCACGGATAACAATGGCTATTTTGAGTTATGCCTGAAAGATAGATATATACCAACCACGAACTTTTTTTAGACCTTTTCAAGATGTACAATACTTGTAGTGCAGTATTTTGATCTATCTCGTAGGTTTAAGCCAGCGTTTTCAATGTAAGCGCAAAAAAGTGTGATTTTCTTCGGATGCTATACAATGTGCTACTTCTCTCATTGCTTTCATACGTTCAAAACGAAAGATTTCTCGCGCTGTGAGAAATATCCGCCATTGAAGTGAGAAATAATTTCTCACTGTTATCACGATAACCCAAGTCAGTCCTGATTTGTTACATGTCAGTTTGATATGACACGTTCTCCATGTTGGCAACGCTACGCCGACGATTCGCGTGCAATATCCAAGTAGCCCATTGTTGGTGTTTCCATAACAACGAAACCGAAGCACTGCATAATTATTGCTGTCAACTTACCCAACGAAAATAGTTTTATTGTTGATTGTTATAATATAAACAGTTTAGATTTATTGAATATTGAATATAATGGAAAACGGATATTTAGAGTTGGAAAATACACCTCCAGAAATTGTTCAGAAAGCAATAGATGTTTGCAATAATTTGCTACAAAACACATCATGAGAAAAATATGAAATCATGAAATCGCTCACAGAAACTTTATGGACTGGAAAATGAAAGCCAAGGTAAATTCTTGTTCCGAAAATACCTTGTTAGTTTATTTTGGAGAGTTGTCAAGAAAATTGAAATCATCAATATTATGGTCTCAGTACTCGGTGCTGAGAACTTCCTTAATTATCAAAAACTGTGTTGATGTATCTAAATATACTCCAAAATAGGTAGTCAAAAACATTATCTTCTGAAAAAATTCAACAATTCTCGAAAGATGCACCTGATGAAAAGTATTCGCTGGTGAAGGTATGAATTGAAAATTAATGAAATGTTATCGAAAAATGAATGTTTGGTTTTGATTTCAGGTTGCTTTAGCTATTGGCCTCACAGGGGCATGCCGTTGTGATGAACTTTGAAAATTAAAATTTTTTGACATGGAACATCTTAATTCGGCCCTTTTAATAAAAATAATTACCTCACGCTAAAACCAAGGTTCCTAGAAATTTCACAGTCACAGGAGAATTCCACCAAATTTACAAAAAATATGTGAAGCTTCGACCATGCACAAATGAAATACGTTTTTTTCAATTACATAAATAGCAAATGAAACAGCCTGTGGGGATAAATAAATTTGACACCATGGCGAAAAAAATTGCAAAATTTTTGCAATTACCGAACCCTGAATGATATACTGGCCATGGTTTCCGAAGGTCACCTGCGACTATTTTAGTTAATGCAGGGGCAGATTTTTCAACTTTAGAACGCCATGGGGGTTGAAAATCCAGCAATGTTGCTGAATCTCATATCGACAACTCCATAGCTAACAAAATGAAAATTTTAAAAAGTATACTAGAATCCATTCAGCCTTCAGCGCCATTAGAACCTGAACACAAAAATGCTGTGGAAGATCGGTACGTTTCCCCATCAACTTCGACCGCATCTAATATATCAATTATCGAAAATATGTTGAAACAAAACAACTTACCAGAAATTACTTTACAAAATAGTTAATATATAACTGTTGCATACTTTTTTAAATAAAATTTAAAATTATTATATATGTATTTTAATTTTCAAAAAAAACGCAACCGTAGAAAAAGTACAGTGTACAATGCGTGGGAATATGACATATTTCTCACTCCCTGGTTTGCGACACTCGCCTTCAGCTGCCGTGCCAACAAACTTCTCCTCTCGTGAGAAATATGTCGTTTTTCTTACTTGTTGTACAATATACTATTATTTACGGCATCACATTAGATTTCTCTGAAATCATCCGTGATTCTCTCACCGCATCAAAATCTGTTGGGTAGTTTCAAATATTTATACACACATATAGGGACAGACAGACAGCGGGAAGCGACTTTGTACTATGTAGTAATTTTATCCTACATTCTTTCCTCTATCTCATTCTTTCCTCTATCCAATCACTCAACGGCATCGCCAACTCCCTACGAATCAAATATTTATATTTGAGCAGCCCCCGTATAGCGACAATGACCGCTGCGCTCTTCCCAGCCTCCATCAGCGTCAGTTCGAATCACTAAGATCACGGTTTCTTTCCAAGGACGAAGGAACCGTCTACTGTAAAGTTCGGCCTCCCTCCGCTAGGGGCGCTGCGCTCTACGGTTTTCGCAATCTACCTTATCGACGACGGAAACCGTAGACTGCGATCTTGCGAGCAATGTTGCCGGATCGGCGAATTTTATGCATTTTAGAGGAATCGTGATTGGGGTCGATTGTTCAGTAACGAATTATACTGATATTAAGAACTGTTTGAACGTCATTATTTCGTGATGGATCAATATTTGTTCCGTGGTTTCCTGGGTCTATAACCTACCACAATCTGAAAAAATAAGAATTAATATTGGAATCTATACAAGTGTAGAAGTGCAGATTTTCAATCTACCCCGAAAAGTTGCTGCGTCTATTGAAAAACAGTTCTTTCTGGATAGAACAAGTCCAACAATTCAACAACTTCTCGTATAACTCAAATTTTGCCTATCAAATAAATGATAAGAACTTATATAAATAAGAACTTTATATATATATTTATATATATATATATATATATATATATATATATATATATATATATATATATATATATATGCAAGATGAATTTTTCTGGGTTTTTTTATCCGTTAGGTAACTTCTGATTTGTTCGACGTTTCGAATTCCATTTTGAATTCATTCTCAAGAACTGTGAGACGAATATCTGTCCATACCGTCCTGGTCAATCACTCCCCTTACGAAGTAACCAAGCAAGAGTAAGCAAAGACTTCAATTGTCTGTTCTCCATGGGAAACAGTTCTTGAGAATGAATTCAAAATGGAATTCGAAACGTCGAACAAATCAGAAGATACCTAACGGATAAAAAAACCCAGAAAAATTCAACTTGCATATCGAAGATCCGTGAAAACATCAATTTCTATATATATATATATATATATATATATATATATATATATATATATATATATATATATATATATATAAATTCGGTGATTGATGCCTTTTCTATCGACAATTTTATCACTATTGCTCTCCTGGAATGTAATCTCGGACCGGGATCAGTGAATCGGGATTTCGGGATCAGAATTTTTCAATCACGGTATTCCAGGATTGATTCCGAATTCCATTTTCCACTAAAAAACCCTTTAAAACTCCGTATAAAAAAATGGTTGTATTCAAAACATGAATAAAATGGAATGGCAATTCATAATTCTTGTATTCGATTCGCTTACGGTTTTCAAAAATATGAGCACATCAGTTCTAAATTTAAAGATTCTGAGTGGCTAAACTTAGAAAATATGCGCAAAGTTCATTTATTGACACTGAATCATAAGGTTTTAAAGTCAGGCGAACCAACATATCTTCGCGATAGACTAGTCACCTTCATGAACAGAAACCAAGTAAACTCGAGAAAAAATAATTTACTAGTCATCCCTAGACACTCCACAGCACTATTTATGCGTAGCTTTTCTTACAGTGAATCCAAACATTTTAATCTGCTCCCTAAAGTATTGTGGAATTTTTCTTTGAAGAATTTCAAGAAGAGATTGAAGGTAACACTCAAATGTGCTCAGGACTGAACTATTGCTGTTGAAGAAGACCTGTCTATTATTCATTTCTCAATATTCTCTCGGAATACCAGAAAAAATGTATAACATTATTAGTATAAGTATTATCTTTTTCTCCTTTACATTCGATATAGTATAATTCTATACAGCATCATGTGCTTCCAATGGTTAAGATGGAAAACAGCTTCAGCTGATTCTTCGCCTATTCACCTTTCCTTTTTCCAATGTACAAACTTGTATCTCATTGATGAATAAAGTCGATTATTATTATTATTATTGTATATCATAAAGTTATTACAAATTGAGAATATATCGATTTAAAAAAATATATTTAGGTTTACGTATACGACTACGCACTAGATAATAACGAACTTGTTCTACCTTGTGACTGACATGATATTATGTTTCTCGTTTCTGGGGCAGCTTAGTTCGTGAGCGGAGCTTAACGCATTGTTGCCGATTACAACTTAATGCTGTTAGATCTCATTAATATTCTCAGGATTATTTCTTGGAGTGAAAATATACTTATTTCAGTTCTCGAAAATCATGGGATTGACTTATCACAATCCCGGTCGGTTTTTTCCGTGATCTCGAGATCCCGTACCCCGGGATTACATTCCCCTTCCTGATATATAATTAATCGTCTTTTCCTTGGCATTCTCATTACGATTTGTCAATTCGACTAGTGAATTTTTCCCACCCCATTGTTGTGAACTTGAAAACCTTCCGAATCTGTTTCTCTCTCAGGAATCTCTCAAAAATCAGACTCAGAACCTTCAAATATCTGGTGAAAACTAATTCTCATCTCTCTTGGTTCACGAAATGTTCTCTGAACAATGTAAATTTATATCTGGAATCTTCAAAATATTTCGAATAGATTTAATACGCCACTATTTATTAAACGCAGGTACTGAAAATTCATAAAACACAACTTCTCAAAAGAGCTTTTTTTGCGCCAGTCGAGTGATATATATATATATATATATATATATATATATATATATATATATATATATATATATATATATATATATATATATAGATATATAAAAAAACGATTCATAACATTGCTTCAACAACTGCTCACTGACGGATCATATGAAAAAATTCACGATCTTGAAATTCCTGCATATACGCAGACTGTAGCTAGAGGCTATCTATGAACGACAACGTGCTTCTTATGATGTCATCGGCTCGTTAAGGGGGTACGAAAAAATCGCAACTCACAATTCACAAATTGATTTTTCCAAGGTGAATTGAAGCCAATGAATTGAAGCCAATGAATTGAAGCCAATTAATTGAATTCACTGAAAATGGTGACTAGTCATCGTAACTATTTGGATTTCAAACTGAGCCATTCTGAAAAAAGCCTTAGTGTATTTGCGCCACTTTGACTTGACGAAAACGTACACTATTTTTGTATTTATTCGGTATTAGTTTGATCCTATGAATGATTTGACATCCGAACATTACCCCATCTCGAAAAATTGAAGGATCAAATCTTGAAATATCACTCAGACCTAAGAGATTTCCATATTGGCAACACTGTATTCTTGAAACCGATCTCGTCCAAATGCGTGTAACCGTTCACAACTGGATGGAGGATACGAAGCAATATCATAAAGGAAACTCCGTAAAGGATAAGAAAAACGATACACATATATGCATGGGAATCTAAATGGATCTTTTCGGAAAATAGTTCAAGGATGAAGAGTACCTCCATGGGCTGGTCTATCTGGTTGATTATTGCTATGAACTCCATAGAAATATCTCCTTTCACTATTTATACTCAGAGCATTCGCCTTAGTAACCTTATTTCACTGCTAGACCATGCGTATTCCCAAAAATAACGTTAACTCCGGTTCTTCCAGATAATTATAATAATGTTTATATATACAAAGGTTGAAATATTGTTTCAACTTAGGCATACGGAATCTGTGAGTGACTAAATACTAGTAAGTAATTATTTTTGCTCGTTAAAATCATTATTGTCGGATTCTATGAGGTAAATATCGACCTGATGTGTGTTGACAAAATATCTATCAAAATTGCAGGATGCCACACTCCATGCTTTTCACATGTAGCTACCTCAGAATTCCCACATCCATAATGAACAAAGAACCTTCATTCATTGTTTTATCATCTCGGGCAACTTTTAATATCTCGGATCGGAGGCCGTCGAATATGAACATCTTCATTATGGCCTAGATACATAATCCACAATTTGGAAACAAATGAAAATCTCAGCAGTCATGATAAACCGAGGGGTTGACCACTGGGGAAAAATGTGTACACTGGAATTCCCGTGAACCAGAATTCCCTCGGAATTCCCCGGAATTCCCTCGGAATTCCCCGGAAGTCCCCGGAATACCTCGGAATTCCTACAAAATAAAAATGTCAATTTAAAGAAATATCGATAAAATTTTAGAACTAAATGACGGAAATACTGGGAATACCGGGGAATTCCAGGGGAATTCCGAGGAAACCCGACAAAATATGAAAGATATATTTCGGAACTTTCGCACAAAGGTTTTTTTTGAGATTTCTGAGTGGGACATAAACTTCAGACTTTCAAGTAGACCATGTCATGATTATGACCCAATCTGAATAATATCGGATTTTACATATCAAAACTTTTCACATTTTCATTGAGGCTGGTATTTATTATATCGGAAACAAAATAAATAATCTACATAATGCAAGTCACAATCGTAAAATAAAGGTAACGGATCGTCTGATTCCACTCAAGTTTGTTTTATTAGCATCATTTTTCCTGAGATTTTTCCTTATAAAATCACGTTCTGAATCCGTCCGAGGAAAATAATGGCAGTCGCAGAGGTTGACCCCAAAAACAAACACACAAACTACGACACAAAGTTTTTTTGGGCTTTTTCACATGCCCAATTCATATATATTCGAATCAGAATGAGGTTCTATTCCATTGAAAGAAGTAATAGGATTATTCGAAAAACCTACCCCCCATCACACCTATCTCGAGGCCGCACAACCTATAAAACAAAGTTGTTGTTTCACATGCCTTATTCATATATTCGAATCAGAATGAGGTACTATTTCACTGAAAGAAGTTATTGACTTCCAGGGACTTTTCAGATTATGTCTATCAGATCGTGAAGATTGTTGTCATTTGTCATCAGGCTTATTTTTCGCTAACAAAATGTATTTTAAATTGGAAATTCGCCACAAACTCTTTCAAAACAAAGGTCCTTACTTTCTTCGTCCAGTGGAAGTGGATCACTTCACAACGGTGTTTTGTTTTTGAATTATGATTTTATACAAATATTGAAATTTTACTGTATGCTTTTTTTTATTGCGCGAATAAATTGTAGTTACCTTATAATAATCCCTATAGTTTCTTTATACATTTTTCGGAATTCCCCAGGGATTCACTCGGAATTCCCTCGGAATTTCCCAGAATACCCCGGAATTCCCTCGGAATTTCCCAGAATACCCCGGAATTCCCTCGGAATTCCCTCGGAATTCCCCGGAATTCCTATCAATTGTACACCGGAATTCCCATGTGGTCAACCCCTCGTGATAAACATAAGCACATTATTTGGAGATCTTTGGGGTAACCCCATCCCAGTGCTAGCCGTTGCCAGGTTGAGGGGGTCATGAGGCCTCGAACTTTCTCTAGTACCTCTGCTAGTAAGTAACCAAGCATCGAACGACTACCAAGCTCACTCTCCTTTTCATTTTATACATTGGGCAATATAATTTTTACTGACTACGGAAGGAGCTCAGTGGTATATAATTGCACATTATTCTCACTCGTTTCAATGAGCTTTCAAACACCTATTATATGTGTTCACTGTGTTGAAATTTATTCGTAGGTGTTTTTTTTCTTTCGACATGGTCTACACCACCAGTGTGTAACTGAAAAAGTATCTGAGTTTGTGCCAAGTTGGATTGGACAAGCTGTAATTATTTATTGCTTTTCCTCGTTGATATTATTTACATGAAAAATGGACCAGAAACTAGTTTGGTCCATTTCCATTTCGAAAATACAGGTGGTATTAATCTTCAAATGCAGGATCAACTGAATGAGGTAGATGCAGAAACACTAGTTTCCTTCCAAGGCCAAGGCCAGAAAGGTATTTCGGAGGGTTCTCACTATTGCATTATGACCAGGAATTTGAGTCTCATTCCATGATGAATTGGATATTCAACATGTTTTTGCAATGTACTACTATTATACTCCTCCAAATGGTTTATTACAAACAAAAATACATTCGAAAAAATTTTGTTTAGAAGTAATATTTGTTGATAATTTTTCTCTTCCAAATCGTGATCCTGAGTGTAATCGTCCCATTACAACATCAAAAATTCTCTCTCTGAAAATATTACCCGAGATATTACCTCTCAACAAAACTATTCGGAAATATTTTAATTTTTTAATATAAACTCATCTTGTTCATCATGAAATACCGAAAGTTTCACCATAATACATGTTTTTTGATTCATCGAACAGAAAAATCTCTCTTTGTATAATCATGTCTAACCCCCATGAAAACCCCCTAGGCTACGGCCCTGGTTTTGTCCCATTGCCAGAATTAGTTGACAGAAAAGTTTACTGGACGTCGACACATTGACCTGTTTTCATGTATAATTCCAGGGTGCACTAGATGATTCTTGAAATCTGAATACCAAAGAAAATGGGAGTTTGCGTAGAGATGTTTTTTATGTTCCCTCATAATTTGATGGACGTTGCTTTCATTGGTACCGCTATGCTAATCAGACGTCTTTGCAAAGTCCCAACGTTGAATTTCAGCTCTTTATTCCCTCAGAGAGCGTAAATGATTCAGGATGGAATGAAGTGAAAGTCACAATTGAAGCGCGTTTGGATAGGTTGATGTTGACTTTCCATTGTGAGCATAGAAGGACTGATGTTTTGAGGCCCATTGTTGGTATATTTCGAAAAAAAAAAAGAAATTTTGACCACTACTATCATAACAAATGTAAAGAACTGAATTGTTCATTGGAGAATATATTATATTTCAGTTTTGTTCGCACAGAGTTCTCGAAAGAGGTTAAAAAGCCGAACAGCATACTTACACTCAACGCGCGATTTGCCAACAAAGCTGACATCATCAGGAGAATAAAATGATACTGAAGTCAAGAAATACTGTTGGTTCCATTTTTCACAAACCCAATTCAACTACCAATCGTATAAACTTAAAAACGGACAAAACGAAATCGCCTCTCTGTCTGTATTTATACAGATTATATCTCACCAATATTTGTGGTTCATCTAGGGCATATTTTTCCACCATGCTGTTGATATGCTAATGAGAGTGTGTCAAGAAGTATTTCACTTTCACAGCACAATTTTCAAATAACCCTATTTTATCGTGAATCATCCGTTTCATTTCTTGAAGTTCCAAGGGTTAGTTGTTGCCCCTAAAAAGGAGAATGTGGTTTGATGAATCTTCAGGTTCACAAGACGATGAGTTTTATTTCAGAAATGTAACTTCTATAGAAATTTCTAGAGGAAAGGTTAAATTGGTTACTTTTTGCGGTGCTCTTGAGAGCATCATTGAAAAAATACGGAAGCAGCCGCCATAATGAACTGTTTAGCATCGTGGGACTAAAAGGAGATCGTTAAAGCTCTCTACCATCAGAAATTGACGGGATTTGAAACTTTTTGGTATAGAGTAGAACACCATATATAATGTTGCTTTTTTGGTGGTTGATTTTTTCGAATAGTTCGAATATTGACTGAGACATGTAAAAGGATTAAAATCTTTATACGGGGTCAACATCATCAAAGCCGGGGAAGAAAAAGGAAGTCTTGAAATTGCAATTTATTTTTCGGTTTGACCAGAAGTTGTTCATTACTCGAAAGTTCAATTTTCATCTGATAATTTGGTCTAAACCGTTTCAGAACTGTGTTTTCGAGTAATATTCTCAGTTGTTCTCCAATGAAAGTTTTTGATGACATTCCTGCATTTTTCTGGATGTACCGAAGAGATGGATTGATTCCGTTACTGCAAAAATGTCTTATTTTATCATAGCATTAACTAATCCTGACTGAGAATAGAGAATGAACATAAAGAGGCCGATTTCTCTACCAACCCAAATCATTTGATTTAATTTAAAATTTCTCTATTCGACTTTCAGAAATCCATACCGGGATTCAGTGTTGCACGCATACTCCCGATAGATACTGGATTATTGATCTCACGGCAAAATTCGAATAACAACTAAATCATTCTCATATATCTCGTAAAACTTTTTATCAACCGGATATATTCATGCTCGATTGTAATCCGAACATGAAAAAGTTAGGGATACTTTGAATAAGGATGGGTGGGTGTTTTGAAATTTGGATATGTAGATGTTTCGAGGGGGAAACAACTAGCTGAAATCTGTACAAGATTTAAAATCTTTCAAAGACTTAAAGACTTAAACGCATGACTTAAAGACTCAAAGGCATGACTTAAAGACTTAAACGCATGACTCGAAGACTTTAAACGATGACTTAAAATTTCTAGGTGTACAAGATTGAAAGAAGATGTTTTCCCCACGAGATGTTTGAGTTTATGGTGGTTGATATTAGGTATCGATATTTCGGAGGGGTTCGAACATATGGAATGATGATGTAATTTTTCAAATCAGGATAGTTCCGGTGGTACTTTTCAACAGTTGAAATTATATGATTGCGAATTTCTAAAATTATTTCAGACTTCGTTCCATGTGGAATCCTTGGATCGGATTAGATGAGCAAATGCGTCTCACATGTAACGTGTAATTGTCAAAATTCATGAAGTCTCAAGAAGCACTTCCATAGAAAATGGCCTACGTCAGAGGTCAGTGTTGGCCTCATTTTATTCTTGCTATACTCTCAATTACACATTTCGGCAAAAAGGGTTGAATACCATTTTCAGATTTATAACAATACTTTAACTTCCATTCTGAATATTTTCCAAAAATATTAGTTTTTGTTTTTACTCTTTGAATTCATTTTTTTTGACTGAGATTGGACAAAAAATTCTTTAACTCATATTCGATATTGTTCCAAAAAAAAAGTAAATACTATGTACGCCACTGGAAGAAAAATTATTTTAGAAAAATGAGTGATGGAGTTGGCGTAAGTGGTTGAGTACTGCTTTCGACCCCCAGGGATTTTTTTGTGTTGAGGAATTACTTGACTACCACATTCTTCTCGATGGTTGGAGTTTCGATCAGAAATACTCTTTCATAATGATATCGTATGGTGGAGAGTATTCCTCAAAATTTTGATTATTTCTTTAGCGACAAGAAATATTTATGAGGCACGAATCCTTCCTGTGTCCATATGTGGAGTTCGACACCTCTCACACATTGCAATTACTAGATTACATTTGGAAAGAGAATTTGTTGGTCCTCTTACGGACTCATTCACCTCTGTAAAGCAGTGTAGGGGAGTCATCGATGAATTCTTCCTGAGTCATATCATTCCGCTTCTGACAGTCCCATCAAGGTTGACATGACGAGTTCAGTCTCCAACACATATAACTCTTTCTTTTCCTTCCTCCCGCATACTCTTGTCCCCTTACCTCCTCCCTCTACCCCTCTTTGGTCTACGCGAAGTTCCTTCATTATATAGGGTTTCCCCCTTTTGTGCGCATATATGAAAAAATAGCAGTCTGACATCAGCACCCTGTGTGATATTCGATCTGTCGATAGCTTTGAACAATTGTAGGTCTTGTTATTGATCTGATTTCCGTAAATTAATTTAGACAAAAGAGCAGTTACAAAATTCAGATCATATATAAAAGTGTATCAACTTGGAATATAACTTGTGACTTGTGACTTATTTTTAGATAAATTCAGCAATGCGAATTATTCTTCACCTCGAACGGTAATCAATCAGCCTCTTAATTGTTCATGATTTAATAACTAGTTGACAATTTGACAGCCGCAAATGTGGACTACCACTTTTTATCATTCATTTATCTGGTTTTACCTATTAATTCCAAATTATCAATAGTTATAATGACTCATCCTCTGTCTGCTTTTTATTGAATATCATTTGGACATACGTCGTCAGCGTTTTTTTGTAAAAAAAGTTGTGGGCGAGAATTTTGGTGCCCAAAAGTTTCTGTAATTTTCGCTCGAAGTTAGAATGAACCTCATACTTAAGAATATCCACCTTGTATGTATATCGGTGTGTTCGAATGATGAAACATCCATACACAGCTACTCAGGTACGTAATAGAAAAAGAGGAGAATTCAAAGTAATTCTCTTCACAAATCCATTATCTTACCTGGTAGTTACTTACCTGGCATCTTATTGGTCTTGTCATTTTCATGGTCGACGAGAGTGGAGAATTTATCTTCTTTACTGACACTTTGTGGTAGTGGCCATCGTGATATGGGTGGGACACTTTCAATTTAATTAAAAATATTTGTTCTCAGTGTTGATGGTTTTCGATAGATGGGGTGAAGGTCGAGAAAATGGTGATTTGAATAAAATAGAAAACGCTTAATAACTTATATTCGATAGACTATGAATATTTATATCAGGAATATCAAATCTTTTATCAATCCTTAGATATACGGAGTGCCTTATTTTGGAGAGTTTTATGAGGTAATCAGGGTCCGAAAACTCACCTTCTGCTAAAATTCAGCAGCAGAGAGATTGTATGGAAATTCCATCGGAATAATATTCTCAATGCTCTCAGCATGTTGTAGCCAAAATATGTCGAAGTTAGGATTCGAAGTGATGCTGCACCACTTATGATGTAGTTGATTTTTTACTGTTATTTTCAATCTATCCAATTGATCATGTCTCTTGTTTGTTAAAAAATATCAGAATGATAATATTTCATACGAGGAGAAATTTCTAGCTGTTTTTGAGGCAAAAAAATAAAAAAATATTTGTTCTCAGTGTTGATGGTTTTTGATAGATGGGGTGAAGGTCGAGAAAATGGTGATTTGAATAAAATAGAAAACGCTTAATAACTTATATTCGATAGACTATGAATATTTATATCAGGAATATCAAATCTTTTATCAATCCTTAGATATACGGAGTGCCTTATTTTGGAGAGTTTTATGAGGTAATCAGGGTCCGAAAACTCACCTTCTGCTAAAATTCAGCAGCAGGAAGATTTTATGGAAATTCCATCGGAATAATATTCTCAATGCTCTCAGCATGTTGTAGCCAAAATATGTCGAAGTTAGGATTCGAAGTGATGCTGCACCACTTATGATGTAGTTGATTTTTTACTGTTATTTTCAATCTATCCAATTGATCATGTCTCTTGTTTGTTAAAAAATATCAGAATGATAATATTTCATACGAGGAGAAATTTCTAGCTGTTTTTGAGGCAAAAAAATAAAAAAATATTTGTTCTCAGTGTTGATGGTTTTCGATAGATGGGGTGAAGGTCGAGAAAATGGTGATTTGAATAAAATAGAAAACGCTTAATAACTTATATTCGATAGACTATGAATATTTATATCAGGAATATCAAATCTTTTATCAATCCTTAGATATACGGAGTGCCTTATTTTGGAGAGTTTTATGAGGTAATCAGGGTCCGAAAACTCACCTTCTGCTAAAATTCAGCAGCAGAGAGATTTTATGGAAATTCCATCGGAATAATATTCTCAATGCCCTCAGCATGTTGTAGCCAAAATATGTCGAAGTTAGGATTCGAAGTGATGCTGCACCACTTATGATGTAGTTGATTTTTTACTGTTATTTTCAATCTATCCAATTGATCATGTCTCTTGTTTGTTGAAAAATATCAGAATGATAATATTTCATACGAGGAGAAATTTCTAGCTGTTTTTGAGGCATATTACAAAATCGAAAATTGAAGCAGTTCTCACTTTTCTCCAAGAGTTTCAAGTTTTATCCTTTTAGCTCGAATAAAAGCACTTTTGGTGTGACCAATTGTGTTAATTTACAAAATTTGAAAGTTTTTCATTCACATAAATTTAATTTATTTTCTGATGTTCGATGAATTGCGAAATGAGCATTATTATTGTCCTTTATTTCATTTGCTGTTCAATTCGAATCATAATTCTGAAATGAATTTGCTAGTACTAAAAATAAATATTTTTTTGACTAGTTGATGTTTGCCATCTACAAGGAAACTTTGAGCTCCATTCGTTAATCACCATACATTTTACTTCATTCAAGTCAAACAAATTTTTTGCCGTCTTCACTCATTTCACAAAAATGTAGATAGAGATCATGACAAGCCGAAAAACCTAATATTATTTTTTTTGTACGATGGTATTTTATTTTTTGCAAATATAGCTAATAATCGATGAGATTGGAACCTTTGGTGTAAAAGTTGATAACTTTTCCTAGAGATCAATTTCCGTCACACCAAATCGATATTTTTGCACTTGACGTGCGTTTCGTTAACAAGGTTCATTTCAACTGAGAATGCTTTTATCCGTTTTTGATGGTTCCATTGTTTTAACGGGACTGGCAAATAATAATTGAAAATATCGTTAGATTTTTTGGTTTTCATCTGATGGTATGCTTTCCACTCGTTATATGGAGTTCGAGGTTCAAATAAGGAATGGAAATGAAAACGCACAGAACCCATATATTTTATTTTCCAATTTCCACCAGCAGTCTTTCAGTGGTAGTTTGTTGGGAGTTCTTCCTGAATTTCCTCGAAAAAACCTTGAATTGGCTTGTGTATCTGAAAAAAAAATCGTGTCAGTTATTCTGTTGTGTTCTTATCCATGAAACAGAGAAGAAGGATTTCATTTCAAAAGCACACTGTGATTCAATTCGATTGTGTACATGTTATCTACAATTAAAAAAATAATGAACCTGTACACATGTAATATGAACAACTCTCATGTGAATGATGCTTCACAAAATATTCCCGGATCAGAATTGGTATCTGAATATAATTTCATGATTAGGAACGTTGATAATATTTTGAATATTTCATTTGCAGAATATGTATGAATTTTTTTAAATAATGTTTTCCGTCCATTTCAAAATTAATTATTGGTAGATTCTTATTTTATATTCAGATTGTTATCTTTAGTAAAATATTGTTCTAAGAAAATTGTTCTAAAATTGTTCGTTTCGTTAACCAGCTGACGAACGTCAACCCTCAGAAGGCGAAACCAGAGCGAGCAAGGGAACAACGAGGCCTTACCTTTTAACGTGCGATTACCCAGCACGGTGGCCCGGCGAGGATTCGAACCCCGGCCTTCCGCTTGATAGGCAGATATGCTAACCACTACACTACCGAGACCACCACCATATCGTGCCCTTACGAACACAGTTTCCTTTCCGAAATAAAAATCATATGTCAGTTTGCTCAGTGAAGACCAGAATTTAGATTCCGAAAAGTTATATTTTCCGAAATTCTCAAGAGACATAACATACGTCATTGTATTTCTTTCAGGATATAATGATAAAAAATCATGGGAAGAATAATGCATGATATTTTTTATGTTATTATGTCAGGGACTTATTTGTCATTGATTATGAATGGTACAGTTTGTTAAAATAAAACATTTCAAAAAGAGTTGAATGCAACACAATCAATTAAAATTTTGAATGGGATGTAGATTTTTGCGAATCACTAAATATTGCTCATCAAGTAAATTCATTAAACTCCTTGAACATTTTTCAATTTCATAAATATTTGCCATCTATTTTGTTGAATTTTAAGGTCATATAATTTTTCATGAATTAGTCATGCAACGAACGTATTACAAAAATGTGATTTATCTCCTTCATAACATCACTTTCCTTCAAATTCATTTATATTTTGTTTTCTAATTTATGTTGTTAGAATTTCGACGGGATTGTAGGAAATACTTGATGTTAATGGATTTTTTCCTCATTTCTTCAACAAAGTTATACTTCTAAAACTCTTCGAAGTTCTCTAAATATCTGAGAAATGGTTCTAGTAACTTCTCAACAGATCAGTTTAAGATGAGCGATGACGAAATATTTTCTTGTGACATCCTAGGAGGTGGGCGGTCGAACTATTTTTTGCTTTTCCTTCCTCAAACTGAAACACATACAAAACTCCTGAAAAAAAAATTAATATTAAAAACTAACAAACATTCTCTGTTTGTACATATTCTCCGATATAACCGATGGAATAGGATGATACTTGGTGAAAATCGAAGAACACCTTATTTAAAACAATTCATCGTGTGAGTTTTCATTAGAGAGTTCTCAAAACCGAGACACGTGTTTCACTATACAATATCATCTTCAGGCTTGTTATGGTACTACATTGCCATTCATAGAGCTTTGATTAATTCACAAAAAGCAAGAGAGAGTTTATATGAAACAGTTATACCACAATAATAATGTTTCCAAATATCGTACGGAAAGCCCGTTTTAGTTATTCATGAAGATGATTTTGTCATCGAAAAATCAACTCATTGTCTGAAAATTGATTCTTGCGGAAGTATAAGCAACTCGGGGAATAGCTTCTCTGCGAGAAACAAGCTTGTATAGAATTGGAAAAGAACTGCTTTCCTGGTTAGTGCAATTTCATTACGAACAATCTATTTTTCTTTATGTTATTATTGTTTGAACGTCATTTTTTGTGGTGGATCAATATTTGTTCCGTAGTGTTATGGGTTTGTAACCTACCACAATCTGAAAAAATAAGAATCAATATTGGAATCTATACAAGTGTAGAAGGGCAGATGTGAAACACAGTTTTGGTTGAGCGTTTGTCGCGTACTGGACTATTTTACATGGTTGAAGTCTTGAGTTTTTCATCTCCGTATTTCCCCGAATGCTGATAGCCTCTGAAAAATTGAAGACGAGAATAATTTCACAGACTTTCAAAGGGTTTTTTCCCTCAATGCGAAAAATAATTTGAAGGCAAGACTGCTTTTACAGTTGAGTTTTACAGCGATTGAATGCATTACGAAGAAATTACCGCACAAGCATGGTGGAAATAGAAAAAGTACAGTATGCAAGAGAATAAGGCCAATTACGTGCACTCGCAAATTACCGCACTCGGCTAACGCCTTTTGCTCATAATATTATACCTTTTTGAACCGATTTAACTGATCAAAAATTATGGCTCTTTTCAGGTACTATATTGTTTCTGTGTTCGATTTTTAAATATTTCTGAGTTTATATTTTTCTGGGGATAATCTCAACATATCCCTCCTATACCAAGCTCAATCGACCAAAATTGTTGAATAACATTGAACTCAGTTCGTTATTTCTAGTTTATGAATCACAAATGTTTTTTTTGGGAAAATAGTCGGGATATTGAACAATTCTAGTGACAGAAGAAGAGTTGGAAATACTAAAGAAATTTTCTGCCTAAAGTGTTGAATATGGGAAGGTTTTATTGTAAGAATTCCGTGTGTCAGCGCTGAAAGATGGCCTTATCCAATATGTTGAATGATAGTTGTTTTGAGAAGAATATAGAAGATGACTGAAATGAGTCCTGATACTTCACACAGGTGAAGATATAGTAGTGTAGAATATTGCTGTTCAAGTATATAAAGTAGTATTTTCGAGTTAGGACACGTGATCGATGATTTTCAATTGAAAGAACAAGAACATATTTGCAGATTTGTTGGGATCAATGATCATCAACTAGAGATCTCACACATATTTCAACGAAATATCTTTTCAAATATTGTCAACTAATCTGCATAAAATTCCAATCCAATACAATTTCTGTCTGACTTCATAACGTCCCACACAGGTTTCCTTAATAAAATATAAACATTCCTCAAAAACAATGGAACAATCGCCAACCAACGACACGTTTGATAAAGTTTAAATTATTCAAACATAAAGAGGAAACAATACTTCATTTTCAGGGATACATGGTAGGTGCATGAATAAATGTTCCGAATTATGGAGTCCTACCAACGATGCATTTCAATTTGTAATAACTCGAATCGAGCATGCTTTCTTTCTCTCCTTCACTAGTTTCTCGGAATGTCCTTAGTTCGGTCGTTTTATATTTTGTGATCGAGTTTGTGTGGGCGACGCTGTCAAAGTGAGTGAAATCAACAAAGCTCTTTGTTTTCTCGCTACGATCGTCTACATCGTGCTGTGCCAAAGTTCAATTGCATGCTTCAATTTTATTTTCTCTGGCGCAAAGGCAAAAATTTCATATTTCTGATGCATTACTTCGTTTCATTCCGACGTTTGTCAACATTCATTCAGAAGCGTTGGTTTACTTTGGAAAATTGGATTGAAGGAGAATATGGCTCCGGTGAAAATATTTTGGCTGTAAAATACGTACCTTTTCAGAGTTTACATTTTATTTATTATTGTACATCGGGTGAATTGGTGCTAATCAAGCTGAGTAGGTTCGGCCATTTGTAGAACTTTTATATTCACAAATATAACTTTTACTGTTGTGTACTTACCGGGATAGCAACTGTGAGTTAGTTAATAACTTTTTGCAAGTTTGTGGGGTCAATATCGTTATTTCATTCTGTGAGTGGGTAGAGTGCCGTTTTTTGACTGATTTTCACGCTGAATTGACAATTACGTATCCATGAAATATTCCTCATCATTACAAATATTATCTCTGAGAAATTTTTTGTTCGCTGCTCCTCAAATAATTTAAATACAGATAATTTGTCAAAATCACAATGATGTATTCTTCATTTGTATGTATGAATTATAACAATACATGACCAATATTTGTTGTATCTTTCTGCAGGGTATTTATGCGTTTTCTTCTGAATCTTATAAAACTCATCCGTATCAACAATCTAATTATTAGAATAAAGTTGCAATGGCCACCAAAACATTGTTCGCTTGAATTTCTAATCTGTTTTAGAACAATCAGGTTGTAGTCCAAGAACCAGGTACTTTTTTCTGCAATCTTCTACAGAATTGATATTCTTGTTGGAAAATGTTCGGGGGTGTCTACTGAATGTAAATTCAAGTTGGCGGGACGGGGGGGGTTGAGCTTCAGCCGCCATCTTGGAAAACACTTTTTATCGAATATCTCGTGAACCGTGCATCGTACGATAAAAACAGTAAGGATCGTTTTTGTAGATGATGAAATTCTCTGCAACTTTTATTTGAAACTTTTTTTTGTATAAAGCATAGGTTTTTATTTATGACGCGCCAAAATACTGCCATTTATACTGTTTCATCAACCGTTCACTATATATTTAGCAATAACCATGCTGGGAACAGTTTGGCGCGCTATAAATGAAAACCTATGCACTATACGGAAAAAAGTTTCGAATAAAAGTTGAAGAGAATTTTATTATCTACGAAAATGATTCTTACTGTTTTTGTCGTACGATGCACGGTTCACGAGATATTTGATAAAACGTGTTTTCCAAGATGGCGGCTGAAGCTCAACCCCCCCTGTCCCGCCAACTTGAATTTATATTCAGGGGACACCCCCAAACATTTTCCAACAAGAAAATCAATTCTGTAGAAGATTGCATTATGAACCTACTTTTTTTGCTCTGGCTCTTGGCGTATTGGTCCTCATTAAAAGTTGTTTCATTTTATTTTATTTCTAGTTCATATGTCAAAATTCTCGAGTCATTAATGTTCTCCATATTTTTTGTGTGAATTCTCATAACTTCTTTCCTAGATAACTTGGGTATATTGAAGAATATATGAAGCCTATGAAAAGTTCGATTCAAACCAGTTGATATTCACGAAGAGAAACAATAATCAGCTGATTTCGTGTGGAGTATCTGATTTCATGATTAAAAAGGGTTTTGCATTAATTTGACTAATGAACTACGAAGTGATCATTATCGTTAGATGAGGAATAACTATAAATATCATTTTTCAACATGTCTTCGACTCTCGTTTATGTGACTTATTTATGGTAAAACACTAGTGTTGCATCTGATTAAGTTCAGTGTGTTGATTTACATAAATTGTCGGTGTATAAGAACGCACACTACTGTGGGACTCTAATATTATTTCCAACATGTTTTACTTGTTTATTTTTCAACAGTACCTGATCATCTGTTATTGAACACATTTGTTCACTTCAGTGAAAAAAAATTATTCAGTTATTATGGTAACTAAAAACCAGTGTACTTCACTGTCGACGTTTCGTCCCCTGCTTAGTCATTTTCAATGCACTATAATGAGAATCGAAATATTCTATATCTGTTTCACGGTTATTTGGGAATTCACCACAAAAACTATTCGTTTATTTCTGATGGTACAAATATCTCGATTCAAGATTACTTCATGGAAGTTGAAGTGAAGTAACGCTGGTTTTCAGTTTTTCAACCCAACCCCAACCATTCGCTTGGTAATTGAACTCAGTAAGGTCACAAAACAGCATTATCACTGGATGTTTGTTTACTACATCCAGATCAAGAAATATATTTTTCATAACACTTCAGGATGGTGATCAAGTTTGAGGTAGAATACTTCAACTTTTCAATTTTTTTTAACTTCCAAACTACTCGTCTTTTACTTCCGCTGTCGGAGAATCAATTTCTAATCCGTTTTGTATGTACTTATTTGTTGAAAGATGAATTCTGTTTTGATTTTTCGTTGTCGAAGGATATTTAGTCTGATTTTTTTTGAATGAGTATAACATTGAGACTCAACTACTTTCTGATTAGACCTATTCGTTCAGAATGTTTATAATTTCTACGTAGATGTATGTAATTTATAAATAATCGAAAAAAAATGTTGGTAACTTGATTTTTATCATTCTAATGTGTCTGCTACGTTTTTGTTTTTCAAAACATAAAAAATCAACATGATCAGTTGATCATTATTCTTTAAAAATTATTTCATTTCGAATAAAACAGTACACAAATCTCGGTGAAAGTTCCATTTTTTCATTGTTAAAATTGAAGCACTTCTCGCTTCGTTATTCAATATTCAGTATGTTATAATATAATCTCTCCTTTCCTTGCTCGAAAAAATTAAGGCAGCAAAAAAATCTATAGATCTTATCGTTTCTCAATGACTGACAGATGAGATATGAAATACAAAATCGAGCTATGAGGGAAAAATTAGAAGACTTTGACAAATTTTAGATCGAGTTTGTTTGTTTCCAGAAAAAATTCGATGTCCATTTACTTCAGATTTATTTTTTTCACTTTTCCATGGAAAACTTGTATTTAGAATATTATCAGACTATTCCTTTACAGAAAAGCACTTCAAACAATAAAGGTTATCACTGTGGCAAGAAGTTTTTTCTAGCTGTGGCTTTGCGTGAAGAATAATTTGTGATTTCAATTCACGAAATTGATGAATTCCTCCAACTCTGGTGGGGAAGGATAATTAATTCAATTTGAACAATATCTTTCACGTGTGTATCTTGCGATTCCTCAGTGATAGCAATTCAGGCGAAATATATTTGTTATTTCTGGCGCACCTGTTTATTCAAATCGAGTAAACACCGCGGTAATTTCATTTCATGCCTCTCAGCCAGCCATCGTACATTCTCGTCTCATTTATTTCTACACACTAACTGCCTCGGTGATTCTGAATATTCATGATTGGATGTTTTCCATACGAAATCACTTAGATGTCTCGATCCTACCTGGCCTAGCTATTATTCTCCGTCACTCCTCAACCGTTGTGGATTCGAAATTTATATTTGATTTTATACAGTGCACATCAAAAATTTTGCTCCATATGAAAAACTTTATGATTGATTTGTCAGATTTTTTTTGTTCATGAAAGTCAAATTTTAAATTTTCTTTATTGTATATGAGGAACGTGAAGAAATGTTGATATTATCCGGGAGCTATGAAGCCTTTTTTTTTCAAATCATTGAAAATTTACACTGGAAAATGTGTGTGAACACAAGAGATAATAACAGATTTGCCATGTGAGCAATCAGCTCAAAGTGTTTTTGACTGTTGTTGCTCTTACTTTGATACTGCCCTCCGATTTCATTAAACATGCTCCACTTTATTCTGTGTGTAGTTTTTTTTTTGATATTTCCTTATATGACTATAAACTCAAGAAAGTATCTGTTTCAAATGGACTCTTTTTTGTTTTTTTAATGAATCAAATGTCGATAGATGATATACACATATAAATTGTGGTTGTTAATTGTTAATATTACTTCTTTTATATTCATTCACTGTTGAAACCCTAGAAAATTCCAGGATCAATCGATTTACCTGAAGGAAGATTGATCCCAATTTCCCGAGTTTGTTCGGAGACATAATTACCCTGTAGGTTTCATGGAAACTAGAGGGTAATTATATCGAAGGACAAGCGAAGGAAAATTCAAATTCACCTTCCATTCTGACTTTTAATTTTTTTGCACCCGCTGATATCTTGGGCCATTTCAGGAAAAATCATCACACCCTGTAAAATTTCTGAGATACAAACGGGTTGTTAGATCACTACTGAAAATCAGTATCTATACCCCAGGAATCGTCCAAGGTAGAGATGAAATTTGCAAGAATCATTGAATAATCGAACATGTTTCCCTATTCTTGCTGGGAATATTTTGTCAAGGGGCTGTTTCCACAAAAGATTTCATTTGTAAACTTTTTCATTTCGAAGCTACCAGTGTAATCTGAATCATCCGAGTTGTTTTCAATACGTAATGAAATAAATCACTTCCAAGGGTTTTCTGTGATTCCGTTCTGGTTGCTGTGTTGAATTACTCAACCCAGTAACATCATCTTCAATTTGGGGTACACATGAAAACGCTAGGAGGGTGAGCCCATACCTCACCAATATTCAAATAAACTCCCCTCTATGGGGGCATATAAATTTGAATGATTCTCTAGGCTGATTTTTTGTATACATATTTACTTGTTTCAACTATTACTACAGATCAAGATATCGTTCTCAATTGATATCACATATTGCTTTTATATGTTTACATAACTCTATTCTGAATACCTATTTCTTTATATATCTACTAACTTCAATCAGTTAGATTGTTCTGAATGAGCATGTACAATGGCTTGATAAAATATTTTTATTGTTGATAGGGCAAATAACTATTGATGATTACTTCCCAAATATCATTTTCTTTCCGAATTACTATATGCAGTTGAAAGCCATCGTCCACAGTAATATCATTTTACTGGTTCTGAAACCGTTTGAGACCTAATTTTTAAACTCGAAAAACTATTTTTGTAAATTCCCGTACTTCAACGATGAGCAATTATTTCATTCATCAATGTCACATTTGATATCACTTTTAAGAGAATTTCAACTGTGAATGTTGGTTGAAAATTGAAAATGTCATACAATCTTGAAAATATTTCTTCAAAATTCAATATTTTCCAATTTTTCACATTTTCAAGCAAATTCCATCACAGTGATGTAATTTATTTTCATACAAAATGAAATTGAATTAAATGAAAATATTTTTGGTTATTGTGAAAAAAAAATCACACTTGGCATTTTCGATTGAAGATAAAGTCATTTTTTAGGATAAAAATCGAAATATAAACTGGGAATTTCGATGGAAAAAACAATACGTATTAAGAACACAATAGGGCGACGTTTCAGGAAATGTTGTGAAAAACGAAGAATTAAAAACCAAAAACCCGCTTTTTTGAATTTTCAAAAAATTTCAGATGGCATGAAAGAATAGTCTGTTAAAAAGCTGTTTTCAACTTCTACATTCAGCTTTTTCAATAAGATATCATTTTTGAGGTCTAGTTCCGCTGAAAATTGTAGAAAAACCTATTCAACCCTAAATGTCACCCTATTTCGCCCCTATACCTTTGACAGAGTTTAACAATTTTTTTTCGAAAAAAGCAGTTTTTTCGTTCCAACAGTATACTCTTCATGCTGTTAAGTATTTTCCCCTTCCGGAAAATCATTTGCATTAAAATGGTGCACCATTTTTCACAGAAGGAATTACTTCATATGTTTGTGTGCTACATACAAGTACAGGAGTTAATTTTGAGTTGTTGGGACGGGCACACTTGCAGAACAGTTTCGAGCTTCTTGTCCTTCTCATTCCACTCATCTATTGCTGTTTTATCAAGTTTTGGTTTCTACTTGAACACAAATGAAATATCTGCAGCTCTTACAAAAAGTGTTTACTTCACTTGAGAGTTATCAAACTCGTCCTAACTTTTCTATGATTATTATTTCGAATGAATACAAGTTGGATACTTTTATACAAACTTTGGCGTAAGTTCGTGTTTTTTTCGAAAAAAAAACAAACTTTCCGCCTCAGTATGTGTAAGGTATACTATTTCTCACGAATGAAAATGGAGTTTCATTCGCCTGACTTTGCAATATACTATTTCATCTTCAACAAAAGATCTCGTCCAACTCATTGATCCGTACAAGCAATCTTTCTCTTCTCTTTCGCTGTGTACAAACTTCATTTTCCCGACTCCACGTATTTTTAAGGAATATATATTTCCAATCTCGAAGGATCGAATCAGTACGGAAAGGGAAAGTAATTTCATTTGCGGTTTGAGCAAAGTATCGTCCCAAAGGACACCGGAGAGAGCCAGACCTTTTCGAAATGAAGCCCTCTATTGTCCCTAAACATAATACAGGCGGGCGATTTTCCGGCGCGGCTTTGGGATGATATGTCGGCGTATGATTCGAAATCAGAGGTGAACCAGTGCATTCGGTTTATGGGTGGGATGAGGGGTAACGGCCGAGAGATATGAGGAAAGGCAGCGGTTTTGACGGTACGATTTTCTAGATGGAAGGTGAGATTTGGCAAGAGTATAATTGGATGGAGGTTTGTTAATGCCAATTGTTATTAGGTGGAAAGCTTATAATAGTCCCCCATTGTATTGTCATGATTTGTGTTAAGGGATAGTCCTGAAAGGTCCGAATACGAGGTATTTTCTTGTCCGAATCATTAGAAAATAACTATTTGGTTAATATTTTTTTTCTGGAGTTATATGCCGAGTACATACATCAAGTTTAATCGGTTAAAATGTATACAATACATTTTTGATATCCGAAATTTTGCTTAGCAAATGACCTGAGTTAATACTATAATAATTTGATAAAATCCCGTTACCGCGGGTCGGGGGATTTTAACCTGAATTATTATACATGAAAGCGTTTGCAGAAGCATAATTTTGAAAATAATGGAAATGCACACTTTTTGAATGGTAATGCTTCGAACTTCCATTGTCTATATTTTTAACTCTATCGAAGCCTGTTGCTGAGAACGGAAGGATTACAAATCAAGTGAGGAAATCAAATCAAAATCTAATTTTTGGTCAATAATGAAATTAGGGATTGATTGATCAAAGAAAAATACTGTTGTTACAAAAAATCGGGATATCGAATATGAAATATGAGCCAAAAAAAATTTTAATAACGAAATAAATGAACTAATATTGTGACAAGAAAGTTGGGGTATCGAATGTGAAATACTGGTTGAAAAATGTTAATGAAGAAATTAAATGAAGTATCATCAACATTTCAACATTTTTTCATAATATTTCATTTAATTCCTTCATTTTGCGAACCATTACCTAACATTCAGCAAGGAACATTGTCAACCACTTTCAACCAAACGCACACATTTTGGTCTAATGAGCTTGGTGTATGAGAAATATATATTGAGATAATTACCAGAAAAGATATAATCTCAGAAAACTTCAAAAAGTGAACAGGAAAAATAAGGTACCTGGAAAGTGAGCCAAAATCCAGGATTATTTGGATCAGTGATAAAACCACGTTTTCCAATCCATCAGCCAAACATCTTCTGTTTTCCATTTCCATTTCCGCTCTTCCACTCAACCCGAATAACGAAATTACATCCTGAAGATACATTTTTTATATATGAATGTTATAAAGAAAACTGATTATTCATAAGTATAATTTGTATTCTAGATAAATGAAGGCCGAAAAACATACTGGAAATGAATTTTTTATTTTTTATTAATATTTCGTTGTCAGCTTCGGTTTGGGAGGGATGGGCGCATAAAAGACATACAACATATAGCATATTGATCCAGATTAGTCCACACTGAAATCATGGTTGAAAATTGCATTTCTCAAGCTTTTCTTGAATAGAACTCGGTTCATATTTTTTTTCATGTCTGCGGGCAACCTATTGAAATATTTATAAATATTAAAAGAAAAAGATTTTTCGAATTGTTTTTTATTGTGTTTAGGAGGGTAGATTGCAATTGTGTTCCTGGTGGGGATATTATGTACATCGTGATGAAACCGAATTTTGTCGTATAAATAGCTTGGTGTTTTTGTATTGATAATGTTTTTATATAAACTGCAGCTATGTACTACTTGTCTTTCCCTCATTGATAACCATCCTATCTCTTTTCTTTTTGTTGATACAGAATCACGCTTTCTCAGGTTACAAATCATTCTGGTACATGAATTTTGTACCTTCTGTATTCTATCTTGGTCATGTTTCATTAAACAAGGGTAATATACCACATCTGCGAAAGTGAAGACATTTAATACTAAGGAGTTACACAGCATTATCTTAGCTTTTTTTGTCAAACAGTTTTTGTTACCGTAAATCATTTTCAAATTTCCATATGCCTTTTTGATACAAGAATTGATATGTTTGGTGAATTTTAAATTATTATCCATCTGGAGACCCAGATTACGTGAATATTCTGTGAAAAGTATAGGTTGATTACTGATATTTATATTTATCGTATCTTGCAATACATCCCTTTGTGATTTGTTACCGAACAGCATGACTGAAGACTTTTTCGGATTAATCGACAAGCAATGATTCTCAGACGCTCTAACAAGTGAATCTAAGTCAGCATTGATTTTTGAAGAGGCATCATCCACGTTTTCTGGTTTGAACGAATAGTACAATTGGGTGTCGTCTGCGTAGAAATGGACATCACTAAATGTTATCGAAGAATTTAAGTTTGATGTGTATAATGTAAATGAAGTTGGTCCAAGGACTGAACCCTGTGGGACACCACTACTAGGTGTTAGTATATCCGACAGGTTATTTCTCAATTTCACTCTTTGCTGGCGATTTTTCATATAATTATTTATCAGAGTGATAGCATCATCTCCAAAGCCGTAGTAGTGCAGGATTGCTGCAAGTAATCCATGGTCAATTCTATCGAATACCTTCGTATAATCTAATAAAACTAGTATAGTTGATCTATTTTTGTCCGCTTCGCATAGTATATCATCGGTGACCTTCAGCAAACTTGTTGCACAACTGTGACCTAGACGAAAACCAGACCGAGTAGAGGGGAGAATATTGAATAGACTCAATTCTTTATTTTGGGAAGAGGTAAAATATGTGCTATTTTCCAGGCATCTGGAAAATAATTCTGTTCAATGCATGAATTAATGATGTTAGTCAAATGAGGTAATATGAAAGGATAACAATAATGCAACATATTCATTGATATGCCGTCAGCGCCGACTGCTTTAGTTTTAATTGAGCAAAAAATTTCTGAAATCTCGTCAGAGGTTGCCATTCTGAACTGAAATTCATCAATTCGAGTTCTTTTATTATTTTTATAAAATTGAAATGTAGTCTTCTGGTTTGGTATTATTTTGAGCACTTTCTACAAAATATTGATTTATTTCGTTGGCAGTTCCTAATGTTTCTGGAATCATATCAATTTCTTTTTTTGTAAGTATATTAGTATCTTTAAGGTCCTTCCAAAGAGTTCTGAAATTATTTTCATCTATTTTTTGTTGAAGATATGCCCTTTTTTCATTCTTCACTGCTATGTTACAATAGTTTCGCAAATTTTTATACATGTTTTGGTTTCGATGAAATAGTGGACTGTAAATAGATAGCGCTAACGTGAAAATTGTCCTTTTATCGTTTTGTTACGATGAATAAAAAATATCGAGAAAATAATCAGGTGAAAACGAGACTGTGATTTCCTACCTTTATATTGAGATCCCGGGGAGCACACATTCACGCCTTTCTTCGAGCTGTCTATCACACATTTTCATTTTCTCGTATAGAAAATTGTCGCCTCGATATTTTTTTCATTTATTTTGATTCCAGTTGAATATTCGAATTCTTTCTTCCAATTTTCAAATTGAGAATGAGTTGAAAATATTTTATGTTTGCCAATGTATTATATGTAATATTCCAGGTATAACTTTGTTATTATCTAACTACATGAATGCCCCTGTTAAAATGGAGAAGGTATACGGAACAAATTTAGATTTCCTATGTAACTAGATTCAGCACAACCTATTTTTCCGTAATCAATTCAGAATTCAGACAGAGAAATGGTTTAAAGAGCCAAAATCATATCTGAAACTCACGCACCGTGCCAATTTCTTTCCCTTGCTATATCGTGAGCTTATTCAATAACAGCCAGGGTTCAATCGAGCTCAATTTGATAGAATGTATGGTGGTGGTGGTGTTTTTGCATATTCTCAGTTTATCGCTTTCAGAACGGTATAGATGAACTGTAATGGTCGAGAAACTGCTAACCACGTTGACAATTTAATCCACAGTTTATTATATGTTTAACTTTATTTCGAATTACACCCATTCAATTAGCGTTTGTTCAACTGCAATATCTGCTTCAAAAGCTCAGGCGTGTTTATTGTTTCAAATTACAAACAATTACAAACTTCCAGTGATTCAAGGTTGAATCAGTTTCCAGTTGATGAACCAAATGGTTGTGTTTACAAAATGAGTCTCCGAATTATTCTCAATTAGATTCAAAAACGCAGATGGGAGAGATGTTTTATTTTTAGACCAGAATGGTAAGAAACGTCTGTCTCGGTATTCATTTTATTGAAAATACTTGGATCGGAATCGTCAGAAAAAATATTGGATTCGATCGGATGGAGAGATTTATTCAGGACCACCATTCATTTCGTAAAAAATTCAAATTTTGGACATGGCTACCTATGTTCGTGCCGAAAATTGATTCAAGAATATCCCAAAAATACGAGGACAAGAATGAAATAAAAAATTTCGATAAAATACCTCGACGTATTTTGAAATCAGTAATACGTTGATTTATTATTTTCTAGAAAGAACGAAAGAACAACAGTGGGATTGAAAATAAGATAAACAGTCGAGAAATCAGATAATAAATGGCTAGAATAGGAAGAAAAAGTGGCTCACTATAACTGAAGGAAATAATTATTATACCAAGGTCTCACAAGATTTTTTTAGAGACGTGGTATGTTCAAGAATTTTCATTAGTGAAGACGGGTCATGGCAAATGAAAATGAGAATGTATTGAATAATATTGAGACCAAATGTTACATATGCATGCGAGACTTGGGTAATGACAAACTAAACTGAAGCAAAATTTTGACTTACAGAGCAGAGCAAAGAGATCTAGGACGGGAGAGGAAAATGTGCGAAAAAAATTATGAACTGTTCAATGAATAAGTAATTATTTCAAATCAAGAAGGCTGCAGTGCTCCGGGCATCTCGAAAGAAGGAATCAACAAAGGAAAGTGAAGTATGAACAAGAAACAGAAACAGGGGCAGATCAAGGAAGCGGTTGAAGATGATTTTACTAAGAAACAAATAGAGGACTAGTGGGGATTGGCAGAATACCAAAAAAATTGATGAAAATTATGAAACTATAGACCTGAACAGTTTGCAAGTAGCTTACTATATATAATGCCGATCTTATCTGAGCCTAATATTCAATTTTTTTAGCACACGTTTTCTACAGAAATCATTTATAAATAATTTGTCATGTACCCTCGTTTGTCAAGATACTGAACGGCATGATATGTATCCCACCCAAAAAAATACGAATAGAATATTGTGTATTTCAAAAATGAAGAATTATATTATGTCTGAAATTTCCTGCACAGTAACAATTCTTGGCTGTTTGACAGTATATTCAACATGTCAAACAGTCTGGCACTCCGATATAGTGCAACAAAATATGGATAAAGCCCAATAATTCCGGAGTAATAATGAATTTTCTATTCATATTCTCCGCTGGTCAATCATTTTAGAACTATTTTCAAGTCGTGAACAAAAGTGGTTCGATATTTGTGGTGAGAGAACAACAGCTATGGGAATAATTGAAGAACAAATCATAAGAAAACTCCTATGGGTCCTAATAATCAGATATCGATTCAGTATTGAAGAAATCAGCAGTAGGAAAAGTCTCAAGAGCTAATCCTGTATATCGGTCGAGTATTTCAGCTTCTTGCTAAGATTCAGATATTGGTGAATGAACCCGCCCTGAGTCATAGCAAGTGAAAACATATTCTTTCAATTATTCTGAAATCATTCAGAAGTGATGAAAGTGTAACTAAATATTCTTGCCAAAATTTTGACAACTATCATATCAGCCCCTTTTCCGAGCTTACACAAATTTCTGATTTTGAAATCTGTCTTGCCCCTCGGTATTTTAAGTGCTTAGTTTTTCGGACTATAAGTACTCTTGACATTAGTTTCTCTTCCAGAGTCCCCATACTAGCTCGTGAACAAAAATTCAGAGAGGCATGAGCTTCAATAAAATTGACGATTATTTGACAAAAATAATAAAAAGGGCTAACATCGACTTGCTGGGATAACCCAGACATATCTCTTCTTGAAGGAAGCAGATCTATCTGTATTTAATATTCAGATGTCACGAGTTACTATTCCGACAAAGTCAATTATATCGATACTGGTAATTACGATCAGTAATATTCTTCATGGAAAAACTATTTGGTATCGATCGCCATAGGTGCTTCCCAGAAGTTTGTCTTTCTATTTCGTGCGAAGAAAAACTTCACTTCTCGTCAGCTTCTGATGATCTACAAGGAACAGATACGGCGTGTCTCAGGATATAGTTTTCTTCTCGATTCTATTCAGAGAAAGGCAATTCGTCATGTTGGCGATTCTTCGCTCACAGACTCGCTCACTTCATTGGAGCATCGTAGAAGGGTTGGAGACTTGTCTCTGTTCTATAGGTATTTTCACGGTCGATGCTCTTCCGAATTGTTATCGATCGTTCCACCCTTGGCAATGTCTACACGGATGACTCGACGAGTACAGAATTCCCACCCCTTTGCTGTGAATGTGGAGACCTGCCGAACCTCTCTTGCTCAGGGATCTTTTTTCAATAAAATAGCTGAACTCCTTACCGAAGGAGGATTTTCCTGAGGCTTACAAATTTTTGAAAATTTAAAGTTAATGTTAATTCGTATCTTCTGCCTTTGATACTCGGTGTTCTTTGAACATTATAGGTTTTCCTTTCGTGCATATTGTGCCGCGCCTATTTTGAAGTAGCATGCTATATTATTCGAATTATCGTTTCTTGCTTTTGGTTTAAATCCCCCTTTTTATACGTTCACGCCATCCGCGTAAGATAGAATGATGTAAGATGATTAAGATTTTGTTTGTTTTTTGGTGGGTGGTGAGAGGTGACAGAAATTTGACAAGAAGAAAAAGTCATCATTTTTCAGAAAGAGTTTTTTTGATCATCAGCGCTCCGAGTCGAATACAAAAAAATCATTCTTATTCCCATCAACGGGAAAAAACAGCTGAACCGTCAAAGCAAAGAACGTTAGGGAGACATTTGAGGCAAAGTACAAGTAAATAATCCAATGTTGGATCCATCCAATTGTTTATTTCTTCATATGAATACACCTCACTGAAGCCTTTGTGGGATTCGTGATAATTGCTGAACTTGCATCAAAGTGCTATTGTGTAGATACCTAGGTACTCGTTTTTCATCGAAAGAGCTCTGGACTTATTCATGTCATCAAAAATCGGGACTAATTATTAATTTCAAGTTAGCGTTAGACATTAATCTATGTTAACGTAGGTGGAATTGCTACTTCTGATATTCCCAATAAACATTGTTTTGAGTTAATAAAAGGCATTGGGGTAATTATCCGTTAAGCGGGCTCCATCGTGAAATTAAAAAATTTTTGGTGGAACTTACGTATTTTGGCCTCCTGAACAAAAAATTCAAATGAAGTTTTTGGGGCTCGCAACTAGTTTCGGAGATATGGCCCCCCAAAGACAGGAAAACAGGGTTTTCAGGGTTGACATTTATGTTTGTTTATTCAGCCAATTCCGCTCGAAATTCATCCTTCTTTCTATCAGCACAATATACACATTCTAAACCACCTTCTTCATCACTTTCCAACAGAATTATAAGCATTTTTCATTTTCACTACAAAACTCTAAAAGGTAAATCGTCATAGAAATTCGAGGTTAGCAAAACAATAGAACGCGCGATGCAGTGAAAAATGGAAAAATGCTTATAATTCTGTTGGAAAGTGATGAAGAAGGATATATAAAATGAGTATATTGTGCTGATAAAAAGAAGAAGGAATTTCGAGCGGAATTGGCTGAGAAACAAACATAGGCGTAAAACCCCGATTTCCTGTCTTTGGGGGCCATATCTCTGAAACTAGTTGCGAGCCCCAAAAACTTCATTTGAATTTTTTGTTCAGGGGGCCAAAATACGTGAGTTCCACCAAAAATTTTTTAATTTCACGATGGAGCCCGCTTAACGGATAATTACCAGCGGTTTTCCTACTTGAATCAACAGAACTCATTTGAGATATGAGCCCGTTACAATGTATGAAACAAATCTGATTCTGATACTTTGACTTCAAAATATCTGGTGAGTTGTTCGAAAAAATTTTGTAACATTCACACGTTTTCATCAGATTTTTTTCGTTGCACAACTGTACTGGCTGAGTACGTGTGTCCGAATGCTAGAGCAAGAAACACGCCATCAAGGGCAACCGTCGGTTCACGAGACGTTTAATTCCTCGACTTTCGTTTCCACCCGAAACCCCGAGCAGCCATAACGTAACAACTGCAAGTCGAAATTCACGAAAAGAAACAACATTAACGTCAAGTCGACAACAATTCGAGGAAACGGGCATTACCTTCGCTCGTTACGGAGACAGCGATTAAAAAGAAGCGTTCCGCCAGTTCGCCAAAATGGCGTAACAGCAGCAGCCGTTACGAACACCGAGTATGGATCGAGGTATTTCGAGCGGGATCGCGCATGCGCAGTGCGGATTCCGTTGCAGCCAGTGCCGCAGTCATTACCGTCGACGGTCGGAACGGAACGCCTTTCGCTCGTTCAGTGGAGTGGGCTGGGGGCTTTAATGGGGTTATGAATTATTCGGCGGCATCTGGTACAGGGTTTTCTACTCGGCTACCCGGATCCGGGTGTACCCACTCTGATCATATTCATCGGCAAATCGTGACTAAGACTGGCCTTAGTAATAATATCAGCAAATTTGCATTTCAAACAAAAAACGGTCATTTACAAAAATGCAGTAGAGGGTATGCTTTTCTGGGCCATCTTCTCCCGGTCATAAGATTTTGCACAATTTTAGGTCAATGAAAAAGGAACATTTTCCCAAAATTTCAGCTTTCAAACCATTCCGCAACGTCTTCAAATAAGCTGTTCTTCAGCAAAATTTTTCAAGGCAATACTCTACTGAAATATACGTTTTGGCAACGCCGCTTATGTGCTCACTCTGAGATATTTGGCTGCAATGTAATACATAGGTAGAGACCATATAGAGAAACTTCTGTGTTTTAGAGATATCGGATTCTGTTTGTTGCAGAATCGATGAAATCTCTAGTGTTATAGAAGCATTTTAAAGTAGGCGTGGTCACAGATTAATTAATCTGTGGCGAGGTTTCGAACATATCAAAAGTTTTTGTGGTGTTGATAGCACTGATATGTAGCATATGATATGTATCAAAAGATATTTGTATTGGTATAATTGAAGATCAATGTTAGTATAATCTACTAACAGAAAATATTGCTGTTGCGATTTTTCACTGTCACCAGTAACGCCCCTCTTTTTGCTTTTTAAGTTTTTGATATCGATGATGGTGTAGGTGATCAATAAGTGGGCAGCAAGAAAGAGCACAATAAGTTAAAAATCCGGTATTTTCATAGCATAGTGATTAAAAACAAAAGTAGCATTGATTATTTATTAAATAGCTAGTAGAAGTAGATTATATAATGCTTTAACATTATACATTGATTGGAAAATCTATGAGCACTTTTCTCACGAAAACAATTACAAGAATTACACTATGTCTACTTGAGTTGTCGAAGTACGAAAAAAAATGTATTCTCCATATAAAGTCTGTATGGTTCGAAACCTCAAATGCAACATCAAATGTTTCATTTTTCAATTGTATTTACTATTCACTCATATATTTTTTAAGTTGTTATCCACACATGCCCTAATGGCCTAATAAAATGGATGAATAATTAATAAAATATTGCAATATATCAATCAAAATTAAGTACAGATTGTCCCACGACGATTGAGGCAATCAATATCTCGGAACTGAGTAGTAGTAAAGAACTGTAATTTAAGGTCACTTGATGTCAGATGAAAAATTATTGTTGGGACAACCTGAACTTTATTCCATTCCTCTGTCCTTCCTAAAAAAAGTATCCCAACACTAGTACACGATTAAAAGCTTCATTTCGGAACTAGACAATAAATTGTCCTAATGTAGTAGAATGTTACGGAAGCGCTGAAGGGCCATACTATTTTAAATTTTATTTTCCTATGATTCCGACTTTTGAGTCGGAATTCCGACTATGATCTCGGAATTCCGACTTTTATCTCGGAATTCCGACTTTAATCTCGGAATTCCGACTTCAATCGCGGAATTCCGACTTCAATCTCGGAATTCCGACTTTTATCTCGGAATTCCGACTTTTATGTCGGAATTCCAACTTCAATCTCGGAATTTCGACTTTCATCTCGGAATTCCGACTTTTATCTCGAAATATTTGAGTGATACCCAAATCAATCAAAATCATGAATCGTGCCTAATTTTTGAAACATTTAGTTCGTTGTAATTAACTCATATGAGTTATTTTAGACCATGATCATAATAATACTCAAAAAACTATAAGGTGGGCAATTAGGTAATTATTTCAATGCGACAAAAGTAGAAAATTCATTGAGCTTCAGATTATGAAAATAAGGATTTCATTTTATTCCTAAGACTCAAATATAAATCTATAGTTCCATCTATATCCATCTCTTCGTTTTCTAAGCTAATAACTAAAAAGCAAACTAAATGGTATAAGCTCTTTGTCACCAGTCATATTATTTTTACATTTCTATTCTCTTGAATGCATCTTCTTCTCCTGAAGATGCCAACCTTTTTAACGGAACTCGCTTCGAGTTCGATTAATACAAGTTTGGTCTTATGCTAATTCAGGAAATGATGTTGGGGATCTTTGAATGAACATGTCAGTTAACTTGAAACCCCAACATATGTGGTGACTATAGTATTTACTTTTCCAAATTTATTATTTTATTTCAATATTTCAAGCTGCTATTTGCATGGAAATTCAGTATGTCATGCGATTCCTATAGTAATTCATTTTCAACATTTCTTCATTCATTTTTATTTCCACATCTTTTTATATCGTTTCTATATTTTCAATTCTTTTCGTTTTGTGGTTTGATTATATTTGATGATATTGAATGGACCCCAACTAGAAGAGGTGGAGTTTCAGAAGAAGCTGTTTTACGTGTATATTTGATTTTTCGAACATCATTTTTTGATAGTTCATGGAAATTTGGATTGAACATTGATTGCACACTATCAAACAAAAGATATGACAATTCCACAGGAGAAGATGATCGTTCAATTAGGTGGATGTCACCAATTTGTGAACAATAGGTATATCATTACAAACGAAAACAAAATATGCCTAGAAATTCAAATTATTATAGTAACATTTGCGGAATAACCGCACTTGTGAGGTATCTACATCAGATCAGCGAAAAAACTACTCATTCCTAGAAACAAGATTTGAAAAACTGTGCTGTACCAGACACCCGTATAGGAAATGATGCATGTACAAGCTTATCCAATTCATCCTGGCACAAACTCAGCTACTTTTCTAGTTGCACACTGAAAGTGCAGGTCATGACGAAAGAAAAAACACCTACCAGGAAAAAAATTCAACACAGTGAACACATATAATAGGTGTTTTTTCATCTTAGTATACTTCACAGAGATTCCTGGGCATTTATGTCATCAGTTCTGTGCCAAGATGGATTGGATAAGCCGGTTTTCATTTACCAAATCAGAATGATCACTCCGAACGTCGGAATTCCGACATAAAAGTCGGAATTCCGAGATAAAAGTCGGAATTCCGAGATAAAAGTCGGAATTCCGAGATTTAAGTCGGAATTCCGAGATAAAAGTCGGAATTCTGAGATAAAAGTCGGAATTCCGAGATTCAATTCGAAATTCCGAGATAAAAGTCGGAATTCCGAGATAAAAGTCGGAATTCCGAGATAAAAGTCGGAATTCCGAGATAAAAGTCGGAATTCCGACTTAAAAGTCGGAATCATAGAAAAATAAAATTTCAAAAAAGTATGGCCCTTCTGCGCTTCCGTAGAATGTATCTAGGTATACAAATTGAAGTGAAAAATCGAATAACAGAAATGCTATACACATTAAGAAATATTGAGCAGTAGTCGAAGATATGTTCTTTATCCACTGGTGTACTACAGTTTTCTCCAGGCTCTACTTAGTCAACATCTCTGTGAGCTCGAATATTTAGTAGACACTGCCGGTATGTTTCATTATTTTAGCCACTTTTGGAGTACTTTTTTTTATTGATGTACCAATTCCAATCAAAATACTCGATTGGGGCCATATAAAATTAACAACTAGATAGATACAAAAAGCGTTAAAATAAAAAATATGCCGAATAATTCAATTAAATGAACGAATCGAAAAGAAAACGATTCATTTATTTGTTATCAACAACACTAATAAGAAAATGTCAGTTCTGACATTCAAAGAATCATCGAAAAGCAATATTGCCGCTTTTTGCATTTTTTGAAAATGATTGATAGGAAGTTATTATTTTTTCTATACATATGATAAATTATTCTAGATAGAACAAAAAAGTGCAAGTACACTACATGGCTCATTTATGAGCATTCAAAAGCGTTCAAAAATGTTTTCAGAAAAGGCGTAAATTTTCCTATCTAAAGCATACCCTGCTTTGCATTACAAACAAATAAAGGTCATTAATAAAAGCAGCAAATTTGAGGTTGGGTTTGGTTATCGCCGTATCTTTTGTTTTCATTGGTTTCATTTTGGTGATTGGAGTTTGAGATGTTTCATTTCTATAATTATTGTCATAGAATTGTCGAAAATATTGGGTTGGCAATTGTTCGATGAACGGTAAATAATTGAATAAAATCTATCATAAGTTTAATTTTAACTTTATCGCTTAGGTTGAGTTGATTCCAGTTAAAATTATTCATTCTGAGAAGAAATATTATGCTATGATTTTTCATTTTATAACTTAACAGGAGTTTTCGTGGTAAAAGTTTTTCAGTTCCTAATCAGTTTATGCGAAGAAAACTGCTCAACTGTGGGAGATTCTTCATTTTCAACTAATATCGACAAGAAAGTTTATTCAGTTTGTTATTTCATAACAATTATTTTATGATGAATGAATTGAAGACTTTTGCCTTGAGTTTATAATTGTAAAAATGCTTATTGCAAAGCGCTTTCGACTTTCGCCATCTTCAGTGCTCACCAGGAAGTAAATACTCTGATTGGAAAGAAAGTTTTGTGAAAGTTGAAATTTGAGGTTATGAAAATTAGAAAAATTGTTTGAGTACTTACTCGTCAGACGACAAGAGAAATCAGTATATTGTGAAATTTGATTTATATAAAACTAATTCGCCTACTAACCACTGAAAAGCCTGTTGGAGATTTAGGTCATGTGGCTATGTCAAATGTGATTTGTATAAAGGACGACTTGTGACAGAATGTGCTACGCGTAGGACAGTAAACTTCATCCTAGAGAGGAAACTTAGTACTTTGCTCCCTCAATATACAAATAGATACTTTCCACTCCCATCCGTAAATATGCTGATTTCTTCATAAATTGCTAAAGGGATAAGTAGGCGATTCCAGTCGAATCAATGGATATGATTTCATATCCACACAAGGTACGATATGAATTTCACCAATCACAGAGAACAAAATACTTGGTTACCACTGGCAACCTAGTAGAAACGTCACGATTCTGATCTGTCTGCCTACAAACACGAAATCTCAAGTTGTTTCATTCGAGAATGAATAAATATATTAATATCTGAAATATCTTCTAGTTCATTGAGTCAATTGATAATTTTGTGAAACTGAAAGACATGTAATCTCCACACCAATCAATCAACTGGACTGATACAGTCCAGGTGACCAGTTGGTTAAACTATTAGTTCTCACAGTCGATCCACTTTATTGTCGTCGATTGGAGTCCCATCAAAACTGTCATTTTTTTAAATTGACATTACTAATTTCATTTGTATCGTTCATTGAATTAAACTAAGTTTCTTTCCTCTGTGTTTTTCATAAATATCGAAACTGATGAAGAATTCATTATCAATTTGATACTTGAAAGGGAGTTCTGAATATTTACCTGGTCGAAAAAAATACCACTATAGAATTCGAGTGGATAATGGTAATATCCACTTTTGTACATACTATTATTATTGTGTCGTATATTGGTTTGTTCGTTATCTTCGGAATCTGCACTTCGAAACAAGAGTGTTGATTGGTGTTTGATCTTATCATTCTTTCCAGAAGGAGCGGTAAACTCCATTTGCACGTCACTGCAAAACTCTTTTCGAATTCCTGAAACTAAATTGGTGACATAGAGTAAGAAATTTATGCAAATAAACTCGCTACTTTATTGAGACCTCAACCGAAGTTATGGTGTAACTACATTTTAATAAGTATAAGCTCGGTGAAATGCAAATTTCTGTAATAGTCCGAGAAACAATTTGAATTTCGTGTTGTTATAATATGGAAGACGTTGTATAATGGTTCATTCAATTAACAATGAAGCAGCTAATGGCATTCCGTCACGTCACGTGAAGTCATCTTTACTATGATCTGGATGATTGACCGGTCTTGGACAGACTTTCACCCCTCGTTTTAGGAATTGCACGTTGTAATATGTTTACGTTTAGAGATCAATTACCCTCACACCAAACGGATATTTTTGCACCCAACGCGCGTTTCGCTAACAAGGTTGGCATCTTCAGGAGAAGAAAATTGAAACTGAATCTAAAGCTAGAGTTAGTTGTTTATATACCTCAAGTTTTTTGGTCCGATATGGACTTTGTTTGTTACTGTTAATTATTCTAATTATATTCTCGATAATGAACTAGTGCAGTCAATAGCTGCAAAGTTGGTTGGTTGGTCCGTCATCTGTTATTATCGATTATTCTGATTACTTTCTCATTCATGCTGTTTTTATATTTTGCTATTTCTAGACTCTCACGTGCTTGATCAGTTTAAGATCGCTTTCACCAATTTTGTGGTCATTGTCTAGAGCGTGTTGGGCGACACTGGATTTTTCTACCCTTCCGTATTTCATGTGTGCAAAACGCTCTTTGAAACGGGTTTCAATAGCTCTTCGGCTCAGGCCGATGTATTCGTTGTTGCAATCTTGACAAATGATTCTGTAGATTCCCGACTCCTCCAAGTTTTCTGATTTATCTTTTGTGTTACCAAGAAGCTGTTGTAATCTGTGAGAAGTTGTATATGCAACTTCCATATTCACTTCATCATTTAGAATTTGGAGACTAGATTTAGATTAAAACTGGTGTACGAGCCAGGACTTTGTTTACCCGTTAGTCTTCATGAATTCTTGCACGAGGAAAACAAAATCGAATTACTATCTCTCGAAGTTCATTTGTTCGAGGAACCGAAGTCGTTGGTGAAAACTCACCGGAACTTGATGCACTCCAATTACCTTTTTCTAAGAGACTCGGTCAGGAATAGAAATAATTCCGAGTACAGAAACTCGTATAAAATCGTGCCAGAGTAAATAGAAAATAAAACAAAAACATGCCAGCCTTATGATGGTTCCCCGGAGTTTTCTGGCCGATGTTGTTCGGTTGGGGTTGGGATCAACAGTGGCGTGCAAAGGTCATCAAGTAATTTCATTGTTTGATTTTTCGTCCCGATTTATTTGAATTTAGAAACATAGTACAAGAAAGAAGGTTTTATGTTATTGAAGTTGAATTATGAAAAATCTCCTCAATTCATAACAGAATTTGTACCGCCTTTAATTTTTCTTCTACCGCCATTCGGAATAGACATGATCAAAATATTTTTTTGTTTCCCAAGCAGTTTAGTACTCAGAAAATTCTGTTTGTCAACCTAACCCATATCAATTAATAGGTAATATATATCAAATCACATCATATTTATCTCATGTTTCCAAAAAGTGAATGAACTTATCATAACTGCCGTGTGCATTCAAGTGTACCTATGTTATGTACTGAAATATATCATATAACATATTCACCCCACAGCTTCCAATCCTTTGATCTCTGCTCACGTTGAATATCCTTCTTTAATTTTTTATCTTCCTATAATATTTTATTGGTTTGAATAACAAATAAATGAAAAAAACCTTTTGATTATAATGTGACAATAGTGAATAAAAAACTATTTGAATCAAATTGAAATTTCATGCATATTTCCTATTCAGACAGGAGGTCCCTTCAACAGATCATTTTTCATTTATTTTATTTACAAAAATGATCATAACTCTCAAAAACACTGTAAAAATAATCAATCAGATGTTTCAATCGGAATTTGATAACAGGGTCTCATTAGGCATTCTGAATACGACAGGATAGTCGATCTATCATCATCTAGTATTCAGATGTCTAGAGTTACTATTCCTACAAAGTCAAGTATCTCGATGCTAGGAATTACGATCAGTAACAATCCATAAACCATGTGAGATCGATCGCTAAAGGTGCTTCCCAGCAACTTGGATTTCTATTTCGTGCGAATATATACTTCACTTCTCGTCAGCTGTTAATGATTTGAAAGGATCAGATACGATCTTGGAATATAGTTCCCATGTGTGGATTTTGGCACCATAATATTCATTGAGGCTTCTCGATGCTATTCAGAGAAAGGCAATTTGTCTCGTTGGTGATTCTTTGCTCACAGACTTCATTAGAACATTGTAGAAGGGTCGGAGACTTGTTTCTCTTCTGAATTGTTATCAATCGTTTCAGCCTTGGCAATATTTATACGGATGACTCGACGAGTACAGAATTCTCACCCCTTTGTTGTGAATTTGGAGACCTGTCGAACCTCTCTTGCTCAGGGACCTTTTTTCAATAGAACAGCTGAGCTTTGGAACTCCTTGCCGAGAGAGGTTTTTCCTGAGGCTTACAAACTTCAGAAATTCAAAGTGAATGTTAATTAGTTTCTCCTGTCCCTTGATTCACACTGTGTTCTCTGAACAATACAGGGCTTTCCTTTCGTGTGAATCTGCATATAAAATAAAAACATTGGTTACCATTATATTTCAGAGGTTGAGAGTATTTTCATTGATTATACTTCTTGCTTCTCAGTTGTAATATACCAATTTCCAGTCGATCAGGACCATAAATAAGAAATAATTTGGAAAAAGAATTCAGTTTTCAATGAATCATAAATATTGTGATTTCCATCTGGTTGCGTCACATTTTGGTTCATCAAAAAAATTCTGTTATTCTTCTTGACTTTTGTAGAAATACAGAATGCAAGTGATCACTACATAGTGACCATTTATTTAGTTTTATTTGGGTGGCAAAAAAATGTTTTGACAATCGTTTTTTTTTTTTTTTTTTTTTTTTTTTTTTTTTGTTTTTTTCGACATTGCTCTTCCAATGACTGCATCTATAATTGAGTATCGCTTTATCAACCAATTCAATCGACTTAGGTGAATGGGATTTATTCATTTTTCACTGGTATAGTTGTATAGAGAGTCATTGTGTCCTGTTTTATATATCATTCATGAAATATCTTGGGAATTTATCGTGGAAATATAAAAATGCATTTTTTTTTCTGTTATTACCTTGGTCAAAGTTGTTTTTCTCTAATATTTGTATCTTAATAACAAATTTCCATTTCTTCTATAGGTTCTCGAGATTGACAACAATTTAAAAAAGGAGTTCTTAGGCATGCAGAGAATAATTCAGAACTCTATTTCTATTCATAAACATCCTAATATAATTTTTGAAAAAAAAATATCCTCAACCAATCAAGTAATTACTTTAATTATCGTATTGGCATTCTCAACAACTATAATAAGGAAATTATTTCTCGAAAAACACTGTATAAGTACCCTCATAATTCGGAAATAGTTATTGGGTTTTTTTGTGGTGATATCGATTAGAGCCCCTATCAAAATAAGAATATCCCTATTCAAGAATTGTAGGCACCGACACTGCCTCCACACAACCCTTCCTTGTGGGCGTGCGGCTAATATATTTAAAAAGCTTTTGCCGGAACGTCTTTCAGACATTCCAATTTGTGTCATCTTCTGCTTTCTCCGTCAAGACGAACATTCGTATAACTTCCGCTCGACCAATTCTCCAGCAAATGATGGCCACCAGAATAATTTCTACATCTAGTTTCCCTAATTCTGGAGTTTGTTCGAGATCATTTTGTACATTGCGACGTCGATGTTGCGTAAAATTTGAGTCGTTGGAAGTTGGGGTTCTGCAGCGATCTTGGGAACTCGATTTGTATGGGAAGTATTTCAAGAAATAACTCGGACACAAATAATGGAAACTTATTCAATATTTGTTTGTGTAAGTGGGTTCTTCTGGGAAATTATATTAGTTCTTTGTTGGCTGAAGGCCCAATCTTTGGAGATCAAACTCTTTCCTAACACGTCCCATGAAGGTCCTTAGATTACCCCGCCCTACAGATGGCAGAGCAGGATTCTTCTATCAATGTTTGGTGTGAAAGGTATAGTCTGTAAGAAATTAATCCGCACAATGAAATGAAAGACTAATGTACAAAAAAACTGTCGACGTTCCATAACTATTTATTTTTAATGTTCTATTCGAATTGACTTCGTATATACAATACTATACAACTAATTCAGACCGAGGGCGCTGTTTCTAAGCCTGTTCGATGTTGAATGTCTAAAACTATGTAACTGTTGCCTATGACTGGTCGTAGAAAAGATACCATTGGTAGTTCTTCATCTCTCTTGGAGAAACAATACTATCTAGAAGTAGTAATTCACGATTCATCCTACTAAAAGTGTTGTTCTGTTTTCCAGTTGTCGTCCTCCAGCTTTATATTGATTGTCTCTGGAACGTTTATATAGAGACTAGATATATGGCTTCGATTCCTCTCAAGATTTAAACAAAATGTTTTAAATCGGTCGCAAAAGGGAGGACGGATATTTTTGCAATCTATAGGTTTTATCACGCATTACTGAAATGGTGGAATGATTTTTTCTGTGTTTGAAATCTGAACTATTTGCTGAAATGAAATTTCCTTCACAGGGGCCAAACGATATATGTTTGAATATTAATCTATCAAGTCAGAATTCAGACATTGGCCCCAGGACAAGGCCAGAAACAATGCCGTAAAACTGTCAGTAAAACTCTGGATAATAATATAAACTTACCAAAAATAAAAACTCAATATATGCACTATTTCATTTGGAACTGACTCTCCTGAACAAGAACAGATATTTCCTGATATCAAGAACATCGTGAAACGCGTCAGAGAGAGACGAATGAAATTTATTCATGGATTACTTCAAGAATTACAAAGATCTAAATGTTTGAACGAAACAGGATTTGGAGTATCTTGAAAATTCTTGAAACCTTAGAAATGTCAGAGAAAATTGAAATTTATCAGTAAGCCATCGAACTGAAAGATATCCCACCGAAAGATAATAAAATTTTTTTTAAATCGATAGTTTTTGGCAAGGCCAACTTTGTGTGTACAGATGTGGAACTTTTAAAAATCAAAACCTTGCGAATGTCCATGATCGATTTTTGAAACAATGGCTCATTCTTCTTATAAAACCAAAATTTGGACCCATTTTTCCGTTTTTGAAAAAACGCAGTAATTAAGCTCTTATATAAGAATTCAATTACGGTTTATGAGATAATTTTTTCTAGGTAAATTCATTGAAAAAAATCCACCTGAAAAATTAAAATACTACAGATAAAAGGTGGCGTAATCGGCATAAGCAAAATATTCATCTAACACATTGTTCTCAACATTTCTGCTGAAAATATCTGGTAATGAAGTTATGAAAAACGTGGGAAGAGTCGGGTAATTTTTTTTTATAAAATTCATAGTTGAATTGGTTCATGAATTCCTCATAGTCCTTATAATATCAAATGTCAAAATATTGCAACAGACATTAAAAGATCGTTAAGATAAGAGATTTGTTGTTACTTCATTAGCCAATAACTCAAAAATTGTCGCATTTACAATGGTATATGAGAGAAGTATTCTCCAAAAAATACCATACTTGAATTTTGAACTCGATTTTGACTGTAGATGTATATGACTCGAGTATAATTATTTTTGGGGCACACTCGGTAGATATTGCTATAAAGCTAGTATATTTATATAAGAGTTTTGAAGAGTTTTCTGGATCAAAATTAAATGTCCCGCGCTGGACAAGCTAGTCCCACTTCCAGGGATACCAGGATTATGTTTGAACTTTTTTGTTAGTAAGGCAGTGAATGTTGTAGTGAAAAAAAAGTTTCCTGTACATGTTCGAAGAACACCGCTTGATATCAAGGGACAAGAAATACGAATTGACCTAATGACGATGAACCACTATAGCTTTATACAGAATATCATTATAAATACTATAAATTTTTGTAATGAGTTACCAAAGCTAGTGGTCTATTGATAAACAAGATCCCTAAAGCAAGAGAAGTTCGACAGTTTTCCAAGATTGAAAGAACGGTGTGGGAATAATAATTTTGTGATATTTTAGATCCACAAATTTAATGGAAGAATTCTTTGTGGGACTGAGGTGGCCTATTACCACTTCCAGGGATACCAGGGATATGTTTGAACTGGTGCCTTTCACATTAAAGTTTCCAACATCAGACTGCTTTCTTGAACGCGGTTTTTTTCAAGATGTATTTAAAATAATAATGATAGCTCCATACATTTTATGGAAGGATTATTCATCCAGTTCAATCTAGAGCTATCCTGTGAAGAGTTCATCTTTACCAAACAGAACAAAGGAATCTTCAAAAGAAGTCAAATCTTCTTAGAAATATCAATGAAAAGTTATTCATATAAATAATTGTTCTCTCATCGTACGTTACAATTTGTAAGAGTCACTCGGACTATTATTTGAAACACCAAATTTTTATAACCAGTGAAAGTTTATTGTTTTTCAATTCTATCTTTTTCAGAAGACTGAGAAGACTCAACTTTATGAGAAAATATAATATTTGCGTTAAAATTATTTCTATAGCTATTTTTGTTATCTATTGCCACGCAAACGTAATTTAAAACTCAATGAATAGATAACCAAAAACTTCTTATAATATACGCTTTTTTACTATATCCCGCTTTCGACGAAAGAATTTAGCTTTTTTCACTCGAAAAGTTTGAAAAATAAACTGGCAACGCTGGTGAAAATCATTATTATTTACTATTAGTAAACATATAGTGTTTTCAGCATTGTTATTAAGTTTTGAAACGTTCTATATCTTTGTGAGGTTCTGTGAATATTTTTACACAAATGAAACGAATAACATTTTCTATATCATCTTGTACCCTAGGTTTTTCTATCTCATGTGACTGTATTCGTGTTTTCAACGATAGCATTCGTTACTGAAAAATACATCCAATATTGATGCAACAATTTTTCCAGTATATCGGTTATTTTCGTGTGCTGGTAATAAAGAAAAGACTCTCCCCTCGCCACTGCCTACCGCATCCGATATCTCCAGATCTCATTTATGAGATGAGAGGGTTTACCTGCGACATATCAATATATAGAGGAAGCCGGCTTGGCATGGCTGCCGAAGGACCCATTTGCGGGCAGGAGGACATGTAATATAGAGGACAAAATGTAATATATACGTAATGCACCACGGCAGCGTGGAACTGGCTTCCATATACAACCTAAATGTCCGAAAGGTTTCTTATCCTGACCCGATGCAGGCGAGGCACGTACCCAGCAAAGGCACAAGAAGAAGAAATTGGCGTTCCCGACGACGTACACGTGTGACTTGTGCACTTGAAATTTATATGAAGTTGTTTTTTCAGCGGTCGTGTTTCGGCAGCTCAATAAAACGTAGTTGTTTTGAGGAATGCTGTAATGCTAGTGGTTATTATATTGTTACTCGCAAAGTTTGGCCGTTGTAAAACGAACGATGTTTTGTGAGGGAAAGATTGGTGTCGCGATTCATATTTCTTTGTTTATATCTGGACACTGTCAGAGGCATACTAGGAACACTGTTCATAATTCTACCCTTATATTTCGAAATTCCAATTCAAAATATCCACGCATTTTATTATTTCGAGTTGCTGTCTTGGAATAGTCACTCAGAAATTCATGATTTCAACTATCTCCACACCCAGTATATGAGAAATTCATCTGAGAACCCCGTGATTCTGACATAGTGATTCGGAATTTCATAATTCTGAATTGATTATTATTGAATTGGAATTCTAATGTTTTCAGACGAAGGGTCCGTTGCAATAATAATGATTGTCCTAAAATTCAAACTACTAACGTCATTCTGTCACTTGATATATGCAGTTAATAATCCCGTTCCAAGTTAATTTGGTTTTCGTGCAACCTGACGCCTGAAATAAAATTTTGCGGCCGTTGCCCAGGGTGACGGCCAGCAAAAATCTTCACGGCCGTTGCCTGCAATAACTATCGGCAAACTGAACGTTTATATTATCACAAAACAACAAACAGAGGACATTCATCAATATTGCAGTGAAAACTCCAGATATTAAGTCGGAGCTCCACAGTGTTGAGGCTAAACAAAATATTCCGAGATACTGAGTAACAAAATACATATCCAGAATTTCGATTAACCAAGACGAATAATAAAACTTGAAATCTTAAAACTCTGATTTATACTATGTGCAAAATGATCGAATGAATCTGTCTAAGTTCTTGGGGATATTTATCATGAGAAAAATGAATTTGTATTCAAGTTTGAAATTCAATGTCAATTCGCTGATTGCAAGAAAAGTAAATTGGTTTACGGTCACTTCCGAAATATCAATTGGCAAGTCTGTTTGAGGAATATTTACCACTAATATAAGAAATCAGCATAACTCAAACATTTTTTCTAATGAGAAGTGACATTCGTTGAGGCTTCTCGATACTATTCGGAGAGAGGCAATCCGTCTTGTTGGTGATTCTTCGCTCACTTCATAGAAACATCGTAGAAGTGTCGGAGATTTGTCTCTGTTCTACAGATATTTTCACGGTCGGTGCTCTTCTGAATTGTTACCAATCGTTCCACCCTTGGCACTATCTACACTGATAATTCGACGAGTACAGAATTCCCACTCCTTTGTTGTGTATTTGGAAACCTGTCGAACCCCTCTTGCTTAGGGATTTTTTTTCAAAAGAACAGCTGAGCTTTAGAACTCCTTGCCGATAGAGATTTTTCCTGAGACTTACAAACTTCAAAAATTCAAACTGAATGTTAATTTGTATCTCCTGTCCCTTGATTCATGAGGTGTTCTTTGAATATCACAGGGCTTCCCTGTCGCGTGAATCTGAATAAAAAACACTGGTTCAACCTAGATAAATAATGATAAAGAAATTCTACCTATCCAAGTCGAATTTCTTTTTGGTTTGTTCGAAAACTGGACTCAGTTTTCCAGTTCACTTTCTAAATTTTAGTAAAATGCCTGATAGAAACAGTTAATGGCATTGCTCCCTGAGTAAAAAAAAGTGGAAATAAATTATTATTTTATACTTTCCATAGTACTACTACCTATCCAAGTCGAATTTCTTTTTGGTTTGTTCGAAAACTGGACTCAGTTTTCCAGTTCACTTTCTAAATTTTAGTAAAATGCCTGATAGAAACAGTTAATGGCATTGCTCCCTGAGTAAAAAAAAGTGGAAATAAATTATTATTTTATACTTTCCATAGTACTACATCTATTCAATATCTTTTTGTAAATTGTTTTTGAGGATGATGTGTCCAGGTTATTTCTGTATTGTTATGGTACAGCACGAGACATAAATGACTAGGCGAAATGTGACTGCGTGTCTGTCCTATAAAATTGATTTTGATTTCATTCAAACGAGAGAAGGTTTCAGCCAAAATTCGTAAAAGCTGAATTTTTAACAAGCTGATTGACTCCCAATCAGCTCCATTATACTTCCTCAGTTTAAAAATTTCAATCCTCTCTAGTGAATCCCGAATATAATATTCTTGGGGACGTTCCTCATATTCGAAGGCTAACGCGAAGAAACGTTTGGAATGTTTACGTTTTCACAGCTATCGGAATATGAGCCGATAAGAATTATGTTTTCTATAATGTAAAAAAATTTGCAGCAGCTGTACTACAGAATTCATTACCAATTGGAAGATAAGCAAACTGCAAACAACGATTAGTTAGTTACTGGTACAAAATATCCACAAATTTTGAATCATTCAGTTTTTATATGGAATATCCTCCTGAAGTTAGTCTATTACTTTTTGAAAATTTAAACACCGCTTTGCACTATTCGCCTGTTGAGATGAAAACATACCCTAGAGAAATGCATCCCATATTGGAAATAGAAAAAGATTGTATTTATAATAATAACATGTTTCTTTTATTTCGTTAAACTTGTCAAATTAATTTTGTTTAATTGTTTTTTGATAAAAACTCTGCAGTAATTCAATAATGATGGACAATTTTCAAGCAGTACATAATATATCATAATGTAGTGTTCCGTATTAGATTATCAGGCTCCTAATCGACATCACCAAATTAAAATTTCTCCTTCAACATCTGTTTCAGAATTCATCGCCCAAAGAATATAACATTTAATATGGAAATGTCATTCAATATGCCTACCACCTGTTTCATGGTGTACTGTTGCAACTTCAACACTTCGTAAAACATCATGTTTTATAGACTTACACAAATCTGTTCCTCAATTTCAGCATTGAAAATTAGGGGTAGTTATACCATCCAACACGTAATGTAGCTATGAAAAGTTTCACAGCAATCAAAGCAAATAGTTCTGGATATTGTAATTGTTTTTTTGTGTGATTTATAGCCAGGAAACATGCAACTATTCCGTCCCTACTCTAATCAGCAAAATAGCTTGGACTTAATAGAAAGTGGGATATATTTGGAACTTATACCATATATAATATAACCAACCAAAAATTTAAATGATAATTGATAATATGATGTGAAATGTGAAGAAATCCCAGTATCGACATTAAAAAAAAAGGAATGATACATTAGACAGAGCTCGAAACTATATTGAGATTAAACGAAAAACTGGTCTTGATTATGTTGAATATTCAGAAAAAAAAAATTAAAATTGAAATATCAAGGGAGAAATGAAAATTCAGATCAGTTTACACTCGATTTTTTGATTATAGCATTCACAATCGTCTTGTGGTAACGGCTTTATTTGAAATCATTTTTTATTATTTCTCCTCTTCCTAAATGATAAAACCCAACTTTCATATTCGCCTTTTCGAAATAATTTCACTTTTACAGATAGTGAAATTCCAGTTTTCTGTTTGATTGTTTCAATGTGTTTACAAAACCGCGCTACGTTTTTCCCTATGTAATAGAATCCTCATTAAGAACATTTTCCTACGAATCCTATTCATTAGGCCGTTTTTAGAATTCGAATGAGATAAAAATTAGAGAAATTGATTAAAGGTGATGTTGATACTACTATACCTATTCCACGATTGCCTTATTAACATATTTTGATAACATGTAATTTCAATTAGTAAGCATTCCTCTGTTTCGAATTGAAGTGACTTCTTCACTGAAGGAAATCGGAAGAACACAATGGTATTTTCAATACATTTTTCTGAAAATAATCCTCTATTCATTATAGGTCTAAAAACGGAAAGTGGAGTGTATAACATTATTTCCATTAATTGTGACAATCTTTATCGCTTTCAAATAGTGCTACACATTAACGTAAATGTGACCATTCAATAAAAAGTAATGAGAGCATATGTGTGCTTATCTCACAACGACAATATTTCAGCTCTCATTCTCGAGATAGACTAATACTAAGATTTATTACATAATCATTAATGTAGATAGTTCATCCAATTAAATTGACTGAAATTTTATAGATTATCAACAGAACTCATTATATATTTAATATATCCATATGGAAGGAATTGTACATGTATAAAAAATTTTTTTATGCAAAATTCAACGCGATTGCAGCATCACCAAATATCGGTTTTATTTTAAAACATCCAGTGGTTCCAATTCAACTTTCCCACAAATGTCTCTCGCTGCACTCCGGTCATTTTGGTTTTTTTTGTAACGCCCTTTCGGCTATGGCTGACCTTTGTCGGGCCCAGACTTTCTATTGCTCGTCACAATAGAAGTTACTCAGTCGTCTCCATTCCGTTAGGCCCTCATTTGTGCTCGAAGGGACTCGATTAGAAAGTCGAAGATCGACAAAAAAAAGGTTCGGTTTTCGGAGGAAACTGTATAAAAACGGGCACCGTTATAGTTGTCGGAATGTGTTACACAATGTTGCTCAATTATTCACGTTTTCACAAACGTACCATAGTACAATAGAAAGTGTTTTCGAGAATTGAGAGTACCTCTATTCAACCCTAGAGCTTGAAAAAATCTTTTTCTTAAAATAACTGAGAACTACTTCATTTCATCATATATACACAGTTTGAGAATTATGTTTTGGGTTCTTTCTTCTCCCAATAAAAACAATAAAAATCACAATTTTCATGAAAGAAGTAAAATCAAAAAATTTGTTTTGTTTGTGAAATTTTCCTGATTTTACTTGTTCCGTAGTTTTCTGGATTGATAACCTAACCACAATCTGACAAAATAAGAAACAATAATGGAATTTATACAAGTGTAGAAGGGCGCAGATTTATATATATATATATATATATATATATATATATATATATATATATATATATATATACAAGATGAATTTTTCTGGGTTTTTATCCGTTAGGTATTTTCTGATTTGTTCGACGTTTCGAATTCCATTTTGAATTCATTTTCAAGAACTGTGAGACGAATATCTGTCCATACCGTCCTGGTCAATCACTCCCCTTACGAAGCAACCAAGCAAGAGCTAGCAAAGACTTCAATTGTCTGTTCTCCACGGAAACTGGTATTTATAATGACTCTCCTCAGTCATTATCCGACTGCGTCCGATATTAAGGCTGCATCCTGCCCATCCAGGTATTATGTAGAAATTGATGTTTTCACGGATCTTCGATATACAAGATGAATTTTTCTGGGTTTTTATCCGTTAGGTATTTTCTGATTTGTTCGACGTTTCGAATTCCATTTTGAATTCATTTTCAAGAACTGTGAGACGAATATCTGTCCATACCGTCCTGGTCAATCACTCCCCTTACGAAGCAACCAAGCAAGAGCTAGCAAAGACTTCAATTGTCTGTTCTCCACGGAAACTGGTATTTATAATGACTCTCCTCAGTCATTATCCGACTGCGTCCGATATTAAGGCTGCATCCTGCCCATCCAGGTATTATGTAGAAATTGATGTTTTCACGGATCTTCGATATACAAGATGAATTTTTCTGGGTTTTTATCCGTTAGGTATTTTCTGATTTGTTCGACGTTTCGAATTCCATTTTGAATTCATTTTCAAGAACTGTGAGACGAATATCTGTCCATACCGTCCTGGTCAATCACTCCCCTTACGAAGCAACCAAGCAAGAGCTAGCAAAGACTTCAATTGTCTGTTCTCCACGGAAACTGGTATTTATAATGACTCTCCTCAGTCATTATCCGACTGCGTCCGATATTAAGGCTGCATCCTGCCCATCCAGGTATTATGTAGAAATTGATGTTTTCACGGATCTTCGATATACAAGATGAATTTTTCTGGGTTTTTATCCGTTAGGTATTTTCTGATTTGTTCGACGTTTCGAATTCCATTTTGAATTCATTTTCAAGAACTGTGAGACGAATATCTGTCCATACCGTCCTGGTCAATCACTCCCCTTACGAAGCAACCAAGCAAGAGCTAGCAAAGACTTCAATTGTCTGTTCTCCACGGAAACTGGTATTTATAATGACTCTCCTCAGTCATTATCCGACTGCGTCCGATATTCAGACTGCATCCTGCCCATCCAGGTATTATGTAGAAATTGATGTTTTCACGGATCTTCGATATACAAGATGAATTTTTCTGGGTTTTTATCCGTTAGGTATTTTCTGATTTGTTCGACGTTTCGAATTCCATTTTGAATTCATTTTCAAGAACTGTGAGACGAATATCTGTCCATACCGTCCTGGTCAATCACTCCCCTTACGAAGCAACCAAGCAAGAGCTAGCAAAGACTTCAATTGTCTGTTCTCCACGGAAACTGGTATTTATAATGACTCTCCTCAGTCATTATCCGACTGCGTCCGATATTAAGGCTGCATCCTGCCCATCCAGGTATTATGTAGAAATTGATGTTTTCACGGATCTTCGATATACAAGATGAATTTTTCTGGGTTTTTATCCGTTAGGTATTTTCTGATTTGTTCGACGTTTCGAATTCCATTTTGAATTCATTTTCAAGAACTGTGAGACGAATATCTGTCCATACCGTCCTGGTCAATCACTCCCCTTACGAAGCAACCAAGCAAGAGCTAGCAAAGACTTCAATTGTCTGTTCTCCACGGAAACTGGTATTTATAATGACTCTCCTCAGTCATTATCCGACTGCGTCCGATATTAAGGCTGCATCCTGCCCATCCAGGTATTATGTAGAAATTGATGTTTTCACGGATCTTCGATATACAAGATGAATTTTTCTGGGTTTTTATCCGTTAGGTATTTTCTGATTTGTTCGACGTTTCGAATTCCATTTTGAATTCATTTTCAAGAACTGTGAGACGAATATCTGTCCATACCGTCCTGGTCAATCACTCCCCTTGCGAAGCAACCAAGCAAGAGCTAGCAAAGACTTCAATTGTCTGTTCTCCACGGAAACTGGTATTTATAATGACTCTCCTCAGTCATTATCCGACTGCGTCCGATATTAAGGCTGCATCCTGTCCATCCAGGTATTATGTAGAAATTGATGTTTTCACGGATCTTCGATATACAAGATGAATTTTTCTGGGTTTTTATCCGTTAGGTATTTTCTGATTTGTTCGACGTTTCGAATTCCATTTTGAATTCATTTTCAAGAACTGTGAGACGAATATCTGTCCATACCGAGTGATTGACCAGGACGGTATGGACAGATATTCGTCTCACAGTTCTTGAAAATGAATTCAAAATGGAATTCGAAACGTCGAACAAATCAGAAAATACCTAACGGATAAAAACCCAGAAAAATTCATCTTGTATATCGAAGATCCGTGAAAACATCAATTTCTACATAATACCTGGATGGGCAGGATGCAGCCTTAGATATCGGACGCAGTCGGATAATGACTGAGGAGAGTCATTATAAATACCAGTTTCCGTGGAGAACAGACAATTGAAGTCTTTGCTAGCTCTTTGCTTGGTTGCTTCGTAAGGGGAGTGATTGACCAGGACGGTATGGACAGATATTCGTCTCACAGTTCTTGAAAATGAATTCAAAATGGAATTCGAAACGTCGAACAAATCAGAAAATACCTAACGGATAAAAACCCAGAAAAATTCATCTTGTATATCGAAGATCGTGAAAACATCAATTTATATATATATATATATATATATATATATATATATATATATATATATATATATATATATATATATATATGCTGGCTGGAACTTCCGGTTGATCCGCGTCTGGAAAGATTTACTTGTCTACGTTTCGGCTCCCATTTCGGAGCCATTTTCAAGACTGAGTGACCTTGCGTCTAGGTCTGAGTTGTCTTACTAGCTGGCTATCATCACTGGATTCTCAAAGACTTCCTAATACCTGGAAACCACGCTTGATCCGACATACTTTTATTTACTCCGACTTGGGAACTAATCCGTTCGAACCTCCCATCGACCGTCCGATCCCTGATCCTGCCATAATTACTAATGAACCCTTAAATCCCACCAACCTTCAATCCTCGATCTCTAGTGATGATAGCCAGCTAGTAAGACAACTCAGACCTAGACGCAAGGTCACTCAGTCTTGAAAATGGTTCCGAAATGGGAGCCGAAACGTAGACAAGTAAATCTTTCCAAGTATATCTTTTCCACCAAAAAAATAATGAAGTTCATACTGATTTCACTCCTTTCATAGAAGTTGTTATTTCTATTTTTTTATTCGGAGAAGAAAAAAAGACAAAAAATAATTCTCAAACTTCATTCTCTCCACAAAACTACCCAAGCTTTTAATTAACATACAGAGTTGTTTCATCTTCGGGAAACAAGTCGTAAAAATTTCAATAAAAAATCTTCGAAAATTTTCTTGAATGGTGTTTATGGTTTAAAAAGCAAGGCCAAAATTTTTGTCTTGATTTAAATTTTCTGAAGAAACGAATTATATATCTTCCTGGTGTCTTGAATTCTTCCTTGTCAAGAAAAAATAAATGATTATTAATTTCTTGCATTTTCGTGAACCATGAAACAAATATTGGACGAGTCGTTACGATATCTGAATGCATTTCACACCGATCAATATGCTCACATCTGTTGAGAAAATTATGGAACGTATTGTATAGAATCAAATTCTTCTATTCATAAAAGACAAAATATTTTTCTCCGTATTTTTAAGTAACCTACCACAATCTCACAAAATCAAGAATTGAAATTGAAATCTATACAAATTTTACGTCTGATATATTTTTCAAAGAAACCTTTATAGAAGCGAAGTATTTGTAATAAGTTTTAAAATGGAATCAGATTTGTCTTCCGGAACGGCAAATTTGTCTTCCGGAACGGCAACAATGCTAAGTATTTTCATGGATATTAGTTCTTGTATTTTCGTGATGGGCAAATAAATTCACGTTATCCCAGAAGTTACAGCTACTGCTACAAAATAGCAACGAAGATACAAGAGGGTAAATTAGTTCCGAGTGACCCGGTATGTGGACATGCAAAAGGCTCTCGAGAGAATAGATTTCGGCTTATTGCTTCAGAAGCTTGATTACCTAGGATTTTTTATTGAGCTCTTATCATTGTTTATATCTCATCTCTATGGTCGTCGTCAGTCTGTAGAATATCTAGGCTATGGGTCTCAACTTAGAACACCAATGTCAGTTGTACCCCAGGGTTCTCAGGCCCTTTACTATTTCCACTGTTTGTCAATGATTCAACTAACATTCGAATTGAAATGCTTTAAGTGAATGTATGCAGACGACCTCGAAGTATATCAAAACATCACAACAATAACGACTGCTTATAATTACAAAACTACATTGGCAAAATATCAGCATGCACCATGCTGATATATACGAATCATCTTCAACTGAATACTTCCAAATGTTATATGGTGTCATAAAAGAGTAAGACCCTTGAAGTGTTTAATTTGGAAGGAATTGTTCTTCAATTGACGCAGCAACTTTTCGGGGTAGATCATAAATCTGCCCTTTCACCCTTATTAAGATTCCTACATTATTCCTTGCTTTTTTCAGATTTTGGTAGGTTACCAACCCACAAAAAAAACAAAGGAAACGTTCATCCACCATAAAATAATGACGTTCAAACAGTTATACTAAATACTATCCCCGTTCCAATTAGGTTTTCGAAGCGACGTAAGCTGTGAGTGTACAGTTCAGAACGAATTCAATAACTGGAATAATTATGGAATAATTATTGATACTGCTTTGAAACGGTTTGAAAGGTACCTATCTGACAGAAACCACTGGCCTCTGTTTTCAGGCCTGCAGATTTTTTGCAGATGATATGATGTTATTATTATTTGAAAGAGGATGAATTGCCCGCAGCTGACCAATTCAATAAATTTTGAAACACCTGAAATTTGGGAATGGACAAATAACAATAAATTAAAAATTAATATCAGTAAAACGGAATCAGATATGATATCAAAAAAAATTGAAATTATTTTTCAGTTATAACATCTGTTTCAAAATTGGTGATTACGTTCTGAAAAAACTGAACAAATGGAATATATAGGATTAATTGTAGATTCTTATTTGAAATTTAATCGTTATGTATATTATGACATGGGTCTTTTTTCCAGTGAATAAATTTTTGATATCATTATTATTTCACCACACTTTACTTTTTGTAGAGCAATTAGGCGTGGTTTTTGGTAGTGTAGAGGTGAGCACGTCCGTCTCTCAAGCGGGAGACCGGGGTTTGATTCCCCACTGGGCCACCGTGCTGGGATTCACACATCAATCCATTGACGTTCGTCAGATGGTTTACGGAAAAATCATTTTGAACCATTCAATACATTTACCCCCAAGATGAAAAACATAGGCTTCAAATTTTACAAAATCGGACAATGGGGGTAATTTTGAGTTATCTTTGATGTTGGAGGGATATCAATGAATTCCTTAAATATCAGACACTTGTTTTATCATTGATTTCACAGCTTTTTTACGTTTATTTCAAAAACTTATATTTTTCCATTGAAACAGAAAAATCTTGTTTTATGAAGACACTCAATCGACTTTCACTATGAATTTCACCAAATTTATCCATGTGAAAATGTTGACAGGGCAACTGCTAATCTAGTAAATTCTTCAAATCTAGATGAGCTGCGATAGAGGAAAATAAAAATCTAGAGTCTAGGGAATTTCATGGAAAATACACTGGCTGGAATTGAAAATCGTTACACACCCCACAGTGAAGACATACAAACTGCATAAAGAGCACATCCTGTATCAAACATTATACCGTATATCCCACGATTATCTGAAAAGATGAAACGCATTGGCAACAACATTCAAAACAATAAGTACTTTACGTAAAATACTGGCACACACTGAACCAACTAACATAACAGAAAACACAAAGAATTCTATTTATCGAATCTCTTGTTCTTGCGGTCGAAAATATATCGGTGAAACGTCCAGACCTCTAGCAGTGCGAACGAGTGAACACAATGTACATCAAGAACAGACTTAGTGGTTCTGAATTATCAGAACACATTCTCACTGCCAATAGAGATCATACAGTTGAATGAAATGACACTTAAATGATAGCAAGAGAGAGCACTAGCAGGAGACGAAAGTTGAAGTAATCTGCTTTCATCATGCTGTCTGCGGATGCTTGCATCTCGAAGACTTCGCACCTGGCTGCCACTCTTGAAAAAAAATTGGCAAAACTCAAATTTCTGACATTTGCAAAAAGCTAACATAAAAACCAAACTAGAAGAGAATATTTGTGAAAGTTCTGAAAATGGAAGCAGATTTGGTTTCCGAAACGTCAGCGATAAGTATTTTGATACATATTAGTCCTTGTATTTTTTTGATAGGCAAATTTGAGATTTACGAAAAGTTGCTGATCAGTTGAAGACTTCCAATTCAGAAGAAACTAATTTTGAATTATTGCAGCAACTTCTTGGGGTAGATTAAAAATCTGCCCTTCTATAGTTGTATAGATTCCAATATCAATTTCTATTTTTTTTATTGTGGTAGGTTGAGGACCTAAAATAAAGCCCTGTATAGTAAACATTATCATGAAAATTGGACCCGATATGGTTTCGTGTGGTGTATCAGAGAGATATGAAACTATATTGGATATATTGTGTACGATCGATCAACTATGATTGTGTTAAAATAGTATCAGATCTCATGTTTCTAAAAATGTATCGTACCAAAAGAGGAAAATACTCAACAAGCATGACATATTCCTCGAGTAGATGATTGAAATGATTCAATTTACATATTTCCTAATGTATGCTCTCTATTTCTCAACCATAACATAAAACCACATTCGAAACGTGGAATTTACTATAAATCTTTACAATTTTTTAGGGCGGGAATATGTGAATTCACCATAAATTCATAAACTTTGCAGAAGATTATCCATCAGATTACTCTTCGGTAATATTAAACAATGAGTTTTTTTTTAATTCAAAATGCAATAAACCCCAGTAAATTCCTCAATCAATTAATTCCCCTTTCAATTACCGACAATCCACCGACAGGATATTGTATCTGTCCTAAAGCAATTCGAAATAAATTAGCAATTTATATGTTCGCATAGTACTGCTAAGATCAAAGTAATGCACCCGAAAATTCCGCTCATTGCTCATTACCCTACCGGTGAGTTACGTTTGCATCATTACCTTCTTGATAATTAGTAATTTGTATGTGATGTGGAGCTGTAAGTGCCCCCTTATTTGCTTACCGAAACAATATCCGTTTTCGTACGGTTGATGATCATTAAATTCAGAATAGAAAACTTGATGAAATTGAGTGTTCCCCTCTAAGAGAGGTGTTTGCATAATGGAACAGAAATAAATGTGATACCTTCCTATTTTTCTCTGAATTAAGGATATAAGGCCCAATTTATACATCTCTGTATCCTTGAATGCTAGTTAGTTCCAGAATCTTCTTTTTTTTTGGTTATATACTGCTTCAGTACCACTGAAATACACACATTTCTACAAAATGCTCTTAAAGAGAAGTCTAAAACGAACTTGCTTTTCAAATGAAATAAGGATTAAGATTGAAACGGACATGTATGAAGTATCAACAAATGATGAAGTAGATTTGTGGTCGAACCAACATCGGAAAATGTATACTAATGTCTACTTTCTTCAATATTGTTGGTTCCTTAATCGTTCTTAATGTGTGAATACGTAGTCACATGTAAATCCAATCATATCATTGAACTCTGTGGATATTGGATTCGGTAAAGTGAAATCTTCTTCCTTATTTGATATGACTTTCCTGTACAAGGATTAGAAAAATTTATATTTTGCCGAGGCTTGTTTACTAGATCCTTCATGAGCAATCGAAGAAATTAAGAAATATTATACAATGAATAAGAAAAAGAATTATCACAAGGTCAATCTCTTTGTTTCAAAGATTAGTTACTGTTATAATAGTGGCATTTTCTACAATAAAAATTAATGACGAGTAAGTACCATAGACTTCAGAAATGAACTGGCCACAGCTATTGTTTAAACCTTCATACACTCGAAATATTTTCTCTAACTTCGTAACAACAATTGGAGAAATGTCAGCTCATTGGACGAAGAAAATTAATGAATTTTTTTTGATCAAAAGGAAAGAAATATTTTCATGATAAAATTACTTAAAAAAAATATTATTGAATACCAATGATAACTACTCGTGAAAGACCTGAACATCAAGAAAAGGAAAGTATAATATGCATTTATAAACCAAAACGAACTTGAATCTTGTTCACCATTTTGTATCTTTCTACTGCATTTCAAAAAACGATTTGGTATTCTGATCGTGTCGAGATCAACGACATATTCGATCTTCGATAGGTTTCCCACGTTATTTGGTTTTATAATGCTGATTTATTCTCATCAGATAACTCATTATACACGAAATAGAAAAAACTCAGTTCATCCATATCCAAAAATAGTGATTGTATTATGAATGGTCTGAGTGTGAAATGAAAATGTTTTTTCTGCATTTTTTCAAATATGTTACTGTGGTAAATGAATATTATTTTTTCTAATCCACCCGTGATATGCTCATTTCGTTATAGTTTAGTAAAACGGGTAAGTAGGCGATTCCAGTAAACTGAATGGATATGATTTCATATCCACACAAGGTAGGACATAAATTCCACCAATCACAGAGAACAAAATACTTGGTTAGGTTGTTTCATTTGAGCATAAATAAATGTACCCATATCGGAAATATTTTCTAGTTTATTGAGTTCGAACTGTCACAATTGATGTTTTTTTTGTGGAATTGAAGGACTCACATCAACCCTTCAACCAATAATTATCAGAAGTTATAGAGTCAAAGTGGCCTAGTGGTTAGAACGTTAGCCTTTGTGACAATCCACTTCATAGTCGACTTTTTTCCCCTTTTTCAATTCGACATTACTAATTTGATTTGTACCGTTCAAATTGAATGAAAGTTTGTTCTCTTTGAGTGTTTCATAAATATCGAAAGAATACCATATATCTGAAATCGATTGTCAATATGACACATGAAAAAGGATTCTGAAATATTTACCTGGTCGAAAAAACAACATGTACAACTCGAGTGGATATTGGCCATATCCACTCTTGTTTTATAAACTACTATTATTATATTATAATATTCATTTAGTAGATGCAAAAACGAACTGGTAGTTAAGACATGGAATGTTTCACATATAATTACTGGAACTTCCGGTTAAACCGCACTTGGAATCGTTACTTTGTCGACGTTGTGGCTCCCACTTCGGAGCCATTATCAGGACTTGACGCCGGGGTCTAAGTCTCCTCAATCCCCAACCCTCATCATTGCATCCTTCACTTTGTAACATATTAATATCCGACAGCCGTCCATAATACGTATTTAGAATTCTACAGTTTTAATAAATTATTTTTATGCTCATGAGGTCTATGTTATCGTAGGTTCAATGTTAACAACTTATTATTTCCATGTCCAATGCCATAAATAATAGAATCACCGATAAAACTACAAAGCATTGCCATGAATATGTTTGTGACTTTTCAATTAACCACTATCGCACCCAATAAATCATTTTCAATTATAAGTATCAATTAATTTATTTTTCTATTTCGAGCCAAGTGAGAATTGAAAATTCTTTCGAGACGCTTCCTTGTTTACTATATAGACAGACGGCAGCAAAACAACGTGCTCGGCACCCGTATTGATCGAAGTCGTCTGTGGCAAATTACTCTGAAGTCGAACTTTTGCCGCCATCTATCGACAGTTTTTGGCGAAGCATTTGAATTTTTATCGAATGTGCATATTTTTCTTTGAAAATCCTTTATATTCTTTAATTCTTTGAAATCCTGTATATATATATATATATATATATATATATATATATATATATATATATATATATATACTTATTATTTGCTTATGTTTCACTCAGTATAAATATGAGGTCTGACTCAATAGGATATTACGATACAACAAAAATTGTTTAATTTATTTAATATACGTTACATTAATACGTTATGACTATGACAAAGAGCTAATATTCCGGAAATAGATAAGAAGAAGAATATTTCGAGCATCTAATCAGATCATTTAGCTGTGTCTATTTCATGTTTTTCGATGGCAACAATGCAATCTATTTGGCATGCAGTGTTGCATTGCTTAGTCTCTGGTCTGATGAATTTCCAAGTTTTTTTTATGATTTTCAACTTGTATATCAACTGTTCTGACAGTTGTGACCAAATTGACCACTGTTAGGACATGAAATATGGCTATGGCTCAAAATGTATCTACTCATTTTCAAAACGAATAAGAATAGTATGTGCGAAAGGAACGATGAATGCGAAAAACAATATATTAGATCTCTAGGCGGAAAGTACATTATTTATTTCGAAATAAAAGTATTGTTTGTCGATGGCGTAAGCCAAGATAAACAAATTTTTTCGAAAGAGAAATGTTACTTTTGCCGAGTTTCGTTATTCTCCATCATTGAAAAAAATTGTATATAATGAAAAACAAACATCTTGGAGAAAAAAGGATTTTTGTATCTCGTACAGTAAAATATTCATTAAAATTGTAGCAGAGCTCTTTCGATTAAAAAGTCATTATCAGTGCTCACTCGTTAGGTGTGCAAAATCCATAATAACCAGTAAAATATGTTTCTGAGGACAAACAATTGTTCAGAAATTTGTTACCATATTACAATGTTGAAAGATTCAATCCTGAACAGGATTATATTGAATCTGTCTCTTGTACACCTGACGGGTAAGAACTGATGATGACTTTTTAATCGAAACTAATAATATTCATCAGCATTTTACCCGTAATAGCAACAATCTATATATTTGCAAAACAAATCAAAAAAACACCTTGAACTCTTTGTTTTTCAAATGTTTCGACCAATACAATAAACTACCAAATGAAATGAAATGTATCCGTGCCCTGAACATTTTCAAAGGCAAACTATTAGAATACATTAAAAAAGCGATGTGAATAGGCTCTTGTTTGCCATTTTACATGTCAAATCATCATTTAAATATTTTTTCATTGTGTTTATATTAAGCCTAGCATTAAGAAGAGTTATACATAAGTATCGTTATATTTGTATTATTTATACATGTATTGTAATGAATATGTATATTAGGATTCCTATTTAATAAAGATCTATCTATCTATCTATCTATAAAGCGCTCTGCTACAATTTTAATGAATATTTTTCTGCACGAAATATAAAAGTCCTTCTTTTCGTGGTCATCTCTCCATAAATAACTGTTTGCAAGTGTAATTTCAACGATTAGTTTTCAAGTAGTTATTGCAAATGACAAACCACATCAAGCTCCTAACCATCTTTGCCGTTTTTTTGTAAATTCAATTCAACTACGCAGAGGTTGAAGTTTTCAACTTGTTGAAGAATGCGTCTGACATGCTAGTCACGTCTCACTAATCTCAGCTATGTTTCACGAGAATTGCTACACAAGCAATGATAGGATAATTCAATAAAAATGGACTGGCCCTGAGCGAGAGAAACCGACGCGTCGTTAAGAAAAAGGTATCTTTTCTACCCATAGGGCACTGAGATAGTATGTGATATAGTGTCATTAGTTTATTTTGTACAACTAGGTTGGTGTGAACACCATAGGGGGATCTTAAAACTTCCTGGATTCCTTGAATTGAACTGGCCGATACTTGATGAAAATCCATATTAACAAAAATTATTACAGTTTCCTGTATGATTTTCACTCACAATGGGTTTACAAAACCGCGACACGTGTTTCGCTATTACAATAGCTTCTTCAAGCAAGATAAAAATTTTTATCTTGCTTGAAGAAGCTATTGTAATAGCGAAACACGTGTCGCGGTTTTGTAAACCCATTGTGAGTGAAAATCATACAGGAAACTGTAATATATTTTTGTTCCTGGATTCCGATAAACAGAATGACGTTCGAAATGAAAGTCAAGGGTGGGAAGCTGCAGAGGGGTAGGCGGAGCTATTTTGCAACATCTCAATTTTCTCAGTGAAACATTGGCTACTTTTTAGCCTGAAAAAAATAATGATCTATCGAAAACTAAATCTTCCCTATCCTCAGTGAAATTTATTTGTTTCAAGACATCTGATTTTAGAATGAATTTCTTTTATTTTTTTGAAAGAGAGCATTGCTTCTGTTGAAGTAATTCAGTATGTCAACGATCCACAAACCATTAATTAATTCGGTGTGGAAAAGTATCTAAAAGATCGGGCATTTGAAGACAAAAACTCTCTTTTCATTGTACAATTTGTACACCAAGCCCACTTGACTCAAATAAAATATTGAATGATAGTGGCCCAAGCACAGATCTTTGTAGAACTCTACTCTGAACTCTTGTGATTTTTGATGTTTCTGAATCCAGAGAGATCCCCATCTGTAACCAAGCATAATTTGTTATTCAGGGAAATTGCCTGGTAGTTTATAAATTGAACTATAGTTCAGTAGGAAGCAGCAGCATATGAAAGATGATCGATTACTTTCCAGAGATCTTATTAAATTGCTAGTGCGTTCTACAAGATACTGTGCATGGATAAGTGAAAAATTCTTTCCATGAACCAAGTTTACTCTAATGTATGTTTTATTTTTTCTTCAACGTATATAAGAAACTACTGAGAAAATATTATTATCATTATACAGCTCATTGAATGTTTTCCATATCCGATGAAATATTATCAGGTTACTGTTTGAACATTATTTTGTGGTGGATCATTATTTGTTCCGTTGTTTTCTGGGTTTGTAACCTACCACAATCTGAAAAAATAAGAATTAAAATAATATAATTCCAATATTAATTCTTATTTTTTCAGACTGTGGTAAGTTACAAACCCAGAATACTACGGAACAAATTATGAGGTTGTCTTAACCTTAGCTATGCCATCACACTTCCTCCATAAAATTCGGTGTTATTGGCACACAGCCTCAAGTGTCACATGGCCCCAGACCCCAGACGCATAATTTATTGGATCATTTTAGGGCAAGGCATCTCGAAGCCCCGAGTCGATGTTTTTACGCGGCATAATATTCTCCGAAATCAACAGGTACTAGTGTTGTAACGGTTCGTCGTTAGTACGAGGGTTTTTGGATAGATGGCCTTAATGTGACTGGACCGATATTTAAGTTATTCCTTGTGAAACAAACTATTGATCTGTCTATAGAGCTCGTGGAATGTCAGATCGGTCAGTCGTGTTTGTGATTTCAGGTCATAGATTCAGGGATGATTATATATTTTGGTTAATGTGAATTGAGTACCTCCTTCGTACCATTCATGTCCAACACTGGTTTTTGTTTAAACCTGTCTTGTATACTTGACAATGTTTGAAATACTGAAGAGACCCATATAGAATCATTACTTGTCTGAAATTTTTTCATATTCCTGTTGCAATTTTTATTATACCTATAACTAAATCAGAATTGATGCGTGCCTATAAAATAATTATGATTGCAAGAATTTAATACATAAAACTTCCATCAGCCAAGCTTAGCATTCTATCGAATGGCTGACTGTAAAGTATATATGTACAGTGAGGTCTATGAGTGGTGCAGCAAAATGATTTTTTTTATTAGTTGTACAACCAAAATTCAGATGCCTCCAAAAGTTGGTGTATGTTTCTATGTTCGAGAACCAACTTACAAGCATTCTGATCAAACAGTATATAGGGCAGGACAAAAAAAATTGTTCAAAAATGAATTATGCTCATTTTGAAAAATATATAATAATTTCATGAAGAGAAGTTGTTAAGAAATGAATGTTTTGCGCAAATATGAAGTCCTAATGGTAATGGTTCGGACTTCCATTGTCTATATCAGTGTTTCCCAAAGTGTGGGTCGCGACCCCCTGGAGGGTCGCAATGAGGTACTAGGGGAGTCGCCGGAAATTTCCAAAATAAGACAAAAACACTACTTTGTTAAATCATGTATTTTCATTTTAATAAAGCCGTAAATAAAAATCAACAATTAATTATCAAACGAAACATAAAACTAATTATTGAAAGTCCTTAAAAAGTCCTTAAAAGTAAAAGAAAAAAATAAAGTCAAATACTAGTCTGGCAGAAGTACTACTAGTGTACTAGTGAGACAGATCGCAATTATTAAAATAATTGTTGAATTTTTTAAATGTATTTAGTTTGAATTTGAACAGTAAAGGAAAATAAAATTTGAGAAACCATCAGTTGTAAATTAGGCACGCTATTTTTGTCGCTGTTTTGGTTTGGGTGATGAGTAGGGGGTCGTGAACAATTTTTTTAACAAAAAGGGGTCGCGCTTTAGATAAGTTTGGGAAACACTGGTCTATATCATTAACTCTCTCGAAACCTGTTGCTAAGAACGAAAGGATAAAAAAACAAATCGTATAAAAATATTAAATGAAGAAATAAATGAAATAATATTGTATTAAGAAAATTGAGGTATCGAATGTGAAATAATAGTCAAAAAATTCAAATAAAATAATAAATGCAATATTATGAATAAATGTTGAAACCATAATATTTCATTTATATTTTTATTTACAATTATTGACTAGTTTTATTGATACCTAATTTTTTATTTTACTTGATTTTTATTTTTTTTTGTTCTCGGGTTTTGTTTTAGAATGGGTCGAACCATTTTGGGTTGTCTTGATGAGTCTTAGTCTAACTGAAAAAAATTGATAAGTAGTTTGGGTTCGATATTGAAGCGTTTTTTTTCTCTTTTTTTTGTGGACCTTCTAACTCCATCTTTGTTGCAACGATATTTTACTCTACAATTCTGCAATTATTCTTTTAAATGATCCACTAATAATACTGTGATTTGGTTATAGCTATTTTTCATACGCCCTAATCGGAATTTAAAAAATAAAAAAATATATGTTTTCAAGTTTTGGGATAAGACTTCTTATTTGGGCACAACATTCATTTTTCACCAATTTTTTCCCATGAAATCATCCTATATCATTTTTTCAAAATAGGGGTACTTCACTCTTGAACAAAGTTCATATATTTTTTCCTGTATACTGTTTGGCCAGAAGCCAATCTGAATGCATGCAAGCCAGTTATGGAACATGCATCAGTTTTTGGTGGTATCTTAATTTCTGTATAATTGACGTCGAAAGTGGTAGTCTTATTTGACACATATGAAATATCTATAACAAAAAAGCAACATAAATAGCCTTGTTATCATAATGCATTCTACGTAGGTATATCATTTTCTCTTAATGAAGTTAATTTATGATTAATTCTCCATACTGATTCGATGAGTAGGTAGTTCAACTTGAGTATGAAAGGTATGAAATATTAATGCCGAGGTCAGTTCAAAGTCGGTATTTGTCGTCCAGAGTACATACACTCCATAAACTCTAGGTTCCGGTACAGTACAATTGCTTGTACAGTACAAGTTCTTTGATGAGTTGCGGAGATGTTTCCTAGAAATTCTGAGTATTCGTTAAAACAAATTAAATACTGATCTTTTGGAAAGTTGTCCTTGAATTAGGTATAAAAATATATCTTATGTTTGTTGAGATTGACACAGTTGTTCTCACACGGTAAGAACTACCGACTATCATCTACCACAGTTGAAATGAATTACTCATTTTATCAAATAGCGGAGAATAACTTCATACAATAATTTTGTTCTGAGCTCCGGGTCTATTACCTTTTCCACCCTCACACAAAATGGCGGAGGCGCTGGTTTCGGAGATTCTTCGGGTTATAAGGAAAAAGATTATTTTTGTGGAGAGAAGGGTGTATTTGGAAAGTGGGTTCTGGCTTTCTCTTGGAGATGGAGAAGTCAAAAAATTTTTCTAAAAGGGTTGTTCATAATATAGAAAATCTGCTGGCTGTTATCAATTACCATTAATAGTTCTTCATCACGTCTCTTCTGCGGAGAGTCAGGTAATTAAGCGTTTTTTGAATGCATTATTTTCATCAGTGAATAGAATCCAGCAGATTCTATATTTTGATGTTGAACTCCATATTGAAAAAAATTGGATTCACACTACAGAAAAACTTTCCATTTTCAACGGTATAAAAATGATTTTTCATTGAAGCAGTAATTTTTATGATCAAAATATAAATCCTGTTGAGTGTGAATAATAAAATAGCTGGTGTTGAGGCGATGTTGCTGATACAAAATAGATGACAGGCGTAGATATATGAAATTGTATAGCAATAATAATAATAAAAATGGCAAATGTTATGTCAAAAGAGTGGCGGAGTTTATACAAACATCAGAAATAGATCGCGATATACGGACATGAATTAGAATTCATAATACTACCGTCTTAACCATTTTCGGCTACGATTATGAATAGCAGAATGAATCAGCAGAATAAATTGCTGATATTGAAAAGTTGAGATCTATTTGAGCAACATGAGTGCTTTATCCATCTTTGTACCATATTAATGCATTCCTGTGCAGAGGCGGAGTGTCGCTAGTTTTTGTTTTTCAACTCAACTCAACCGCCAGTATCATCACTTCATACTGCATCTCGAAGTCGTGCCTGATTGGCATAATATCTGTTTGAACATGGATTCCAATGGAAATAGGTCTAGAATCTTCGTAAGATCCCACAAACTCCGGGGTATGATGTTGCCTATCTGGATAATCCTAAGCAAAATTCAGCATCACCTCCAGGACTGCAGTGGTCTCAAACCCCATAATTTTCAATTATTCAGAGCATGTCCAGTTTGTCGTTATAGTTTTCTATAGATACGCTTGTTCGCATTCTGAATTGGAGACGTTTTAGACCAGTCAACAGTAATTGTCCATCTGACTACTGATAATAAAACTTCGCAGTACAACTGTCCAACAACTTCAAACTCATCATCATCCAGGTTCTATGGGAACGCGAACAAATCTAATATTACTGGTGTGGTTGTTCCAATTCATTTTTTGATCGATTATAGCCCCCAGAGATTCTACTTTTTGAAATATCAGCTGGCTTACATTTAGCACTCCAGTTTTGAATGAGGTTCATAGCTGTTTGCAGCAGTCCTGAGATTATACCATAATGCTTGCTCCTTACGGTGATGACTGAGTTATCGGCATAGCCTTGAGTCATGAAGCCATGCTCATGAAGCTTTCTCATCTTGGGGACAGTTCCTCACTGAGGCCACCTCAACTGTCTCCTCTCCAGTGTAGTGCCAGCCTACTTCTGAGCATTGCTTTCATCCAAAGCCTCAGGTCGGCTGAAGACAAAAGAGACCCACTGTCAGTTGCAGGGGTTTATCGCATACCGTGCACCTGTGGGAAGGTATACATCGATACCACCAAAAGATCCATCGGAACAAGGCTCAAAGAGCATGAAAGAAACTGTAGGCTAGGGCAATCTGACGAGTCGGCTGTGGCGGAACACGCACTCAGTGAAGGTTACCACAGGATTCTGTTGGAAAACGCGAAACTCATTGCCCCCAACCAGGAATAACATAGCCGTCTGGTACGGGAGGCAATAGAGATCCACAAACTCTGGGATAATTTCAACAGAAAATAGGAAGCGTTGAGTCTCAACAGAATTTGGAATCCCATTCTGAGAAAATCAAGAATAACTAATAAAATCACGGCAGGTATTGCAGCAACTGATACTGATGATTATTTTCCGAATCCGACAGAAGTAATTAACACTCCAGACTACCTGCATCAATATAAATACGCCTTATTATATCGAAATGTCTAGTCATCGGAATAATAGTCAAGATGAGTGAGCCTCTGAAGAAGCTAGTCACTGGCGCTAGCGAAACGTCAGGAAGAAATTCCAAAGAACGACGGCCTTCAAACCCGAATAAAAGTAGTAATACTGAAAAGCTCGGCCACGAAAGCCTTTACCATCTTGTTCATCCATGTAGTTAGAGTGGGGGAATATTCCGCTTCTCCTGTGACCTGACAATGAGAACTTGCGAGGTGTTGTCGAATGCGCCTTCTATAACATTATAGGCACACAAAGCCATTCCTTTTGCCACGAATGCCTTTTCGAGACCCTTCACGATAGCACTGATTGTAGATGCACCTGCTTCATAGGTAAATTTTTGTGAAGCGGTATATCTATCAAATAGTTGCTTCTGACATATAAATCAATGCTCTTCTCCATTGTTTCCATGAGTGAAGAGGTGAGGTGCGATGATAGGATTCTGGTTCGTCCATCGGATGTTTGCCGATATTTGGAATAAACGCCTCTATGGCTTCCTTCCGAGCGTTCGGTGCGTAGTCGGTTTCGAATGGTCTTTTTATTAAAGGTTTTATGATCTTAAATCCACGTTGGAGCACTGCAGAAAATACCTTCTTTTCCAGGCGATTTGAAAGGTTTGAAGCTTTCGATCTCCCATTCAAGTCTGTGAGTTGTGAATATTCTTTTGGCAATGCTTCTGCTGGATCTGTTAGTCTCTGAAGGTTCCTTTCAGCTGAGCTCCTTGTGTTCCTTTTCCAGCTACAATATAAGAGTCAGGAAGGTGTGTCTTCCCAAGCTGACATAGTGTTGCCTTGTGGCTGGTGGGATATCCCTCGCTCGATTTTTTTATCGTAACGATTCCATTGGAGTGTTCCTTTCAAAATACTTTTTGGAGGCTATGTGCTGGGGCTGATTCAGAGATCACTTCACACAGGTATCTCCAAGATTTTCTTTTGGACCTCCTGAGTTCTTTGTCATATCCTGTAAGAGTCGTTTTGTAGTCTACCCATTGTACCATTCTTTTGGCTCAATTGAAGAGCTGTCTAACTTTTTTGTCAGTTTTGCCAGTTCATTATTCCACCAGGGAACATTTCTGTTGACTGCTTTGCTTCTTTCAGGACAACTCGCCTCCTACGCTTTTATTACAGTTTCCTTGGCTGATAACACGAAGGACATTGAATTATATCTGACGGGTGCCAGTGAACAATACGCTCTAATAATAATGCATAAATATCGGTAATTTTTATGTACTCGTGTGATTTCTTTCGAATATTTCCATCGTGTATCAAAAATCCCAAATGAAGCGAGACATTTTCGATCAATTACAGCGATAAATTCCCGGCGGACATTCTCGGGCGGGTAAATACCCGGTAGGTATCGAAAAATACCCGCTCGGTCCGTGTATCTATAGTAACGATTGTTAAAATCTACATTCGTCATCTTGACAGGCATAAATACTGAATTTTAAACCTCGTTGTTTCAACTCCGGAAATATTCTTCCGAATTACACTCGTGCATCAAAATAAAACTGATAATTTTCCATTCGAACATGTTGTCAGTAAAAAACTGCATTCGGCCATTTTCATATTTTGCTAAAAGAGCCCTTCGGAGTCGGGCTCTTTCGACAAAATATGAAAATAAACTCATGCAGTTTTAAGACAACATGGTTTCATGGAAAATTATCGGTAATTTTGAGGCACTTGTGTAATTACTCCCGAATATTTCCATCGTATGTTAATAAAAATCCCATATGAAGCGGAACATTTTCGATCAATTACAGCGATAAATTCCCGACGAGACATTTCCGGGCTAGTAAATACCCGGTAGGTATCGAAAAATACCCGCTCGGTCCGTGTATCTATAGTAACGATTGTTAAAATGTACATTTTTCATCTTGACAGGCATAAATACTGAATTTTAAACGTCGTTGTTTTAACTCCGGAAATATTCGACCGAATTACACTAGTGCATCAAAATAAACCTGATAATTTTCCATTCGAACATGTTGTGTAATTACTCCCGATAATTATTCACTTATTCAATCTAGCCTGTGTGGTGCTTGTGCACTTTAAAAGACGCGTGTTTACTCAACCTTGAATTGTGATTCTTGAAACACTCAACATATTTCTGATGCCATGCGAATATCTCAATTATGGATATTATCGTCATCTCTCCATTGAATTAGCAAATCCCAAACGGCGATTTGTTGAATGAATTAATCGATATAACGGTGATGAAATCATTGAATAATTAAGAATTGATCACTTATTTATGTGACTTGAGTTATAATGATTAGCTACTCATCAAGTCAACAGGTAATCTCAATAACTTTCCGCGATGAATATTCTATATTGAATTATAAATTTTGCCGATCCTCTTAGTAGTGGACTGAATTTAGCGTTTGAATTCTTTGTTAAAAAGATAAAAGGAATATCATTTCAAACAGAAATATCTATCGATATCAGACATAAATCTTTGGTAAGAAGACCAAATGAATTCCAAGAAATGGCCAAGAAAAATAAATTTTGAGTATATATTATTGAATTCTCTTTATATGCAAGATAACAAAATGAATTAATTGGTGAGAATTGTGACTAAATTGAGTTGCTATTGGTTTTTATCAACGATTGTGTACTATCGACACCTGCTCGAGAACGAACCTATTTTAACAGGTACATGACGTGAGCAGATTGGTTGTATTGTTGGTTGTATAAGTTCAGGGTAGGTTTCAAGAGCGGTGCTAGTCTTTGTATTATTCTTGAGTTTTTATATAGACAAGTTGTGGAATCTCTTATTGAGTAATAGTGATTCTAGTTTTTTAACTTGACCTCGAAATTGAGCATAAATCTAATGAAAATACCACAAACGGTTTCAATTTTTTTGTATCAGAACATTAATAGATTGATATCAAACTTTGCGAACCAAGATGAATTAAATATTTTTTCCGTCGTTTCATGAAGGAATTTTCTGTATAGATTCACTTCCTGTAATATATTGTGATGACTTTATAGAAGACGATTGCAGATACAAGTCATCGAAATTCAATTCAAAACTTTATTTCAAATTGAGTTAATTCAATCTTCATATTCCAAGTTTGGGATTTTTCATTTATTTCTAGAGTTTTTCATCTCAATCATTTCTTTCAATAAAGTTTTATTTTATTTCAATAATTCAATCCTCTTAACTTCACCCTACTATTTTGTTTTTCTATTTTCATCTGTTTTATATCTGTTACTGATGTATTTACTTCATGAGCATTTTGCTCAATACATATCGATAAAACAGTTTCTATTCTTCAGCTATTGCTTCTATGTTCACATGTTTTACTAATCATTTTCTTTTTGTACAATTTCATTGTGTGCCTAGATACCTGCCAAACTTCTCTCTTTCCTAGTGGTCGTGTTTCTAATATAACTTCTAAGCTTTGGCACTCCATTCTAAGAAAAGTTAACGCTATGTTCTCTCAGCATTACAGAGTAATCAACGTTCAATATTGAGATTCACACCCAGATTATCTGAACAACATATTGGTGCACCTGTCATTGTGATGATTTTTTTTCTATTTTCTGATTATTTTATTGGGAGTCGATTTCGAAATCAATTCTTCGTGCCAAATATCACGTGTTTCAGTTTGAGCTATGGGAAAGTTTCAGTCTCACCTCCTATGCACTCCTGCATTGATTAGCTATTCCAAAAATTCAATTGTTTGTGTCAGTTTTAATGCTGTCATAATGAATTTAATGACCATTTAGCAGGAAACACTCAGAAAGTAGCAAAGTAAAATTGTAAGTCAACGTGACACATATATTTCACTTTGCTACTTTCTGAGTATTTTCTGCTGAATAGTCAAATACTGATATTTTACTGCTGTAAATTTTGTATTGCTACGCTTCACAATCATCTCGTACAAATTACTACGAAAATGGAAATATAAATCACCAATAAAAAATGGTTGAACTTGGAATGTGACATCACTATACTTCTCGTCAAGGATATGACAAAAACAAAAATTGATTTGCAAATTGTCTTACACTTTTCATGTTTGTTGTATATTGATGTTGCCATGGTAACTTCGAAACATGTGCGGTATCGAAAGTTGGATTGAAACACTCTAAGGCGTACTCGGAGAAATGGGCTACTGAAATGATATATTATCATTATTATTGCAAATAAAAGGAATCGAAACGTGAGTGAGTTCAACTTGGAACTTTGTTTCGGTACCTGTCGATATTTCCTAATCACTTTTCTTATAATTTTTATACTCTCTATTACCTTTTTAAATTCGGCTCAGGCATATTTGAATCTTCTGATTCCAATTTTACCCATTTGATTTTTTTTGCCAAATAAAATTATATTCCATACCTTGTCTTGATTTCACTAGCTTAACTTCCAATTTTTGTAGTTTCCACTAGCCCCATTTAATTTTGATTATTTTCCCCAACTAGCAGACGCTCCCTACGAACGGCAACCCTCGTAAACACGTTGATGGACGCAACAGGGCCTATTGTCGGAGTGCGGAGTGTCGGAGTGACATAAATATTCGATAATATAGTAGTTCTACTCTTTGAAGTACCCGGTGGTATATAAATGTTTTTCATGAGACGTCTATAAGTACATACAGTAACTGCTAACTGACCAATGATTGAGAATGAAAATCTTTGTGCCCTTTACTTGACCATTACTCCACTTCCCCATTCAAAGCATGTTCCTCATTTGTAGAATATACCGAGATATTTTTTGGGCCTGTGATATGACACAAATGTGTTTTGCACAGTCCAGGAGAGTACCTATAGACTACGTTTATAGATTCAATACTAGTATATTATGCAACGATCGTGTAAAGATGGTTATTAATATATGAGCATAAACCGGGATACGAAACGAGCCGAAGGTGAGTTTCGTATGGTTTATGCGAGTGTATTAATAACCATTACATGAGAGTTGCATACGCTATTTTATCTACACTCAATAAATAATGAAGAACTGAAAATATTATAATATGAGGTATTTATATTGAACACAATAATAGTAGGTAATCAATCGTATTCCTTCGAAAATTCTACAGAATTATAATTTATGGTATAACCACGGAAAATACAACAATGAGAAGAAAAAAAATGAAAAAAAGTCTCTGCCGAGGTCTGGATTGAACCCGGGACGTTTGTGATTACTGCCCGCGCCGCTGACCACTCGGCCATGAAAGCACTTTCGACTTGAACGAAAATAAAAACAGATGTGTTGCATTTGTCAAATGAAAAATATAATCCTTTCGATTGTTTTTTTTTCTTGTCTAAGACATCTGTGGAGGAGTCGCTGGTAATTCTTCTATATCACTGCTATAAGACATTTTCATTCGATTATCGAAAATTGACTGAATTCTTCAAAAATTCAATACCTACTGATTTTGACTTGACAATTGGTTGAAAATCTGTATCGTAATGAAAATCTGTATCGCAATGGATTTCATTATAAAACGGGTGGTGGGCATATAAGTGTATTATTAGAGTACGGGGGTAGATAAAATACTTTATTTCCTGAGACTTTTTTACAAGCATGGAAATCGTCACATATACAAGTAATGATTGGAGTTGAAATAAGAAAAAATTAATATCAGGTGATGAAATATGGAATAGACAGGCGAAAAAAGAAAAAATATACATGATGTTTTGTCATAACACATCCTCTCCGCCAGGGTGTTAATGAATCCTCGCCTTTCAATATTTGAATCCTAGCACTAAGTTTTTTTTTTGGGAAGCACGACACAGCTCTTCAGGTTTACTGACAGTCATTCGATATCCGAAGCAGCGCCGAGCGCGGCTAGGTTAGGTAAGGATGGGTGACCTCATACAGAGAAAGATCGCGTCGAAAGCCCATACAACTGCAGCCAAATAGCATGTCATAGCTCGCAGGCAATATATCAATGAGCCTAAGATATATTGAGGATATGCCGTCCTTCAGAGGGGACGTAAAGCCAGCGTTCCCGAGTCAATGGATGTTGGGCTCATGAAAGATCTCAACCTTCGGTTGGAATATTTCCGTTTGGGGGAAAAGTGCTTACCGGCATAGGTGATTGGCCTTGGGAGCCGAAATAGGCCAACGTTAAATAGAGAATAAAAAAAAGGTTTTTTTCATTTCATGTGTTTATTTTCAGTAACATGAGAGTACTCAATTTTTCATTATTTCATTCGTTTTGTATATCAAGAAAAATATCTTTAAAAATAGTGAGCATCTCAGCGAACGAACTCGAAATAAAATATGAATGTAGGATACGTTGTGAAAACTGCATATCATAGAAATAGTGCACGAATGCATGTATGTGTAACATAACACGGATATGGAAGAATCATAAACCGCCGGCAGAATATTCAAAATAGAAAAAAACCCACATATTTCACCGGAGAATTCTCGTTCCCGGAAGAACGTTCGCCCCATCTGGCGGAAGCGGCGTAGATTTGCGAAAATATAAAAGTGGCGAATATTGCACTTCCCCAGAATCGCGACCGTCAGACAGAAAATATGACTGCAGCCGCACGCTCAGCTTTAATAATATTTCGTGAACGGCATAGAAGTTACCTCTGATGGGGCTTCCCTCGCTCGGGGGGTTAATTATTGTAGAAGTTCGCCTCGCTCGGCGGCCATTGCTATTCGTTCCATATCTTTCGGTTGATTAAGTTCTGCTATTCGGATTACGCCAACTTGCTGAATTGAGTTCGTGATTTTTTTTTATCTGGTCGACAATGTGGAAGGAATACCGATGTCGGTGGCGAAATTTTGAGGCACGTTTTCGTTTCAAAATATGATATCATTTTCATTTGATGAATGGCCAATTTTGGACTCGAATGTAATACTGATGAAAATATTCTCTTCTTTCATAGAACTTTCATATATTCCTTTCATGAAAACTAAACTTCATTACACCTGTACTATTATAATACACTTATATGTCCATATCTGTTTCATAATGAAATCCATTATGGTACAGATTTTTCATTACGATAAAGATTTTCAAACAATAGAAAGCCATAATTTTTCATTCAAGATGTATAGTTGACGTTTGTCAAAATCAGTAGTTATTAAACTTCCATAGAATATATTGATGAGAAATTATCGTGGAAAAAATTCGAAAAAAAGTATCTCCCCTTATTGGAATTCTCTGCAAAATAAGACACTTCCTTTCTCTGAAAATTTTGAGGAATATTCATTTTAGTCTTATTCATTCACAACTCCATTCTCTCATTTCTTTCTGTTTGGGGTACTGCAAGTAAATGTAATGTTTCTTGGGATAATGAATAACTTACTTACTTACTCAAACTTCGATAATTATATTATCTCTATGTCTGATATCAGCGATATAGAAGAATCACAATCCATTTCTCCTCACATATCGGAGAAAGCAGAAAATGCAGTACAGAATAATTATATTTTTCATTCGACAATAGCATGATTTATCTCTTCATTCTCAATCTAACTTTGTAATGTCTCGTGGCGAAGCGGGTTTAGGCTCTAGATTCGAAGTAGACCACTATATGAGTCGCGGGCACGAAACCAGTCTCGGGCATTCGCTTTCTCTTCATTTTTGCTTTTTTTCTCTTCACTAATTATTTTTGTATTATCCGAGGTAATGTAATGTAATTACAATTTTGTAGATTTTTTCAAAGAAAAGCGATTAATTACTATTATTGTGTTCAATACAAATATAAATATAATTTTGCTAGGTTTGGTGATCCAGAATTAAATTCTTCAATGGTGGTATTGGTGGGAATTGGGATCAATCTGATTGGAGAAAAACTATTGTTTGACAAGATAGTTAAGGCTTTCGCGGCCGAGGTTTTCAGTATCACTACTTTTTTTCGGGTTTGAAGGCCGTCGTTTTCTGGAATTTCTTCCTGACGTTTCGCTGGCTCGAGTGGCTAGCTTCTTCAGAGGCTCATTCATCTTGAAATTCACTCCGATGACTGGAGATTTTTTCTTCGCAAGTTGTATTTATGCCGATTCAGGTAGTTTTCGGTGCTAATTATTCCATTCGGATTAGGGGAATTGTCATTAATATTGATTACCTTGTTTACCTCATGTGGGTTCGGAGAACAACTCCCCTAATCCGAATGGAATAATTAGCACCGAAAACTACCTGAATCGGCATAAATACAACTTGCGAAGAAAAAATCTCCAGTCATCGGAGTGAATTTCAAGATGAATGAGCCTCTGAAGAAGCTAGCCACTCGAGCCAGCGAAACGTCAGGAAGAAATTCCAGAAAACGACGGCCTTCAAACCCGAATAAAAGTAGTGATACTAAAACTATTGTTTCTTTGCCAACGTTTCGAATTTTAATACATTCTTCATCGTTTCGTTGAAACTTTTCCTAGAGATCAATTACCCTAACACCAAACTGATATTTTTGCACTCAACGCGCGTTTCGCTAACAAGGTTAGCATCTTCAGGAGAAGAAAATTGATTATCAATTATCAATTGAATTTACCAAAAATCAGTTTTTCCGAGTAGAAATATTGAAATTATGTATAAAACAGACATTTTACATACACACTCTAGGTACAAACAATTCTACATTGAGCACGAGACAAACGAATACTGAAATAAAATTCATTGAATGGCTGTAGTTCTTAAATGTGTAGGGAAAAAAATAAACGGATTTTGAAAACACCGTTAAGGAATTTCGGTAGCTACTTATATGTAATAAGCCGTATTCAATCCTTCTATATCTCTTCTTGTATTAACGCTGTCTTGGTGAAGAATTTGTATCATTTCACTGAATAGCCTTTTTGACAGGGAAGATTTCTGATCAAGAATGATGGGTTTTGTAAAATCAAAAGTATGGCCATTTTCTCTAGTGTGTTCAACTAAGGCTGTGGGATTTTTGACATTCAGCTTACGTGTGTCTCTATCGTGTTCAGAGATTCGCTTTTTTAAATATCGTCCTGTTTGACCCACATAACATTTAGTGCAATTATTACAATTAATTTTGTAGACAACGTTCGATTGTAGATCAGTGGGAGTTTTTTTCTTTTTGACGTGAAAAAAATCTTTTTCCGATAGTGTTATCGTTAGAGAAAGCAATTTCAAATTGTTCTTCATTAAAAATCCTTGCAATTCTCTCAGAGAGATTTCTCACATATGGTATTTTGTTATATTTCATAGTTGGATCGTTTATTATATTTGAATGTCTGTCATACTCAAGGATTTTATTAATTGATGATGGCGGGTAATTATTTTTTAGAAATTCTTTTATTTGCTCGATATTTTTTTGATGATACTTTGGATTAGATATTTTGAGAGCTCTATTTTTCAGATTTTTTATGATATTTATTTTGTGTTGGAAAGTATGTTGTGACTAATAATTGAGAAATCTTTCAGAAAGAGTGTATATATATATATGTGTATATATATATATATATATATATATATGTGTGAATTATTTCCCGAAATTTTCAGTGGGGCACGAATATTTCGAATTAATTACTTAGTGCTTGAAAAAAAATTCCAAAAATAATTGAAGCTTGCGTGGTATTCGGAAGAGAGTTCCACAACACACAGCATAATTTAGAAAAAATATTTTCAAATTGAATAATCTGATTGTCGAGTTGGTCGAGATATTGCTGTTTTTGACATATCATGTTGCATCGTCATTTTTATTCAACCAGTTCTGTCCGAAAAGTGATAATAATAAAATAATAAAAAAAAAATACCAACTTCAGATACATCAAATGGTAAAACTCAGATGGGTACCAGCTTGGTGTAATGCCCTTTGGTAATTTTAGTTACCTAAAAAAAGGTGGTAGGAATGTGTTTTGTATTATTCACATGTATATATATATATATATATATATTATTAAAGGGTTGTAGATCATATTTATTTTTTGAACCGTCGAAAAATTTTCACTCGAATACCGTGGCGCAGAATTTTTTTTAGTTGCCGTGGTAACTAGTCAATATTGTTGCATCATATTGGTTGAAAAGTAAAGCTGCGAAAATTTTCAAATAATTGTACTCAACATAACTATAATGGGGTAAAACGTTCATTAACCTTTTGAAGTTATAATTGTTTCTATTATGTGGTTTAGATTTTAGAACTTATTGTAAAAAAAATTGTATGAAACTCGTACATAAAGTGTCTCATTTTCACTTATGAGATTGCCACACGCGGCTACGGCTCATGCGAAAGAAGACCAACTTTATGCAATTGTTGCATGAATACCAATTCTTTTCATTCTGTGATAAATAAGCCATGGATAATTTCCCAAATCTTCGCTCTCTCAGAAAAAAAAACAATTTTCTGAATTTTATCGTGCAATGCACAGAGTTCAACAAAGTTGACAAAACAAGATAGTACTTGAAAATAATTACATTGTGAGCTTTCAAAAAACGGCTCACTAATACCTGAGCCAGGAGCATTAAATAACGGAAAGAAATTTCTTGCCATACTGATTGCACCTGAAGAAGATGAAGAAAAAAATCGAATAAACTTTCCACTACCCACAAAATGGCATCAAAAGTGTCAAATGAATGGCAAGGTCTTCAACATATCAGGCAGATGATCCCAGTTTGATTTTCAGCCCAGCCATTTTTATTCGTTCATTATTATCAAGTATTCAGAATAAATGAAAAATCAACAACATAGATGTCAATTTTTCCATTAATATTCATTGAAAATACCTTTCCTCTTTTAGATTTTTTTTCAACCGACAACAATCGAGTAGCGATCATATAATGTTTTGGAATGACAAATTTTTTACAAAATTGAGAATTCTTTAATGCAATTATACATCTTTTGATGCATATTATTCTGCAGAGAGAAGTTGCTATTCATATCTTAGATGGAATAATATTTTTGGAAAATCGATACCCTTTTCCTTGTTTCCTTCTGACCTCAGGCAAGCTGACGTCAAGTTTTCAGCTATTGAGGTTCCCAATATTGCTGAATGAAACCCCGGTCATACATACCTACCCACCCACTAATAGGACCTCAACATTTTGGCGGCCTCAATGATGAACTTTCTGTTTGAATTTTGTGAAACAATCGAATTTTAACTTGATATCTAACAAATCAAATAATTTTATTTGACACTCTACTTGTTTCGAAAGTGTCTACATGAAAATAATATTAAATGAATTTCTACTTGTATGATTCACCTGGTAAGGCTGTCTCAATTGTACAAAAAGTTGAGAAAAATTAATTAATATTAACCATGATGAACATGACAATAATTGCGCCAGATGTTATATAAATCATAAATAAATACGAGTCATCCTCATAAACATTTATGGTAGGCATCATCTGGTGTGTCGTTTATTTAAAAAAACTATAGCGGTAAATTGATTAACATATTTTGTGGGAGAATCGAAATGAGAAATATTGGATTGGTATTTTCAAATTCGATATAAGCCTCCTATTGATATTTGAAAGCAAGGCAGAAATTTTACACTATGGAATCGATTTGAAACTTAGGTATGTCGGTCATTCAAAATTATTGATTTTCCTTCATCATGATTCCGTCTTCACTTCTATGAGAAACTCCAAATATTAGGATAAATCAGGTATACCGCTGGCGTCGTATTTGAATATAAATCTCTGCTAGAAAGTGCTTCCAATTTATTTGATATTCCAAAAATATTTGCGCTGCTCTACTATGAAAATCACGTCGAAGTTCTACCAGAGGCGTCTCCTATAGGGGTATCGTAATTTTGTGTTAGAACGCGTGTATTTCTTTTTTCTTTTCTCTCACTTCAGAGAATTCGTAACCATAGGTGTATATATATATATATATATATATATATATATATATATATATATATATATATATATACATATATATGTATATATATATATATATGTGATCCATTGCTCGCACAAGTTTCGACTTTTGAGGGTTGACGTTCGTCAGCTGGTTAACGGAACGAACAATTTTAGAACAATTTTTTTAGAACAATATATATATATATTGATACAGTGTGACCCATTTAAGAGCACAGTCATGAAATTTAAAGTTTCCGACTGGTTGATTTTTGCCTTTTTTCAACAGGAAGAGTGTCAAAAAGTCTGCATTTGCACCGAATTTGAAAATATTATTCCAGGCAAACTAAGTTTTTTTTGTGTTCTGAATTGCTAAATTTCATTAAGCTTTTTTTTTTCGTGAAATTTCAATACCACTTCTGGATCAAGCCTCCTTTATTCAAGGTGACTTCTAGAATTTGATTTCAAATTATTCATTGGCAACAAAGTTATAACAATAACAATTGTGTGTCCCTCAGCCGTCGGATTGATTATAGTTGTCGGACCTTTGGCTAAATGGTTATTACCTGAACAGTCATTAGCCAAAGGTCCGACAACCATAATCAATCCGACGGCTGAGGGAGCGGATCATATCGGCTACAATTTACGACCGAGAAATCTTTTGAAAACTGGCAGTTTTTCAAACAACAGTTGCTAGCACCAAGTAGGAGCAGTAATGTGAAGTGAAGAAAATGCCAACTGAGATGTTGGCGAAACGTCGAAAGTTAATACCGACAAATCAAGGGATAAACCCTCAGAATACCAATTTCGCATGATCAAGCATCCGTGAAAACCTTCACTGTAACATATATATATCTATATATATTTATATATATATATATATATATATATATATATATATATATATATATATATATATATATATATATATATATATATATATATATATATATATATATACTTCTGCTGAGAGTGAGCTCTTTCTTGGAATTTTCTATAATATTTTTCACAATAACTTGAAATTATTATCTTGGATGTTTTCGTACGCGATGCTAGCGTCACGCCACTGGTTCCCAATCTTACCTCTGATAAGGACTTTGTTTTCGTGCTTTTGTTTTCGAAGTATGCTTCAGTTCGCATCTGTGCTACCCCTTCACTTAGGATGTTAACTTTATACGTAGGTCGATGGGGAAGCCGGTCACGTTCTAACGAGAATGCGAATTTAAAATTTCAGTCGCTTGTGTTTTCCGGGAACGTAGCTAAAATATGGAGGGGTGGCTCACAAGTCTCCAGTGCAGATTCTGTCGTAAACTTTACCGCAATTATTGTGCAGGTAGCGTTGATTTGTGTGATAAGAGAGAAGAGGAGGTTATTATGACTCGATTATGAATGTAACTTTTTGGAGATGTTTATTTTTCGACTTGGAAAAGTGGATACTGGACAAGAACGTGCCATGGGAAAGAGTTTTTTTTTTAATGTATTTTGCCTTAGTCGTCCAATTCCCAAGAATTATCTGGATGTATTATGATTGGAAGTTCAAGACAATTGCCCTTTAGATGCGCCATTTTTTCGTTTTGACAAAAAATCATACCGGATTCATTTTTCCTCACAGAAAGAAAACTTAAATATCAGAGGGGTATACTTTTTTTTATCCATATTCCGCTAAAGATATCAAATAAATTTGGAAAAATCGCGAATAATTTCATTCACCAATGAAAGTCCATTGAATTCGTAATGAAATTACTTTGGTTACTATGGAAATTGTTGTTAATCATTTATGTAGAACACCAACTGTATCATTTCCTTACAGATAGGAAATCTAGACTTTTTCTTCAAGAAATTTTATCTGGAATATCAGAATATCCATACAATTTGCGGAAAATATATATTGTTATTATAATATTAATATTTTATTGTTATTGTTCGATGAATATTTGAATTTTCATGAAAAAGGTTGGGGCAGCTTTTATTCTTTATTGGAAAAAAAACTTCTGCATCCATAGCCCTTTGAAATAAAAAATCATCCATGAGTGATATGTAGCATATTTGCATCGGTTCCAAATTTTAACAACGTTCATATACATGCATCAGTTCAAAATTCTAACAAAGTACATTATAGCAGATATACATCATGCTTTGCAAACTGTATAGATTAGTAATATTTAAGATCACAACAATAACTAATTTCTCTGAAAATTAGTTTCAACATTATTCCATTCACTGATGACACTGAATTCACATGAAAAATTTGGCCTTTTGATTTATATGTCAGGGAACTACTTCCTCACTTGGCGGATCAGATACCTCAAATTCTGTTCTGCCATCTGCAATTCAAAAGCTGCTTTCGTGTTGGTAGATTTCCGAAGAGTCAATTGGGATGAAAGAACACACGGTATTTCAAAAAACAAAAATTTCCAACGAATAGCGGATGCTCGTAAAACTGAAATAAGCAATTTATTTTCTATTTTATTTGAAATTTACATAAAAAACTCTGACTGATTTTTTTTTCTTTGGTACTTGTTTTTTTGTATCCAGTAATCTATAAGATCTTTACCTCGTTTTATTTTCATTACAATCAATTTGCATTGAAACCGTATTTTTTCCATCGCGCAAGACTTGCAATAAATTTTGAGCAATGAAATTTGTTTTCTGACAAGAGTGTGACATATTAAACATAAATCAAAATGATGAAATTTTAGACTTTGTGTCAACATCATGGGATAAGTGATAATTGACCGTGAGAAACAGACCATGGGAGATTTCAGTGTAATAGTAGGAGAGCCCACGATGCTAAATCGAGATTTACTCGAGCGTCATAGAGACCTATTGGGTTGCCAAGCTTGGATGATGAAAAGAAAAAAATTTTATACAATGTATACCTTTTCATCGGTGGAAGGAGTGGCTATAGATTTTCAAAAATGTAAAAAAACTATTGCATGGAGCGCGTCAGATATTGATATCATCTATGTCCTACATACTTTTGAAGATGTACGTTTGTTAATCTGATTGTTTCCAAGATGAGGTGGTCGTACGTAAAGGTTGAAAATGAAAAAAAAATAATAATCCCGAGCGCGTCAGATTTTCTGAGGGCATGTTAAGTGAACCTAAAAATAAGCTCTTATATAATGATCTGACGGTGTGGATGTGACGCAGACTCGCGGGCGTTATTAGAATGTAAAAAAAAATCGTCAGTTTGAAATACACAAGTTCGTCAGATTAAGATATATATGGTTCATCTTTACGCCCGAGACTTTGCAATCTCATAATCTGACCATTATATGAAGGGATTCGCCTATACTGTCAGTTTTTTATTAATTTTTTGAATGATTGAACTTAATTGTTTGAGAAGCTCACGAAAAAGCATACAACTGAAATAGTGAATTTTTTTAGTAGAAAACTTGTATTTATAAGAAAATAATTATTAGCAATTACTTTTTCAAAATTTGAAACGTTGGATATTTGTTGTAAACAATATCATGCCACGAACGAGTCTGTGTGATCAACTGTCATGGCGTCATGGCAACAGAAACCAGAGTGGGGACGGATCGAGAGAGAAATAGAAACGTGGAGAGGGGAATTTAGGCATCACCTAGCTGCACGCATTAAACTTTATCGATGAATTTTTATTATTTCGGCTTGTGGAAATCGTCAGATTATATATTTTTCGTGATTCTTGAATCATTCCCTTCAAAATGAAATAAAAGTTAGCCACGCTCGAGAATGTCGAGATGACGTTCTTTTTACAAATTTGTAGCCCTCCTTATTCTTTAGGTCACTCTCGAATTGTCAGATTAGTGGAATATACACGTTTTAGGATGTAACTAACTCACCCAACCTTAATCTGACGCGCTCAAGAATAAGAGATAATATTTTTTTTACTAATTTGTTCCTTTTTCGTTGAAGGGCGGCCATATATATATATGGGGCTCATATATGATGGAAGTACTTAACCGGGTACAAGGTATCCCCCTCTATATTGATCTGCCGCGCTTCAGTAAATCCTGGAATCCCTGCTTGGGCTCCCCTATTATAATGTTGGTTTCATCGGATATTACAACACATGACTAGAAATAGACAAATTTTATATCAAGAACCAAAAAACTTTCTCGGAAACAATGTTTTTACTAACGAAGGGTTATTAACTCAGCGTTTTGGACAGATCAGCAAAAATTTTTGGCGATTATACTTTTTTTTTTGTATCAGAATGAAACATTTCCCTACATATTTTCTAATTTAGAAAAAATTCCGATTGAGTTGAAATTATTCCCACATTTCAAAAATAGAAAGACATTCTCGATTTCATAATCGGACGGTTGTTTCCATACCCGTTCTCTTCGGCTAATTTGTTATGGCACCGACGTGAATATCGATGATACGTTTCGATCAGAATGACAAACAGTTTGATGGTTAATTGCTCGTTTTGCTTTGATTGGACGATGCCGATAAATTAGATGATATGCAAGCTTTATGCTGATCAATTCTATGACGTACCCGCATATATGGTCGAGCCCTTATGAGTTGCAGCCATAGCACGATCGAAATGGTATGTATTTACGTTATCTCTACTGTGCTTGCATTTTTGGAATTTCCTTTGATTGCAGCATATATTCTTACGTCATATAGTGTTGAAGATAGCTGGCGGAAAATCATGTGGCACTCAGAATGACTAAATACAATGATTTCGTATCTCTTGTTTCTTATGCAACAAACATCTGAAATCTGGATAGCAAAGGTTATTTTTTTCAGGGGAATCTGTATCTGTAGAGTATGGAGGGTGAGTGTAGACCCACAGCACTTAGGCCACAATATGACCCATTGTACATCCTCCCAGGGAGTCGCCCTCCTAGAACATTGTCCATACTGCCTTATCCAGGAAGGAGGACAGGTCACCAGGGGACATCTCCTTAATATCGGCAGGTGTAGGCCGAAACTCACCGAACACACACTCTCTTATCGACGCTAGCTTCAGACATTCACATGAGACATGCCTGACAGTTTCATCTTCCTGTTCACACATCCGGCATAGAGGTGTGTCCACTTGCCCCATAATATGGAGGTGTTTCCCTAATTGAAAGTGTCCAGTCAGAAATCCCACTGTTGAACGTAGGTTCTTCCTGGTCATCGCCAAATATTTTTTCGGATCCAGCTTCCTAGGGTCGCCCAGGGTGATCCTGGCAAAACTGCATCCTTTGGTTTCATCCCATCTCTTAAGGGATTGAGTATTGGTGTAACGTTTGGCTAGTTTCCGTCGCCATCGTGGCCAAAGAGTCAGCAATGCGGTTACCTTTGCTCCTGTCGTGCCCTTCAACACACCTTAGTACGATATTGTTATCTACCGAGGCGTTACCTAAGTCTTGGTTGCACTCTAGTACTAACCCTGAAATAATACGTTGTCTATTCAAGGTTAGTAGGGCTTGTCTACTATCAGTGCAGATTATTATGTTTTTGCCAGGAATTCCTTTTCTGGTTAGCCCATTTGTGGCGATTGAGATACCAGCCAGGTCTGTTTGAACCACGCTGGTATTTTTTCCCATTCCCCACATAATCCTTAGGCTAAGTGATCTGGAGTAAACTCCACATCCTGGTCCTTCCTTGGTTTTTGAGCCGTCTGTGTATATGCGTATTGCATTTGCAGAATCTGACTCAGTGTTCTGTTTTATTTGTATTTTGTAGGGTTTATTAAACACGAACCTGGGTTCAACTGAATCACTGGCTGCCTGTAGCAGAGATACCGCAGTGAGCGCCTCTCTCCACAGGCCCAGCCTCAGTTGACCCATTTCTACCTCGGGGTTAACACTAGCTGTGCGCAATCGTAGCATGGTCATTAGCGCAAACTCCTTGACGTGCAGGTCCAGAGGTGTCAGACCAGTAACTGATTCCATTGCCGCGGTTGGTGTTGTTCTCATTGCTCTTGGATGTTCAGACAAGCCATTCGCTGTATTTGATATAATTTTTGGATGGCCGTTGCTTGTAAAGTTTTCGGTCCCAATGCAATGGCTCCGTACGTTAGCATAGGTCTTATTATTGCAGTGTAGATCCAGGTGACTACACGGGGAGAGAGACCCCATGTGCGTCCCACTGTCCTCCGACACTGCTCATAGGCCACATGTGCTCTTTTTGCTCTGCTCTGAATGAGCGAGTTCCATGATAACTTCCTGTCGAGGATAATACCGAGTTATTTCACCTCTTCAGAGAAGATTTCGGGAGGTTTTGAACCCGATAAGCTTCTTTCCCTAGTAAAAAGGACCATCTCCGTCTTCTTGGGATTGATCGACAGTGAGTGTTCTTTACACCATGTTTCTGTTTATTTCAGACCATCCTGCGCTCTATCACACAGTGTGTTCACAAATCTGCCTGTCTGCAAGATAACTATGTCATCTGCATATGCAATTGTGTAGAAAACATTATTGTTGAGGTGATTAATCAGGGTATCCAGGACTATGTTCCAATGAAGGGGTAATAAGACCTCTCCCTACGGACATCTCCTAATGACCAGTCCTCTCATAGTAATGTCTTCTACATTTATACTTATTCCTCTACTAGAGAGCACCTTGAGTATCCATTCTCCTACCACCAGGCGTATGTTCCTGGAGTTAAGTTGCTGGGTGATTGTTGGGAATATCGTTTTATCGAACGCTCCCTCGATATCTATGAGTATACCCAGGGTGGATTCTTTAAGGGAAAATCCATCTGCCAGATTTTAATGAAATGATTCAAACAAACTCCAACCAAGCTAAGGAATACAATTAACAAAACATTTTTCCCACGACTACATAGGAAAGTAACACATATTGCACTCTGATTGTCAAGTTAGTAAGGGTATTGCTGTTTTTGACATATTTTGATTTGTCATTTTCATTTAACCGGTTCTATCAGAAAGCTTAATAATAACTAGTTTAAAAAGGTCATATGGGTATATCCAACATATTTCGTTAAATAAACAAAAATAATTACTAACTTTAGTAACATCAAATGCTAGAACTCGGTTGGGTACCAGCCCAGTCCATCGCCCTTTGGTAGTTTCAGTTAACTAAAGGCGGTAAAAATATGTTTTTCACAAGTGACATGACGTAATTTCGAAGAAATTCATATTGTAGATACATGTAACATATTAAAAAAAAAAATTACCAACTTTAGTTACACCTGATGCTAAAACTCAGATGGGTATTAGCCCAGTCTATGGCCCTTTCATAAATTTGGGTCTCTAAAGTTGGTAGGAATGTATTTTGCATTTTCAGAGGTACATCTACCTTATTCAAGAGTTGTAGATCACATGTTTAGTTTTTGAACTGTCAAAAAATGTCCACTATAATATTGTGGCGCCTTTAAAAAATTTTCTAGATTTTTTTCAGTTGCTATGGTAAATATTCGAAATTGAAGCATCTCATCGATTGAAAAGGAGAGGTGTGAAATTTTCATAACAATCATCCCGATCAGTCGCATTGAAAAAATCTTGATGACGGCGGTCGTATTCATTTATCTAACAGACTGTCATCAGTACTGGCCAACACCTATTTTGTTTATTATTCCTTCATATAACGGTTCTTGTAATCGATACCCCTTCGATGTCACCAGAGAACCACTTGAAAACGTATCGTCATAGAGGGAACGAATTTCAGGAATGATTCAAGATGTTAGTGATACATGTGACAACGTACCGACTAGTACGTTATTTTGTGTTATGTTGTTGTTTTTTTGGCGCAATAAAAGTTATATGTTTAGTGGATAAACTTATTCAGACTACGAATTGCTAATTGACGTTTGGTGTAACGGTGGTAGTAATAGAGCTACATATTTGATTTCAATGCAGAATTGGTGAGTTCCCAATTATCCATTGATTCAATACGATTATAGAGAGATATAACGACTCATTGAACCACCTCACCGGAAATTTAAAAAAATGAATCCACGAAATTGGAATTTGATACAACAGAATTGATCATTCAGGTCGAACAACATTTATTCGTATCAAATAATGATTTGGTCGACTTCACTGTTCAATTTTGAAATCGGATTGTTTGATTTTTAACTTTGAAAGATTCGCTGGAACGTGTTCAATTGAATACTTTTTCGCCTTGTGCATCTACACGAGATAAAACTAATTTCTGTCTTTCATCGTTTTTTTTATTGATAGAAATCAATAATTTTCATAATCAAAATGAACTTTAAAAACATCGAAAAGATTTTCGAAAGTAATACCACTAGAACTAGAAATATTATCGATAAATTAAATTAAATTAAATTTAAACTTTGTTATTGAGCAATACGCGTTATTTTCAGGTATTACATTATTCCTGATGATTCACAAACGATATCAAATTTCTTGAATATCCTTGAGCTAAAACCGCAGAACCTGGACTTGTCCTCCTACGAATGAGTTTCGATTATTATTTCGAGAGTTCAGAATATTATATGTACATTTTTTGGTATACAAGGTGAAGAATGAATTAAAGGATGTTGTTGTATTTTCGTGAAGTTATGTGAATCAGAGAAGTTGGTCAATTCGTTTTCCACTTCTGTCTCCTGTGACTGTCTATTTTATGGGTGAGTTCCTTCTGATCAACCTACATAATCATTTGAATTGTCCCATTAGAGTAAGGATTCACAATATGAGGTTGCACATTTCTGTAGAAGCATTTTAGTATGCAAATTTTGATTCAGTCACAGTAATATTCGATTATTTGATCATTATACAGTGCTTCTCTTTTATTTCCCCCTTCGATTTTTTGAAAGGGTTCACTCGAAAAATTGAATCTTGGAATAATCAAATTGAGGCATAAATACTATATTTTGTAGTAAAATTGTCAGATGAAAATTCCAAGATGGTGTCTGGGCGCCATCTGGAAAAATCAAATGGAAATAGGAGTCTTGTGATAAATCATTTTGAAGCTTCTGAAGAATACTTTACAACGCTTGAATATGAAGTCAATGAGGAAAGTGAATAAAGTTGGAGCAAATGCTCACACTCAAATTTTTTGGGACAAACTTATGCGGGTTGTTGAGATATGACAAGGACGGATCTATGGTTTGAACTCATGCTCACTTTTATTCACTTCCCTCATTATCTTCACCTACTACAAAATGACGGAACAGTTAATAATTGACTGAATACATCGACGTTTAACTCATACTGAGGAAATAACATGAGTTTAATTCAGAAGATACTACAAATATTTATTATTCTCTGCTGAAAATTAGGTATTGGAGCAAGTTCAGTTTCAAACACCTTGTGCTTCAAATAGCTCCATAAAAAAGGTCCAAGGTGCTGAATCCGGCAAGCGGGCTGGCCATTCCTTCAGATCTCGATGGCCAATCCGAAGACGATGGAAAGTTTTATCCAAATTATTTCTTACTTGTCCGGAGTTATGTGGTGGTGCTCCATCTTGTTGTAATAATTATATCCATATCGAATTGATTAGCATTCAGATTAGAGGATCAGTAGTTTCTAGCATATTCAAATACAGTTCCCCTTGTTTTATTGACCATTTTGGAAATAGTTTACATGGTACCTATCTACTAGTAAAATCGAGAACTAAATGAGAATATTTGTAATAAACAATAATGTTTTTGTCGTTCTGGCATTTTTGTATTTTTTAATGAACAAAATTATAATAATTATTGACTTCATATTCTAGGGTTGTGAAGTATTCGTCATGACCTTCAAAATTATCTATTTTGAGACCCCCCTTTCTATTTATTTTCTTTTCCAGATGGCGCCCAGGTGCCATCTTGAATTATTTATCTGTCAATTTCACTCCCAAATATAGTATTTATGCATCAATTCCATAGGCCAAGTTTAAGTTTTTTGAGTTGACCCGTTCAAAAAATAAATGGGGGTGGAGGGCATTAAATAAAAGCACTGTGTATCCAATTTTATTTACTGGCAGTAATTGGAAATGAGGTAATGACGCATAGGTAGGTCCTGTTAGTCACGTGACTCAAGAATTATGACACCTAGATGTTAATTTCGTGGTTGTCTACTGTCACTTGTCGACATTATCACTGATAGAAAAAAGCAAATTTCCGCTGTAATTCTGTATTTTCGTAGCCTAGACTTAAACTTTTTCTTGAGTGTTTTGCATTGAAGGAAATAATCAGCAAAACCTCCCCACAGTATCCGATACTCTGATTTGGCTGTCAGATACATGTTTCCTGAGGAAACCCGGAGTTTACTGAACACCCAGATACTTTCATAATTTCGATACCATTAGAATTCAAAACATTCTTTGTAAATTCAACTCCCCAATATTTTTACCCCTAATTCGAGACTTTACTAATTCAATATTTATATTAAATATCCATGTACAAGAATTCCTGAACGATTATTCGCCTTTCTGACATTTACCTCAATTTTCCGCCACTATAATACCAAATCACTGACAAAACGTGGTGGCGGGCACGGAAATAATTTCATGCTTTATATTCCAACAAGCCGGACACTTCGTGCTTGTATGGGAGATGCTTGACACAGCTTTGGCGTGATATCATCGCACTGCGCTTAACTTTGTGTTTGATTTGCATATGCATACAGATAATGTGATTTTATCAGAATGAATCTGTGTTGATTTTTAGTTTCAAGTGATTCGTGACCCGTATTTTCAAATGATTTCAAATAAATTTCAAGTAAAAAGTTCCAATTTGTAGAGAATCTCAACAAGATATTAAAGAAAAAGTTTTTTCTTCAATATATATCTGTGAAAATGAGGTTATGAAGGAAGCTAGCAACATTCACATCAACCAGCACATGTCTTATAAAAGCGTGTATAATGAACATAACAACTGACATTGGACAGTACAATTCTGACAATGCAGAAACTTGACAGTTTTGACTTTTGACATAAAATATGAAAAGGGGGCCTATCACTAAATGCAATCCCGATACATATTGAATTCTAAAAAAAAAAAAACCCCTCTGGAATTGCCAATTGTTATTGTAAAATATTGTTTGGAGGAAGTTATATTTGTTGAAATCTAAAAGATATGTAGATATAACATTGGCACCTCCTATATCTTTCCTTCAAATAAGGCTAATAAGGCTTTCATAATATTGGTCATTTCTGAGAAAATTCGTTCTTGAGAGTTATTGGAACCATATAATATTCTCACCATATCAGACGGAGAAGTGTGATCTGATTCTATTGGGTGGTTAGCCTTGGTGCAACCTTTCTTGTTATTTCTAATGTTATTTTTGTTAGCGGTGATTCTGTCCTTGAGAATCTACCTGTTTGCACAATATATGTCTTGTTACAATTTCCACAAGGTATGGAGTATACTGCATTCGACATAAGTAACAATTTCTCTTTGTCTTTCAGTTTGGAGAAGGGATTGTTGATTGTTGAACACTTCTTGAAGGAAAGTTTGATGTTTCAGAATCGATTGAAAATTTCATTGAGATGGACTGAAAGACTTCCAAAATGTGGTAGGGAAAAATGCCTGTTATTAACTGAATTAAATTATGTATGATTTTTTTTCGATACAATACTCGACAATTCAGTTTCTATGTTCCTATACCTTTATACAGGAATATATAGGTACAGGGCAAATTTCAATGTTTTGCTTTGCGTTTGAGATACCGAAGATACCGAAATATGTCCTTTGAAAAAGTTGTTTGGAAATCGATTTTGACACTATATAACGAATTTCAACGCAAAATTCGATTTTTTTTTAATTTCATATTCACGTCCGATTTTCTGTTAATGGTTTCGAATAAGAATCTACAGAAATGATAAAATACCTAGTCAAAATCAATGAAATTATTCCCGAGCAACTTTTTGAAATGATTTTTTTCATTTCTCCAACGCGTAACAATATCTAGAGGATTTGCCCTTGTTGCATGATCCCAGTAGGATGAGTTTGAGGCTGTCTTCACTCGGGCTAAGTATCGTGGAAAGTGCGGTCCATGATGGTCTACGCCTGTACTAAAAATCTAATCCCTGTTTCCAAAAATGACTGAAATACAGACGTATTTTCATCTCAAGTGGGGGTACCACTATATATATATATATATATATATATATATATATATATATATATATATATATAATGTGTAATCTCTTTGACAAAATTATGTGTAACAAAATATAAGTAGACCCAGATATTTGGTTTCGAATATAGGTGAAGTGTTCTCATATTGAATATAAATTAAATTTACCAAAACGTGAATTCAAAACTTATGTTGGAGGTTTTTCATCATCATCAGAGAAAGGAAGATCTAGAATCGAATATCTGAGGTCGAACAGAATATCCATCACCTAGTGCTTATCTGTTTAGTGGAAGCCTAAATTGCTTTGAAGAAATCTGAAGCCGCTTTCAGAATATCTGACATATATTATAATATGTTATAGAACTGTCGACTCCGCCAAAAAAATTTGTTGGAATTCCGATCGTACCAATTGTTTTAAAAGAATCAATTGTGACATTGCAAATTTTATGAGACTGGTCTCCAATCACCTTATATTATATCTCTTGAGTGGGACTGCGGCAGCTGTGTCTATATCTCTCAAGACTGTAGAGAGTGTATAATTCTGCAGCACAACGTGAATCCTTTTGGAGTGTCAAATAATTGCGTGCACATTCCAGAGCTTGAAAATTTTCGATTTTTCAACAATTTTAGTATTTGTTTTGTAATGTCATTTGTAACTTTAAATTCCCGAAACCCATCCACTCCCTTGAAACAGAAAGATAGAGTTTGGAAAAACGAACATAACCTAATAGGAATTGGAGAAAAAAATAGCAAAGCATGCGAAAGAAGTTTGAAAACTAAGTTTGAAAACAGTGAAGGCTAGATAAGTAAATGAAAATCAAACTACATAACCCGCAATAAAAAAAAGGATGAAATGTAAACGAAAGAAGAAAATTACATATGAACTGGAAACATTTATACTTCGCCGATTAGAAGGGTTACTACTATAGTAATTGATTATTGTGTAGATAGGCGATCACTCATTTTCTCGTCGGTTTGGAAATGGCTAGTAGGTATAGTCCAGTTACGTTACATATAGGCCTTCCATGGTTAGTTGTAGCTATGATGTTTGTTACTGGTTTTACTTCGACATAATTTCGGTCCTTATCCTCGCCGGTACTAGGAATCAAACTTCAAAAGGTAAGACCTAGTTAGTCCTCAGTACAAGTTCGAATTCTTGAAGGTTGTCCTTCGTGGTCAGGTCTTGTATTTCGAAACTTGTGCGAGTTGTGCGGGGTCTCAACTTTTATCGTGCGTTCAATGAATATCGACTTTCATTATTCACCTATTTCCATCCCCAGTTCTTCTAGTACGTCCCTGTTTCCACTGAAACTGTATGCAATTTCAGCAAAATGCTATTTGTATGCAGCGCCGTTGTGTGTGTATAGACGGAACTACCTATTCGCCCGAAACTCGATTGTGCTTCTTGAACTACAATCCAGTCCTGCAACGCGTTCACTTGATTCGCTTGCGAATTAGCATACCGGGCGAATCGAGTTGAATTTTTTTTTCTTCCATTCGCAGTTGTATGTTCCTTAAATTATGTCCTTGCATTCGACTGCTTCCACACGGTTAACTGTATGTGGCGTATATCTTGGAAGTTATTTCGTGAGTTGGCAGTTTCATAATGAGATTTCTCAGTTTTAATTTCGAGAGTAGCGGGTTTCTGAAAGATTTCCTTGTTTGCATAAGCGGTTCTCACGATGATATATCAAACGTAATATTCGATTCCGATTACGAATGTCAACATCCAGCAATTTATATTTTGAATCAGCTATAACTTTCAAAAAAAAAATTCGATTACTTTCTTTGAAAGACAAAATACATTTCGAATAGGAATTGGTCAGTTGAGAGGAAGGATACAGATAAACCAGATGGCGGTCAACCGAAATCAAAACTTGTATTCAAAGCTAGTCAAATACTTTTAGTGCGTTCACTACTACTTCAATAACGAATATCACCGGAAAGTATATAAACAATTCTCGAGCAAAAATCTCTTCAATCAAATTCGAATTCACTCACACTTTCTCTATCTTTGATAACGTTTATAATCGCAGGTTCTCAATATTTTTAAGACTTTTGAGTCATTTTATACTTAGGAACAAGTCTGTGGATTTCATTTTGCTGACAAGTACCTAGATGACCGAGCTTTGATCGGATTTTTTTTAAAATCGTGTTTTTTTTAATATTATATTCAGATACGAAATACACACCGACGAAATATGAATAATATTTTTCGATCTCACCGATATAATAATGGAAATTATGAAATGGTTATTTGAAAGCGACGTTTTCTAAAAATGAACCCCTGCATACTAATATTTCATGAAAATCGTAGAGCTGTTTCCGAGATTCAGTATACAATATTATGAAGGTAACTGAATTGCAAATATTTCTTCTGTTGAAAATTTCATTGGTCGACAGAAATACAATGAAATCAGTTGATTTGAACTCATCTTGCCGAACACAACCAACCAGAACAAAATTATACTGCATATTTTCCTCATATATAAAATGTCCCATGAGAGCAACGCAATTATCGAAAACTTACAGCGGTAATTGCATTGTATCAAGTCATCATAACAACACATTTGAAACCGTATCGCTAGACGTCAGTAAACAACACAAATAAATGTCAGATAGACTTCAAAAATAGAAAAACATTTCGCGTTTTGGTGAGTGCTCCATACAATATATAGAGGAAAGTATAAATGAACAAAAAATAGCCTTTCTTTGAGAATTTCTTTATTCGTGAAATATTCCAATGAATTAAATTCGAATCATCTTTTGAACAATCTGTTCAGGCCAGTCTCGAATTACCTACACAGTAGGTTTCGGCTGGCAGCTGTCAGAAAACAACTACTCCCCTGGCTAATACCACGAAGGGCATTGAATTATATCCGACCGGTGCCAGTGCAGGTTTCTTCACCGAAGAAAATCCTGCATTTGCTTTCGTCGATACAAATGAAATGATTTTCAATTATAGGGACGGATACACTTGTAGACCGGTTTCGGGCTATTTGGCCACTCGTTGTTTTTACATTTTCCTCGCAGAAGCAATGGGCGAATTCGGTTTGCTTTTGGAATACCTCGTCCATTAGTTGATGGCGCAATAACTTCGTTGTTCGCATCAGCTTTGGTCGGGGCTTGATCCTCTGAAGGATTTTGATTTTCAATTATGGGAAGTCATCGACTTTATGTTGATGATGGCACTGCCTTGCACTGATGAGTGGCCAAATAGCCCGAAACCGGTCTGCAAGTGTGTCCGTCCCTATAATTGAAAATCAATTCCTTCATTTGTATCGACGAAAGCAAATGCAGGATTTTCTTCTGCGAAGAAACCTGCACTGGCACCGGTCGGATATAATTCAATGCCCTTCGTGGTATAAGCCAGGGGGGTAGTTGTTTTCTGACAGGTGCCAGCCGAAACCTACTGTGTAGGTAATTTGAGACTGGCCTGAACAGATTGTTCAAAAGATGATTTGATTTAACGCCAGTCTTCAAGTATGCCCACTGACTATGTCAAATGAATTACATTCGTGCATAAGAATGACCAGATAATTTTGCATTCATGCGTGATATCTTATACAAATTGCATTTGGTTATTTTCATATTTTGTAAAAGAACCCTCGTCCTTCGGACTCGGGAACTTTCCCAAAATATGATAATAAACTTGCAATTTTTAGATATCATGCTTTCTTGCAGAATTATCGGTAATTTTTATGCACTCCTGCAATTTTAACCGAAAAGATCCCATGAGCTCTTTTCACTTCATTGTGTTATTGCCATGGATACATACAAATTGATTCATTTCGATTCTTATGTTTCAAATATTTGATATTTCAGAATGTCCCATTTGGTTGTAATACTATCTGGATTATCAATGAAATTATAGAATCAAATAAACCAAAAATTACAGTTCACAGCTCGGTTCACAGTCAAGAATTTGTTTGGGAAGCAGTTATGAACTTTTGCAATTATAGAAAGTATCATTTAGATGGAAATCGGGAGGCGGAAGAATTGCCGTCAATTTTAAAGGATTATGCTGAACAGAAGATGGTAGAGAGTTTAGGGTCAAAACAGCAGGATGAATTTGTTTTTCTCTTAATTTTCATCGAAAAATAGCAAACAATTTTCTATCCGAATAACCCTCGAACATTGATAAATGTTCGACAATTTTATAACGACTTTTTCAAGCCTGTTGTTCAGAGGAAACAGGCTTGAACAAGCTTCCGAAATCTATCATAAAATTTTCGAACAAATCAAATCAATGTCTTTGGTTTATTGCTATTGGAAAGTAAATTAGTAGGTTTTTCTGGATATACTTGAGATGCGGATAACTCATTTGAAAAGTGAGATTTGATTCACTTCGTCTCACTTTTTAGAAACACCTTCTGTGTATGCAGTAACTTTTGTTTGTCTGGACAATAATTCAGCAGACGCGATAGTGAGCAGAGAATTCGTTTGAAATAATGTAATTTATCAACTGACATGGTTATACCTAGTGGGGTGGATTAACTTCTCGACAACTCGGATCATTTTTATTCTTTCATTCTCTCACCTTGTGAAATTGGATTTATAAATATGAAATTATAGTTGCTCAAGCCATCCGTGTCTTGCTTTTTATTTATGGTATTTTTACCATTCTTTATGTTTATCATTTCTGGAAGTTCATTTCAGTCGTGAACACTTTTGTTTTATTAAAATTGTGCAATTTAATTATGGAGCGTGTTCACTCAAAGCTGTTTTGACCGAGTTCTTCCCCAAATAATCAGGTTTTATACTCTTCGGCTGTTCAAAAATACGAGTTTTGACATATCTCCCTGTTTGTTCAATGTACACATCATTGTTTGGAGTTCCAGTGTTCATGATACAGAGGTATGCTGTATTTCAGAAGTTAAAATAATGAACAGTTGCAGGAATATACATACTTGAGTCATGCACATATATATACCGCAATAAAAACGAATTGGCTGCCTATAGACCACCACATACCCATCTGACACGAAATGCCCACTTACTCCTGCCCAGTCAATATCGAACTGCACTCTACCAAAAAAGTTTAGCATTTTCACACGGTTGATGTGCAAACCAATTTGGGAAAATGAAGAAATTATTATTATTACTATTATTATTGCATTTCGCACAAGGTACTTCATACACCGCACTGCTCTGTAGTTCTTTTGGTATTCTTGTTTTTGAGTTCGAATACTATTTTTTGACAGTATTCTCATTACTGAAAGCAATTTTTATTTTCTCAGAAGGGAGTGCTTTTGCCGGTCTCTCAGAGATATTCCCAATGCATGGAATATTTTTGTAAGTCCAGTTATTTTTCATTTCATTTTTCTTGTTATGGTGTTGAGATATGCTATCGTTGTATGGACATTCATGTTTGTTGAGTTTGTGAGAGTAGTTATTTTTGAGTAGAGAGTATCAATTTTCTTCTCCTGAAGATGCTAACCATCTTTGCGAAACGCGCGTCGAGTGCAAACATCATCAGTTTGCTGTTAGGGTAATTGGTCTTTGAAAATTTTTTTTTTCTGTCTTGACGGATGAGATATTTCAAGGATTTGTGTAATTCGGGGGAAAGTTATTTGTTTTTCTTGTAGTCTATCGTTCTCCATATTCGCCTTGATAACATAACATACTATTCTTCTAGAACAGACTTTTCATTTTTTTATTAATTATGAGAACGTGAGAATTTGTGTCCAATGCTATCCACCAAACGTCATGAATTTCCGATGTTTTCAGAAAACATTGTTTCTATCGGGAAATGTAAATTGGTATAAGGAAAATCGGGTCGCAGATTTACCTATTAATATTATCTTCATTATTTTCGAGAAGAGACATCACAAGCTTTTCTATAAATATAGTTGATGCGATTATCAAATGAAAGGTCTAATGCTCAGTTTTTTTTTTCATTAATTCGAAACTCTTGGGACATGTTGAAATTTTCTTCTGGAAATATCCGTCCAAGATAGTGTTATTCTGGGAATTTACAAGGCATTGCAATGGAATACGCATTCGAACAGTCATTTAACTATTCATGAATAATGCAATAAACAATGGAATGAGATCTAGAGTATATCAATTTTCTCCATCACAAACTGTTTTTATTCTGTTGCATTCAAATTTTTATCACAAGAGAATGTGTCTGAAGTTTTCAGGAGCTGTTGCTTCTTAGGATTCTGACCATTTCGATAACTAGTGACCAACGAGTTAACTGCTAATGACTAATTAGGAAACTGGTATTTCAATTCGATGTGACATTATCAGTTGTATATACTTTCTCCTTATAATGATTCAACAGGAAGATAAATTAAAGTTTTTTTTGTGAATATCGCTCGGCACTTCAACAATTTCTTTAACCTCGTTTTCTAGAACAACATTGAAGGTTCTTGGCCGGTTTCATCTATCAATGACTGCTTATTCTACTGCATGACAAAAATAATGTTAATAATTTCTCAGAAATTCGCCGCCGTCTATCAGATGTGTTCGTTCATGAGATTCTGGGAACCGTGCAATGAATCCAGCTGCAGAAGAAAGTGTAGAGGATTATTCCGTTAATCGATTGTCGGCTGTTTGTTCGAATATTCGCTTTGGATACTGAACAGTTTTGAAAATTCTTAATCTATGCTTTTATATTTTCGTAGGGAAAATTTTGATCTTGATTATTCAACTTTCAAATAGCTCCAAAATATATAATCCTCAAAAATAATTGAAGGTCCATTTAATTTCTCAATATTACTATTTCTTGATGGAGAAGTCGTCGAAATGGATGTCGAATGAAGATATATTCGGAATTATTAATCTCTGAGAGCTTATTGAAATGTTTTGTACCAGGTGGTGAAAGTTTTGGGCGAAAAAATATAATTATCACACTGATAAGGAAAATGCATTTCATTATTTTTTACATTGTTTGCATTACATTGCGGAAATAAAAATACCTACAAGTGTGAAAATGTTTTTTTATACTGATTTCCTCTAAAAACACACTCCATAGGAAACTCGAAAATGATACAGAAATAATGCTTATCGAAAAATAGAAGAGTTCCAACCCACGTATTGTACAATGCTTCTCTCAGTTCAAACTCATCCGCTATCACTTTAAAAATATTCTTGCACTGAATTTGTTCGATAAATATATTTCTCCATACTTCGATTCATACTTATGTTCTGGACTTTTTATTTTTGCTGTTATGATAATAGAATTGTTGCAGAGAATTGGGATGTATTATGCAACAATCTATTGAAAAATATGTATAACAGATTCATAAATACGTTTTGAAGTATCATCAAGCATATCCGAAATGAACATGGTGGTGACATCAGCATAACTGATGAAATTGGCATACAGGTTATATCATCAATGTCGTGAGTGTGAAACAAAAATGGAGTCTACTCGAAAATATTCTTCCTATTCTTCCTCGAGTCAATGCAAAAAATACAAAACTTTCATGAAAGAAGTAACATCAAGTAGTTGGAAAACACCCCTAGTTCATAAGTGTATTGATTTTCTCATTTTTCAATTGAGTTAAACGTCTATGAATGATATATACATATCTACAGAGGGTTTTTGTTAATTATATATGAGGTTAACTACTTGATGGAACTTTGTTAATCTTTCTGCATTGATTCGGAGAAAAAAAAAGCCAAAAATTTTTCGATAAAAAGTTTCATTTTTTTTTTTTTCATTCTAGTTGAGCCTTAAGAACTATCCGAATGGTGAACCTGAAAGCTTTATACTAATCCGTAATGTTTTGCTCATTGCTCATGTTGTGAAAAAATTCATAACTTTTAAGTGTCATCTTCAACTTTTCTACAATAGAGGAGTAACACAACTGACTACTAATTTCGATTCAAATACGTTCAAAATATTTTGCCTCAATTCTCATCACGTTCGAGTCTTGAGTCCTATGTAGACTAACTGTTCCCTATCAGAAATTTTAAATCTTTGAGGATTATAAACGATTGTATTTTAACTTTCGAAAGTCTAATGACAACCCATCAAAATATGTCTGGAAACTCTTGGGTTTCCTTATGGAAGAAAAAATCGGCCAGGATTGTGATAGGTCAATCCCAGGATAAAATATTCCTATGAGTGTATTGATGAGATCTCACAACATAAAGTTATGATCGTTATAACACTGCGTTCATCTCCGTTCACAAACTAAACTACCCCAGCAACAAAAAACAGATCATATGTCAGTCAGAAGATATATTTATTATATAGTGCCTAGTCGCAAACGTCAACCTAAATATATTTTTTGAAATCAATTTCGAATTCCAACTTCTTAACATTATGATTGCCATTTCATTTTGATCGAAACCAAATTCTTTATACGGAGTTTTAATAGTTTTTTCAGTTGAAAATGGATCCCGGGTTTTACAAATTTTGATCCCAAAATCCCAATTCTCTGATTCCTTTCCGGGATTACATTCCCTAATTCAAAGTTAATAAACATTTTAGCGCATCCTGTCCATTTTCTTGTCAATTAGCTACTCGATAGATAAATTACTAAGTCTGTGAGGCATTAATTTGATTTGATAGTCAGAACATGTTTATCCTTTCAATCTTCTTTCACGGTTTACAGAACAATCATACAGCCACATTTTGATTATTGTTCTAGTTTGCTTTCCCTACTTGATAATTATTGTGTATCCTCATTGCAAAAGCTGCAAAACCGTGGAATGAGGATCATACTACAGTGTAACAGATATACCCCTGTAAACTCTATGTTATCTGTTCTTGATTGGATGTCAGTAAAGCAGAGGATATTTTATTTTTCCATGTTGTTCATTTTCAAAGTAGTGAATTGTAAACTTCCAACATATTTCAACGAATTCATCACATTTAACAATCAAATTCACAATCATGAGACTAGGGGTAGGTTTGATTTCCATGTTAATCGCACTAGAATGAAAAAAACAATGAATTCATTATTTCACCAAGGCTTAATTGAGTACAATAAACTTCCCATGGAGATCAAGACGAGTTCATCTATCCAACTATTCAAATCAAAAATAAAAAAAATTATTACTGACTAGTTACTTATATGTCATCACTTACATTGGCTTATTTCTATTGTAGTTACCTATTATGTTGTGTTAAGTACCATGTTCACATTGTTTATATTATTTAGTTATCTATATGTATTATTTGTTGATGATTTTACATCACTAATTTTGTAAACTAGGAATTCCTATTTGAATAAAGATCATTATTAGTTCTCGATCGTGAATTGGTGTGATAAAAAAGAACAGAGGAATTCCCCTCGAGAGTGGAATCACCCCACTCACTCTCAGAGTGGATATTCGAACGGCTCCCTCCGAGTCTCGATAATGTCATTAGAATTTAAAGTCTTCGCCCGTTCAACGACACGCCGGCCGCCTGCAAAGAGAGGAAAAAAAGTCCGCCCGAAGCGGATTCTGGCCTCACGTGACCTCGAGATAAGCATCCCGGGGGTATGGAAGATATGCCGACCGGTTATCGTAGCCAGTCCCGAGCGTGGAACTTGTGTCCACGAGTTACGAGACAAGAAGACACGCAACTGCCGTCTGGGGAGCCGGTACAAGTCCTACCGAGACGTTGGAAACTCTTTAAGTTATGGCATACCGGCTTACGGAATGGCAGAATTATTCGGATAAAGAGAGAACGTTTTTTTTTGGAGCCGCCGGTGAAATATTCCTCCAATAGTATATTATGCAACGATCATGTAATTATTTTTACTAATACACGAGCATTAACCGAGATACGAAACGAGCCGAAGGTGAATTTCGTATGGTTTATGCCAGTGTTTCAATAACCATTACATGAGAGATGCATACGCTATTTCTTCTACACCTGATAGATAGATAGTTTCAATGGAACAAACTAATGCATTAATATTTCTAAATATACAACATATAACATATTACAAAATATAAATATATGATAGTCATGTCAAATGAAAATTCTGATGACAAAAATTATAATAAAGAGAAACGTGACCATATTGTTACAAACTCAAATTTTTGCTTCATAACGGAATAGAAACAATGTTCAAGTAGCATTTTGTTACACTTCTTTTAAAACATTTTTCATTCATCGATCTAATATGGGGCCGTTCATAAAATACGTCACACTAACTCAGCTTTTTTCGACCCCCTCCCTCCCCTTTGTCACGCTGTGTAACAGTTTTTGTGACCCCCCCTAGAAATATTTCGTCACAAAAACTAAGACCCCCCCTGCTGAGTATGATAAATTCTAAATGATAGTATACAAATTCTGAAAATTAAAATTATTTATTTATGGATGGCCACGAATAATATACATATTTTACATAATCAGAAGATTCAATGCTCAATAACACAATGAAACAGTAAAAAATCGCTTTATTTTGTTTCATTTGTATTGTGAAATGCAGTGTACTGTAACAAGATCAATTCGCATTCTCAATTGAAAATTCATTGGCAAAGATGGACTCACTATAGATTTGATTAAAAAATCTAACGAGTTTAGGAATTCGTTAGATGTCGTACAAGTAGATTTCTACCAAAATCTACTGAAAATTTCTTTCATACCAAAATTTTTCAATTTTCGTCAGAAATCTACTAAAAAAGTAGATTTCTACCAAAAGTGGTCACGCTGGCTTCTAGCGCTCATGTCAAAAAATAATAAACGGCGAACATCACGTTGCCGTATACCCCCCGTCCCCCCTTGTCACATCTTGTCACACTCAGCCAGACCCCTTCCTCCCCCTTGTATGCGAACGTATTTTATGAACGGCCCCTATGGCAAGATAGTTTGTTATAGAGTTTTAAATTCAATGAATTATTTTTTCTGATTTAACTAATCTGTAACGTGGTTCAAGTAGATCATCAGCAGTTGAAGAGTGTGTGTTGTGATGATGCAGACTAAATACTTTTGGAATGCTCTGCCCCATGGGATTTATTTCTGTCAAATGTTTATGTAGATGCGAGGAAGTGGTGGAATTTTCAGTTTCTTGAATAATGATTGGCAGTGTTCATTATATCCAACCCGACTCAATATTCTTACTGTCCGTTTTTGCAATTTGAATATTTTTACAGAATCAACTGATTCATCCCATAACACCGTAGCGGGCCTAATCAACGAATGAAAAAGAACGAAATAAATTCTTTTCAATATATTTGGGTTCAAGAAATTTTTAAGTTGCCTAAGAAGAAATAAAATACTGGACATCCTGGTACTAAGTAGATCTACGTGGTGTGTCCAATTCAGTCATCCAGAACAACCCCAAGCAATTTACAGTGGTTACCTGCTGTGATCTGGTTATCTCCGGATTATAACATTTTGAGTTTTTGCCATGGTCAGTTGTTCATTATATTCAGAAAACCAAGTTTCAGCCTTGAATATTATGGTTCCTGCATGTTCAAGTAAAAGTGGAATATTGGCAGTGGAACTTATGAAGGACGTACAATCTTGACACCGTCATTCGGTGAGAAAATGTCATAGCCTACCTACCTATCTGAGTTGGTACGTACGTTGGTAACACACACAACGCCTGGCACCGAGTATTCTGGTCAAACATTTTGATGAAGATGTTCGTCAAAAAGAGATCCACTCTGAACTAAACAACTATTGAATTATCACAATGACGACTTAGTGGTGTAAGTCTCTTAGTTCAGAAATGAGCACTCAAAATACTTGTAGCGGTAATCCCGATTCCACCTATAGTAAATATAACCACAAATTCCTATTGATTTCAGTTTCACACGATTCGAAAAATAACAAATTCTCTGCAAACATCGAGAAAAATAAGTATCACGGTAACATATCAACGCTCTAAAAGGATAGTAATGCAGTGAAATACGAGGCTTCACAAGATCCGTACTCGAAGCAACAAAGAATATATATTCTTCTTTTACATAATAATAATGATAGTGAAGTGTCAAGTGGCTCGCAAATAAAGATGTGGTTCAATATTATATTTTCATTTGTCTGCCGAATTGCTCTAGTGCCGAGTTTGAACGTTGTTACACTTTGTTCACTTCTGCGGGTAAGTGATAGGTTATGTCAAACAAAATATTATTCTCTGCTTATGTCAAAAAAAATCCACTAAAATTCGCTGTACGTTACCCCTGCGGGAAAAAAATTCCGATAAAATACCTGAGTTGCCATGGTAACAGAAACAAAATACGCATTTCATTGGTCGAAATCCGTTAGTGTGAATTTTCGTGAGTAATTTTTGGTAATTTTTTTTGTGTTATCTCTTCAACCATCGGTCATTTTTCATTAAATAATTAGTTTATCGAATCAGATAAACAAAAATTCGTAGGGAATACTACTAAGGCACTGCTTGAGGATGACTAAAATAATCCTACCAACCAAAACAAACAGAATAAAGCAAAGGTGATTGGAACAGTATATATCTTGGACTAGAGGCACTAGAGCAAAATAGGCACACACTTGACGATACCAAAGTAAAACCACTAACATTGGTGCAAAACGTTCAACTACCCAGTAAACAGTAGTTGGGATAGATGGAAATTGGAGAAAGATCCTGAAGAGAAAACTATGATGAAAATGAGTGAACCTTGAAGTCACCCAGAATAATGCTGATTGTATTATATCAAGATGGAGTATTGAAAAAGTTGAAAGGGGAAAACTGGTGAACATATGATGACAGTTCTATTGGAACTATTGGACTCCTTTGGGATCAATGAGTAGAAAAAGACTCCGGATAAGGTGATGAGGAAGAACATATGTGTCAATCAAGTAAAAAAAAACAGGAAAATACAAAAAATGATCACACTAAAAATATTATTCATCTTTGAAATTTGATTTCGAACTGATTTTATGCGTGATCAATACCACCATGTTTAGAGAAGATTTTTTTAACGATCGATAGAGACTATTACTTATCGAAAAAATACATTCCGGTTGAGAATACATCAAGAATTAAATTTGTATCGCCTGTTTTTTCTGAGATTTTTAATAACTTTTTTTCTGGATTTCACGTTATTGGATATGAGAGCATTTGGTGGGATGAAAGAGCAAGATCTGACAGTTTGGTTTGCTTGGTGTATTTTTATATGTTGTTCTTTCTGTCAGTGACATCTATTATTTTATTTCATCATTATATTCAAAGGTCAGCTCTGAAACCATTCATTTATTTTGTACTGATTCACACGAATGGAAACATATGTGATGTTCAAAGAACACCGCGTGAATCAAGGGACAGGAGATAAGATATAACATTCTCTTTGAATTTTGTAAGCCTTAGGACAGACCTCTTTCGGCAAGAAGTTCTGAGGTTTAGTTGCTCTTTCTCTGGCCAAGAGAGGTTCGACGGGTATGCAAGCTCCTAAAAAAGAGGTGGGAATTCTGTACTCGTCGGATCATCCCTGCGGTGAAAGTATCTATATAAAAGCAACAAGTATCCGAACCATCTACGATGCTTCAACGAAGTGAGCGAGTTTGTAAGCAGAGAATCACCAACAAGACAGACTTTCTTTCTCTGAATGGAATCAAGAAGCTTCAATGAATGTTTTGGTGTCGAGCCCCATGAATCAGAACTCTATTTCAAGACATGCCGTATTTGTGCCTTGTAGATCATATTTCTTCGCACGAAATATAAATCCAAGCTTCTGGGAAGCACCCTTAGCGATTCATCCCACATGGTTTTCCCATGAGAGACTGTTACTGATCGTAACTCCTAGCATCGAGATTCTTGAATATTCATTAAAATAGTCGACATAAAAGAGGAAAACATTGATGAATGGAATAGTTTAATTGGGAGTACTGAGCAAAATCAATAAAGGAGATGAAAAAAAAAAACGCGAGAAATAGTAATAATATCAAGACTTAAGATATTTCGATTGCTAGTTGCATCCCTAGTTTCCAGCAGTTTCCGAAAAAATACCGTTCCACTTTTCACGATAGTTTGGATTGGCGTGAAGTTCTTGTTCGGTGGGTCTGAATTGGTCCCTCTGTCGAATTATGACTTTCAAAATTCAGATAATCGGTTGAGTGAACTTGCCAGTATTCAGTAGAATTCAGGAAGCTTTTTCATGAAAAGAAAATTGCAACGTAATATATGTTGCCTTTCTCACAAGCTATCTGCCTATTCATTCGTTGAAATATCAAAGATTGGGTATTAGACATCCTGCAATAAAAAAAAATATTCCGTTGTTTTCTATTATTTTTCTTGGTGTACTGTACGATGTGGGGAAAATTTGTTTCAAGAGTGTATAGTTTGATATATTCATTTAATCTTTATATTCAGTGGAATTATTCAGTGACGGTGACGACTTTTTTTCGAGTTATGACCGCACCTCTCTGCAATGGTGGAATTATGCGGATTGAATAACATCTGACTCAGTTACTGGAGGAACGGGGTGTATTTTACAAGCCGTTAATTTTTTCGACGTCGTTTGCGCAAAACTAACGGCAGACGATAATCCCAGTGCGATGATCTGAATATTATTATTATTATTGCTCTGCGGCAGACGACAGTTATGGCGATTTGTTTCGTTGAGGAATGAGGCGAAACTTTTTGGAGTGGATTCTCAGGACGAATAAATGGAATTAACTATGAAAAAATGAGTTGTAAAGGAGTGAAATACGGGTCCGTTGTTTTTGGCGTGACGACTGTCATAAATGTTTAGAGATATTAGTGCGGGTAATAGTTTTTTTTTTCATGTATATCAGACGAACATTATTCAAATGTTAATATTCAGGCTCCTCACACTTGGAGATGGAGAAGCTCTTAAATTTATTAAAATTAAAATTTTTGAGAATTCTGTTGTCAGAAGGAAATATTCAGAAACAGGTGGTTCCTTACCAACGTTTCGAATTCAAAACTTAACGGTTTTTAATGCGATGCCTGATTTTCAAATGTAAGAATAAATATTTAGTGGAATGAAGGTTTCTCTGATTGTGATTATAACCATTAATTTCGGGGAAGTTCTCAAAAATGTGTATTCACATATTTGTAGAGAACACTACATGTGTCCCGAGTTTACCGAATATCCTCATAGTGGAAGTAGGGAATGCATTTGATTCAGGTTCCTATAGCTTGTCTCTCCTAATTTGAATTGAATTTCTCATGGTTCATTCAGTATTTTTCTAAAAAATTTCAGTTCTATAGTGTAAAAACTGCGGTGCTAAATTCGGTTATAATTACATCAATCTCTTTGGCATTTCGATTTTCATAATGAATTTTAAATAAAGTTTGAGATTGAAATTTCTGTAAAATTATTGTTGATGAGTACTTAATTGAAAAATTAGAGGTACTGCTTTGCTTTCCGAAAATATTTTTTTAATGGGAACAAAGTTGATGTTTTTCAGTGATCATAGAACTTAATTTCGGAAATGTGTGAATTTACTGGATGTTTCATTCGAAATTTCAGAATCGAAATTATTCTTCGTGAAACTGTGAATAATCTCAAGAAATACCATATAAATAACCATAATTTTGTATGAATGTATAGAGAATCACCCAAGGCGGGCCTAAACCTGTTTACACCCTATATATGGACTGTTTTTGTTTCGTAATTTCGGAAGCTTATTCCTGATCTTTTCAAAATTCTACTAATGAGTCAGCCATCTATAAATTCGATGTTCATATTGAAATGATCGGAAATTATATTCATTATGTGATAATATTATCTGAAAATCAAGGAGCTAAATTGAAATACGCAACGTATAAAATCACGTTTTTTATGATATCATAATGATAATATTTTCCCTGATTCGATTCGGAAGTCGCAACAGCGTTAATAATATAAACTGTTCGCATATCGCTCCTTCCTCATTATTCCTTATAGATACTTAGTTTATATAAAGCGATCATATTAATAGAACAAAAATGCTATTATCTCATCATTTCAACCTTGTTATTATGATTTGCATTGACTTTACATTCAAGGGAGGCATAACAGTGAATTGACACGATCGTATTAGATCAAAGAGATCAATTTGAATAAGTTTGCAATATCATTTGCATAACTAGAAGATATGAAATTCAGGCACATTGTGATATTTCAACGGACTTTTTATTCTTATTCAAGGTTTCTGCCTAGTGTATAGTATTTTTCACAGTAAATGGTATTGGCTTATTAACTGCAATAAACTACCCGATTTAATCCCATTTATAAAACTTAAGGGTCTAATTGGTTTCATTATAATCCTTCAGTCAATACCTTTTATTGTGAAAACTACTATATATATATATATATATATATATATATATATATATATATATATATATATATATATATACATATATATATATATATATATAATGTAGAACTTTATGGTATATTATCGTAAAATAAGGGTCAATAGACCCAGCTGAAATGTATTGATTTTGTGAAAATCATTAAGATTTCTCCATATGATTTTGGCGATAACCAACAATAACCAATTTATTGGTAATAATACACATCGTGCTTTTACAAGTCAGAAACAGAATACAGAAAACACGTTAAAAGTAGGTATGTTTTGTCATACATTTGTAAAATTATGGTGCAATGGATAAAATAGGTAAAATTACAATTTTTCATTGAATCGAATTCGATTTCAAACATTCATAGTAGGTCATCGAAGTTGTTATCCAAGAATTCCTGTATTGAATAAAAGGCTTTCTTTACTAAATAATCTTTGATTTTTTTCTAACAATAATCTCTCCTCGAGAAGTCTTATGGTCACTGGCAAGCAATTGAAGAAATGCACACCATAGTAGTCAGTTCCTTTTCTTGTTCTATGCAGCCTGTGATATTCAGGCATAATGTCCTGATTATGGCGTGTTTCATAATTATGAAGTTGGCTATATGTTATGAATTTTTGTTTATTATTACAGACATATTTTATGCAGTTCAGAATATATGCACAAGGAAATGTTAGAATTTTAAGCTCAACAAAACAATGTCTACAGCACTGGCGATATTTGAGTTTCATAATGATACGGATGCATCTTCTTTGAAGCCTAAACATTTTTTCTGAATGGGAGGAGTGACCCCAACTCAGTACAGCATATGTCATGTTTGAATAAAAATAACCATAATAGGCAGACAAAATTGTTTCTCTAGATACAGTATTGACGAGCGATCTTATCATATATGTAATTTTTGAGAGCTTGGACGATAGTTGTATTATATTTTTTTCCCATGTCACCCCTTTGTCAATAATTATTCCCAGAAGATTAACCGTATCACTTCTTGGCAGATCTGGATGCTGAGGTCTGAGAGAAAAGTTGATATATTGGGTCTTGGTTTGGTTGAGGGAGAGAGTTTGTTCGCTAAAAACCAATCTCTTATCTGATTCTGTCCCTCGGCCACAATTTCTTGAATTGGTTCTGATGGGTGGTATACTTGCAGATGAATAGTGTCATCAGCAAATAGTATGAGTTTCGAGCCAGCTACACTGACCTGTATGTCATTTATATAGATCAAGAAGAGTAGTTGCCCCAAAACTGATCCCTGTGGAACTCCATGATGCAATTGCATATTCTCAGAAGAGACACCATCATACGGAACATACTGAGAGCGTCCTGTTAGGGAGGACCTAAGAAATGCAATACTATCAGAATGAAAGTTGTAAAACTTAAGTTTTTCAATCAATATTTCGGTTGAGACACAATCAAAATCCTTTGTCAGGTCAAATAGAGAGGCATATGCATTTAGTCCCTGGACCTAAACCCGTATTGATTATCCACAAACAAACCATTGATATCAAAATAGCGACTCTTATAATTTCGAAAATATTGGTAGAAGGGAAATAGGTCTATAGTCATTTATGTCATGAACTGAACCTTTTTTCTTATAAACAGGAATCACTTTTGCGATTTTGAAGGAAGATGGAAATGTACTTTCTCTTATACAGAGATTAAAGAGTTGAGTCAAAGGATGAACAATAAGATTTTTCAAGGATTTTATAATACGAATGTTGAAATCATAACAATCTTTGCTGTTTTTGTTTTTCAGACAACTTATTTTATCTCTCACTTGGATAAAAGTTATCTCTTTAAATCTAAAGGATATATTTTGATGAGTATATTGCAGGTAGTCCTCAAAAGTTTTTCCCGATGGATCTAGATTATCAATTACCTTCTGTGCAATGCTAACAAAGAAATCAAGAACCAAAAGCTAGTTATCGCTTTTCGAATAACCTCTCCTCGATTTCAGAGCTCCGAGAGTACACCCTTAGAAACATAAATCTTAGAATGAAATTCTTTGACTCGTTCCCTAATGAACTGGACAAGTACAATTTGAAAAATGTCATATTTAACTTGTTAGAAGGCTTCTTTCGACAACAAATAATCCAAGTTTTCTATCATATCACAAACCAAAAGTTTTTGTAACCTCTCTCAAATGACCTTATACCTCAAAGAAGTGAGGAAAGAAGTTTGGAATGCATTTTTTCCACAAGCAGTTTGTCGAATAAAAAATGACGTCTCAGAAATTTGTACTTGATAGACGAAAAAATCTCTTTCATTCTTCGAAGATTTCAATAGTCTGTATGAAAATTTACGCTAGTGTTTACACTTAGTGTTTAAATACATTCGCTTGATAAAGGTACAGTGTACCGAAACATGTCGCGAAGACAATAAATTTTGTGGAAATTTAATTGTGTCTACCTTATAGCGTAATAACTATGGATTTCCATCAAGTAAAGGCCACCTCAGTCCAAAAAATGTATGAAAATTGTCTTTGTTTTCCCCAATCATTCGGAAAATATACCTATTTTTCTAACCTTTTTGAGGTTGGAATGTAGCCAGTTGTTCATAACAACGAAAAAACAGTACTCATCCGACCACTGGCTGGCAATTTTCCATTTTATTAGTATTTTTCACAACCTATCAAATCAGCCAAATTCAATATCTGGTGTACCTACTCGTAATCAGACATATTCCATTTTCTTATATCTACTGTCGCGAATAAATTTTTACTTTTCATTTTTCTTTAAGAAATGGTCATATGTCAGAAGCACCAAAACATTAATTGAGGCTTCTCGATTCTATTCAAAGAAAGGCAATCTGTCTTGTTGGTGATTCTTCGCTCACAGACTCGCTCACCTCATTGGAACATCCTAGAAGGGTGGGAGACTTGTCTCCCCTCTATAGATACTTCCAAGGTCGATGCTCTTCCGAATTGTTATCGTTCCCCTCTTGGCAATATCTACACGGATGACTCGACGACTACAGAATTCCCACCCCTTTGTTGTGAATTTGGAAACCTGTCAATCCTCTCTTGCTCAGGGAACTTTTTTCAGTAGAACAGCTGAGCTTTGGAACTCCTTGCCAAAAGAGGTTTTTCCTAAGGCTCACAAACTTCAAAAATTCAAAGTGAATATTAATTCGTATCTCCTGTCCCTTGATTCACGCGGTGTTCTTTCGTGTCAAATCTGCATATAAAACCAACGCAATCTACTCAAACCATTATCTACGTAAATGTAGACTGAAAAAATTTGTTGTGACTTCCATCTAAGAATATATTTTCTTCATTTCCAGTTTCTTCGTACCACTTGTTCGTTACATTATATTTTTTTTCAAAATTTGTGCTGCTTTAGTTACATAATTTCTTCATATACTCATTGTGGGACATTTTTTCAAATGAAACTTGCTCTTCCGACAACGGAAATTTTACTCGGTTGAAATATGCCTACCAAAGAGTACTCGTCAGAAGAAGAACGATTCCACTGAAACGCAGGAGGGTCTTACCCTTTTCAAATTCAATTTTACAGTAACTTCGACGCAGAAGTCAGAATTCTGACTTTATCTCGGAAGATGGAATTCCGACTTTGACGGATTAAAATGGGAATTTCAATTTTTGAGACGGAACTGTGAAATAAAAGTCGCAATTACCAATTTGATTCAAAATTTTGACTCTAAAGTAAAGAAAATGAAAATATAGATATGTGAAACAATGATTTCCCAGAGATTCTATCAGTCGCAATACGTGATGTTCGGCATTGGATAGTTGAATTATATGATAGTAATGTTCATTTATTTTAGATCTAGGAAATCTATTATTCGCAACGGGTAGAAAAGGGCAAGAAACATACTTTGAAGTCGAATTATCGAATTGAAATAGGAATTCTGACTTCAGAATCGGAACTTCGAGGTAAAAGTCGGAATCACGACTTCGAAGTCGAAATTATGGAAAAATACAATGTATAAAAGGTAATGCCACTCTGCGCTTCAGTACGATTCAAAGGGTGTGGGGGTTATTACGATTTTGTGACGGAAATATTTTGCGCTGTGTCCAATTCGAAAATACAGCTGAAATAACGGGCCGTTCGTGATTAAAAAAACGTCGCCTTCGCCGTTATTTCGCGAAGGCAGGTAATCCGAATGAAATATGAACCCCAACGGAACGAATTGCGGCAGTGCGTCGAATGGAATCGCGAAGACACAAATATATTTCGCGAACCTGATTACATTACAACATGCCAGAGTTATTTCTGAACAAATTGAGTTTTGTCACGTACCTCCATCGCCTGGTATGTTTACGGTGTGAGCGCGAATCTCGGGTGAACACGACGTGTTCAAATATTTTGATTAAACATGGAAAGAAATGGCTAATTCGATCCGACGTGTCTTTTCGCGAGGCAACACGAAAATGGAGAGATCTAGAAAACGGGATCTTATTTCGTTGGATGAATATTTCATTCGCAGTCTGGAATGGTGTCTTTCCTCAGGGATTAGCGCCGTATACGCGGAGGGAGGCTGGGGTACTTGGCGTTTGTCCGATAAGGGCAGTATATTGGGAAAACTGACATCCAACATTTCTAAATATACAGCTTGTCGAATAAAGAAAGATACTTCTAAAGTCTCGGTATCGCACGACCAACAAGCAGATGATTATTAGTTATTTATTATACAAGACGATAATGCTTTTTATCGTCGATTATTTACCTCAAAGCGAATAAACGATGAAACAGTTGAGGGCTAGAAAGCTTCTATAGAGTTTTACAGCGATTAAATGCACTAGACCTTTCAGGGCCGGTTTTTCAATGCAAGATATCTGTCAGATTAAAATAACCGTCAGTTTTTTCCTTGTCACTGCCAAATATTATCCACGCGCACCTCCTCTCTCCTTCCATCTATCTGACAGATAACTCATTTATCCTTGTATTGAAAAACTGGCCCTTAATCGATTAAACTGAGCAAAATAAACCGGGAGTTTGGCTTACTGTACAGGTACTATCTCGGGTACTATATCATTCCTCTGATCGTTTTTGATGTTTCCTGAGTTTACATGTTTTCTGGAAATATTCTCAACATATATCCCTCCTCCATCAAGCTCAATCGACCAAAATGCATGCATTTCCAAAATTTTAAAAATGTTGCTTTCAAGCGAACGTGTATAGTAAGTTAAGATAAAAATCCCTCGACCTTTGTTTCGGGATTTTATCGAATTATCATACATTAAAGTCATTTGCTAAGCAAAATTTCGATAATTATGGAAGTGCAGCACACATTTTAACCGATTAAACTTGGTGCACTCGGGATTTAACCTCCGAGTATAACATTGTATTCTTTTCAGAAATACACGTTATGAAGAAAAACCTGAGAAAAATATTTCATGAAACTTCACCAGCTTATAAATCGTTTCAATAATGCACTGCTATGAAATTCATTTATCATCTAAATTGAAATTTTCCCATAAAAAAACAGTGTGAAACCTTTTTGATAATGTGCGACCAAGAAATGGAATACAGTTCAAATTAGAAATGGAAGTAGCTGGGGAGGTATCTGAATTACTGCAAAAAAGTCGAATGTAATTTATAAGAGAGAATATAAGGCTTTCAATTTCGAATTTTCAAATTGAAAAGTTTCTAAACAGTACTGAGCAAGAATAGGAGTTCAAAATAGATCTGTTTAAATTGTTCATCTACAGAATCTTATTCAAGTGTTCCATGAGAAATTTGAAAAATCAGTTTTTTAATAAATAAAAATAAAGGACTTTACCTATTCTTGCAGGTATACTTTTTTTTTTGGGTTGATGAAAACTCATTCATACTTGTGCAAAAAAAAAGATATTCAAATCGATTCAAATTATTATTCACGCAACCAGTAATTCATACTTGAGTTCTGTACCACAAATAATACAAACATCAGGCATCAGTTTTAATAACCATACATTGGAAAACATTAAGTGGTTGAATTTCCAACTACTTTCATGATACAAAACAATATAAAATGCAGCGGCCACAAAAATTTTCCAGTCTCTTAACAATTTCAGTACTTTTTGGAGGGAAAATCACTAGTGTACCGTCACTCGCCGCCGTTGGGTGCTATCAATTTTTTTTTCTCGGGTAATACATCATTTGAAAGGTCTTTCAATTCTCTATACGATTGTTCATTATTGAGAATTATTTTTGACATTCTTGAGTCATTACTTTTTTATTTCAAGTGTTCTAACGAAAAATCAAAAATTTCGAATAACCTTCAATTATTAACCACCATGATACCTAACTAACAAGCCCCAGCTTCGCCCTGAATTGTAACTATACTGCATTCATGCTAAAGATAGTGCCCGGTGTTTTCATTGAATTAATCTACAAAATCCACAATTTTAGATCGACTTCTTCGCTTTTTTGGTTTTGGGACAGCCACGAACAATACTGATATACAATGGCTCTACACTCTAAACTTCTGGGATTTTCATGCACTTCATCTTTGTAAACTTTGAGATAGTATTATATATATATATATATATATATATGTCCTATCAAACGAAGTGACATAAGCCCCCCTTTTCATTCACGAAAAAAAGTTGAAAACTTGTATCTCGGCAGCGAGTGATATAACACAAGTGTTTCATAAAGCACTTCTTCTAAGTTGAATATCTTACCCCTTAAAAAATTAATGGGGGGAAAGTTTTTATTGATCGAAAAAATATCATCTTCTTTTGATATATAATGCGAATAATTTTGGCATTTACAATAAACTTTTTTCTATATCACGTAATGCAAATATGATCAGAAACTTCATGAATACATCATAGTTTTCTACTGTTTCCTCACTTTGTCTTCAACTTTACATGCAGTATTATTTCAACCTTTTTCATCCCCACTTACCAATTTAATCTAAGATCTGAAGTCAGATATTCAGGAGAAATGTAAAAACATTAGTATAGTTTATAAATGCTACAGGCTGATAATGGCCGTATTATGTCATTAATTATTCCTAATTAGGGAGGTAGCGGCTTTAACAACGCATAAACTATGGTGGATAATATCGTACCATCACGAGAAACAAGGCCTAATGGATATCTATTATGCCTTCGTAGCATCACAGATGATCGTAATTTCGGTAGGTACATTATCATGTTGTGTTATCAATGAGCAATTGATATTTACGAAAAAGGAACCTAGAAGAGAATCTTCGTGAATGAGGTAGGAAACGTCTACGATAAATATTTTAATAAAAATCAGTTGTTGTGATTTTTTGCAAATTTGAGATATACGAGGAGTTGCTGACTAATAGAACGTGTTCCATTCAGTAGAAATTATTTTTTAATTGACGCAGCATCTTTTCGGGGTTGATTTAAGTCTACCCTCTACATTTGTATAGATTCTAATATGATTTTTTTTTCTCAGATTGTGGTTGGTTAAGAATCTGAAATAAATAGATATAATATAGTGTTGCGAAAATATACCAAAGCGAGAAGCTGTCAACTGAATTATCGAATTATTGAAACTACAAATTAATATAATCAACTATTTTCTTTTTTTTTAATTCCCTATTGGTTGGTCACTTTTATTTGGTAATTTTTGGCGTTAACGATTTATTGAATCCTAAAAAGAATTTACGCGAAGAAGGCCAGATCAGGAATAATCTTTCATAAGAAATGCCTGCAGATTCCTGTACAAGGATTTTTCTGAATAAATTCCATTCAAGTTAGGACTTCAACGTTTTTCTCTTCGCTAAACTCGAGGTTTTTCCCCAAATAATCTGCAATTTATGTTGTCCCTTCTTTTCTGAAATTCAAAGTTCCTTCGATCATTTACTAGGTACTTGATTCTATAACCTAGATAGTTGTAGTGATTCGAAAAAATATCTGGAGAACTAACGATACAACTCCGCATGAAACTAATGAAAATTTTGAAAAATTGAGAATCGTCTATCGCGAAATTTCTACTATTTGGTGGAGGCGTGAGAGTGTTGAAACAATGTGGAAGTGGGAGCGATAAAAACACTTGGCTTTTGAAAGTGCTTATTACCCCATTATATTATATATTATTAATAAATACTTTTTGTTTGGATTGTGTGTGTCTCATATGTTGAAATGGTATCTGAGAAGTAATTCAGCAATAAACTATAACCACTTCAACACCTGTGATGAATTTCCATTTTTGCTGAAAATGATATTAAACTGGTTCAATTCAAATTTTACTTGAGATATCGATACGTACCGACAATGGGTTACCAACGCCTTTATATGAGATAAAAATATGGTGAGGATTTCGCTTGGTAGATGGCGAGACATCTCACTCATAGCGCCCTATATTCAATGTTTTTTCAGAAATATTAAATGAAATTAAATTTCATTAACGCTTGAATTCGTTTTTACCGTGTAGTATACATCTACCAGAAAAATGCAATTTGATAGCGCCCTCTGGGTTTCATTTTTCTACCGCTATCTTAATTTTTTTCATTTTTTCCTCCATATTTTCGTACGAAACGTGAATCGAATGTTGTATTTCCGATAAATACGAGATCCTGCATGCAATATTTTGCCCAAAAATATTGTCATTTTCAAGTGCAACGATATTTTTTTTTATTATTTGATATGGAACTGACTTGGATTCGGATTTTGCATTGAAATTCAGAAGATAAAGTGAGTACTCTCCACAAAAACAAAACCAAAGTCGATAAACATATTTCCACACCCTTGTAGGTCACTTTATTACAAAAATACGGTGTGCTTTGGAAATAAAAAAAATGTTAAAGTAGACTGCTGAAAATCTCCTAAGAGGTAAGTATATAGTTGAAATTTGGAACCATCCTGTTGGGATTTTAAATATTCGGAGAAAAAACTTGGTCCTTGTATAGAATATCGAATCTAACAGGTCCACAATAGTACGTAAGAACTAATGCGAGGCTCTTTATACTCATTTCTGGAGACAAAACCAACTGATGTCAAAATCCAATTATATCCTCTTCATTATTGTATTATGTACTGGGTACGATGGTATCATTGTGAACTTGAAATGGTAAGTCAAAATTGATTAATCTGACTGGAGATATGATCAATTGTTAGTTTGTATACATTCACAAGTACCTACGTCCAAGGTTCAAAGATAAATTTATACTTCAATGGTGGTATTGGTGGGATTGGGATCAATTTGATTAGAAAAAAACTTGTTTCTTTGCCAACGTTTCGAATTTTAATAAATTCATCATCAGGGCTCTATAACAAGTGAGTTTCGTGTTATAATGGTAGGATATAAATAAAATAAGAGAATGCCAACAAATTATTGGAACATTTTCAGGGGTTCAAGATGTTGATTACAATAAAATTTTTTCGAAAAATACCAAAAATCAGTTTTTCCGAGTAAAAATATTGAAAATATGTATAAAACAGACATTTTAGATACACACTCCAGGTACAAACAATTCCACATTGAGCACGAGACAAACGAATACTGAAATTAAATTCACAGAATGGCTGTAGTTCTTATGAATGCTGATAGGGAAAAAATAAAACGTGATTGTTGAAAACACCGTATAATGATAAAGAATCATTTCGGAAGCTGACTTATCAGATTGTAATAAGCCGTATTCGATCCTTCTATATCTCTTCTTGTAATAACGCTGTCTTGGTGAAGAATTTGTATCATTTCACTGAATAGCTTTTTTGACAGAAAAGATTTCTGATCAAGAATGATGGGTTTTGTAAAATCGAAAGTACGGGCATTTTCTCTAGTGTGTTCAACTAAGGCTGTGGGATTTTTGACATTCTGCTTTCTTGTGTCTCTATCGTGTTCAGAGATTCGTTTTTTCAAATATCGTCCTGTTTGACCCACATAACATTTAGTGCAATTATTACAAATAATTTTGTAGACAACGTTCGCTTTTAGATCAGTGAGAGTTTTTTCTTCTTGACTTGAGAAGAATCTTTTCCCGATAGTGTTATCGTTAGAGAAAGCAATTTTTTAATTGCCATTCTATGAATTTTATTTCAGTATTCGTTTGTCTCGTGCTCAATGTTGAATTGTTTGTACCTAGAGTGTGTATCTGAAATGTCTGTTTTATACATAATTTCAATATTTTTACTCGGAAAAACTGATTTTTGATAAGTATTTTTCAATTTTTTTTTTGTAATCAACATCTTGAACCCCTGAAAATGTTCCAATAGTTTGTTGGCATTCTCTCATTTTATTTATATCCCACCATTTCAACACGAAACTCATTGTTATAGAGCCCTGATGATGAATTTATTGAAATTCGAAACGTTGGCAAAGAAACAATAGTTTTTTTCTAATCAAACTAATTCCAATACCACCATTGAAGAATTTATTTCTGGATCACCAAACCTACCAAAACTGATAAATTTATAGTAAGTGGCTATTATATACCTAAATAATCATAGCAAAGAACATAAAAAATATAGAAAAACTTCACCTTGGATGTCTGCCACATTAATTCCACGAGTCCATTAATCACAACTTTTTTGAATCACCTGTGCACCAACCTTGACGATTGACAAAACGACTCTGGCCATGGATTGTGGTTTTTTGCGTTTCGTTTTCAATAAACCTCGCAACCCTTCACTTACCTGTTCGGCTATAATCCAATTGCACCTATAAAAATTTCACTTTCCAAATAAAAACCGATTCTCTCTGTCTACTCGAAGGGCGAAAGGGTTTCCTTTTTTTATTTTGATTGTGTGAAGACTCGTTTTATTGATGGGTAATATAGGGTTGCGTAAGAAGGTGCAATGACCATTGTGGAAAGACGGAAGCGGAGGGCCGAGGATTCAGAGGGTAGTTTAGTATCGTCAGTTAGTTTTTTGGGAATTTCAAAGAAGTTGAGTGCTCGCGGGTATCGGATACGTTGGTGTTTTGTTGAATTTCGGTGAATTTTTCGAATTGGTGAGTTGATATTTCATGCAATCTCAAACATAAATATTTTCATTTGAATTGATTTTTTCCAATCATAAAATAGGTATGCTTCGAAATATAATCGAGAAGTTTCAGCTTTCAGTTTCATTTCTGTATTTCATACTTTTTTTTGTATTTAAAATTTCATTTTCGTAACGGTAAATACGCATTTTTTGACATATGACGGAGATGTGATCATATTCCACTTGAAATTTCACGCTGACAGTTGAAAGAATTTCAATATCTCCATATTTCATCTTCTGTGTACTCTCTTGCAGTAGGTGGGATATTTTTGTATCGACTCATCAGATTTGAACGCTCTTTCAAATAATATTATCTTCCATCATGTTGCATCACCTCATGTGGTTTACGAACTGACTACATTCACACCGACATTATCATAGGTGTGCCAGAAGCTAATTTAAGATTTTCGATGAGGTTTTCCCCATTCAAAATGAAAAATAAACCGCTGTACACATGGCCCATAACTCTAAGCTTAATCTTCATCAACTCGTAAATTATAGCCTTCGGATATTATTAATATCTTCACTATATATCTGGTTCGTAAATGAGTAACTAGAATAGAAATTGTTCATTTGCCGAAAGATAATCGAGGAAAATAACGCAATAAATAATTTTTTACGTTTCGATTATCGTATTTATCTCACGTTGATTAACTATGTAATATATTCTCATTGTAAAAGTTGTTGAAAAAGTAGGTATAATTTTCAGTTCGATTGAGATATAGGTATTTTCATTTGAATTAATTATCATTATTATGTCTATTGAATAGCAATGCATTACAACATAACCTTGTTGAATTGTTACACGTTCAAAGAATACATCGTACACCTGATTTTTTTATCTATTGTCTTAAAATACACCATTCTAATTTATTGATGTCTTCCTCGTCGATAAATCACATTGACTAGGTAGCTCAACGAGTTATTGATTGTAGATGGATTTTTTTTCAGACATACAAATTCACTGTCTGTATCACGAAAACATGTTCTCCATAAAAATTTTCTTCCTTTGAACCGTACGGTTAATAATAGTAATAAGTTTGCCAACAATTCTGTAATAATTTTATCATTCGCCATTTGTCTTTATGTGGCCGAATTCGTATATCTACAATAGACAAGACATTTTATTGATGCCTGTATAAATTAATAAATTTTGATATGTAGTCTCAGTCATCCAATTTGTTGTTGATTATTCACGGAAATGCTAGAATCGTAGTTTCAATTCAAAGTATGGGAAAGTATTCAGTTGGTGTTATTTTTTCAGATTTTTGCTATTTATCAATTTTATTTTTTATCTTAATAATTTGTTTTCGATATAAGTTTTTTTGGTGGGCTTTAGTTGAATTGAATGATGAAAGTTTATACTCGAAACGCTGGCAGACAAGACAATTAGTATTTTGGAAATATATTTGAAAACAGAAAATTCCAGATGAGTTATCAAAAAGAATAATCCATGAATATTTATGTGAAAATTACCATACGAATTGGGTTTGAGTTATCTCATTATCTCGAAATAAATCTCGATCGTTTTGACCTGATGTTCGGAAATCTGTCAAAAAGTTTTGATTCGACATGATATTTTGTCTTTCAAGAGGGGTATACAGGTACTATTCAAATGAATTGAACTCTTTGAAATGCAATATCAAATAGCACGATGAAAGCAGGTTCCTTCAGTACGCTCATGACTTATCAAATGGAATATTCATTGATTCGTCAATGAATATTCATGTGACAATTACCATACGAATTGAGTTGAAGTTATCTCATTATCTTCAATGGAGTCTTAATCGTTTTCACCTGAGCTTGGAATCAGCTAATTAATCTTATCGACATTATTGTGGCTTCTAAATTCAATAGTAACTTATGGAATAGTTGAGAATCTATCAGCTAAATGAAAGAGAAGTTTATTTGAATAGCTGTTCAAGTAAGTGAATTTTATTTATATACTAATTAGTGCGAACCCATTTGGATTAGAATAATAAACTTTTCACAATGGTATCGGGACTATTATTGGAATGATTTTTTTGCGAAAAAATAAAGTAAGAAAAATTGAAACAACCACCAGACGTATTTTATCAAGGAATACCTAACAGTGGGCAATTTTTCGTCATGCTACACCTGATAACGGAACTTCACGATTGACTGCAAGAAAATGAATTAAATCGGGCTATGGAATATTCTAAATATGAACTATTTGCTAGTATTCATTAGAAAATTTGTTTCCCATAATAACGAACAGTATTCAATACATGCGGTTCAATCGCTTTTTTGTCCTGTAGACTAGGAACCAAAGCTTCATTAGCTCTTTGAGTTACCAAATACTTTCAACAGAACATTATGACTACGAAGGTATGTATTGGGATATATAAAGTTATATTTTTGACAAAGTTGTCAGCTTAATGAGTGATTTAACTGTTGACAATCAGTGATTCTAGAATTCAAATGGATATATCATCTTCCTGACTGCCATACTTCCTGAAGAAAATCATTTTCCATTCAAACTTTTGACATATTGTTACTCAAAAACTCGAAAAAATTAATGTCTTAATGCACATTTATAACAATCATTCATCACATCAAGAGACTGAGTTGAACAGTATGATAATTTTAACATTTTTATATAACGTTCAAGATCATCAGCAGATGCATCTCGAGAAATATTTCAAGTGGGTAAATGATTCATCTTTATATATTATTAGGCACAGAACGTTATGCAGCTATGAATTAGATCCTTACCAATTTCAAATCATTTATAGTAGTTATTTAAATTTTTGGACATACTGGTATATGAGATAGCTACATATTGATACTGTTTGAATGAGGCTTTGAGAATTTGTTTTTCCTTCTCCGAAAAATGAGAGGAGCGAAACTCATTTGAACCCTTAGTTTTTTTTACTTGTGTGAAGTGTTTTTTTCAACAGTTTTAGTACTTGAAATAATAAGATAACTACTACTAGGCTTCTACCACAAATTCTTTGAGAAATTGAATAAAACTAGTCGATACTTGATGAAAATTCACATTGAAAAATACTTAGATATACAGTTCACTCTAAAATTTTTATTGTTATAAGGTTTTTAAATCTGCGACGTGTTTTATCATACAATATCTTCGTCAAGCATTCTTCTGGCTCAACTGAAGTGGGAACTTTATTCATCATCTTCAAAGAACATTTTTTCATCAACCAGTCGAAGAATTTTGAACAAGTATAGATTGTACCTAGTTACCGAGTTGTTATCGTTCTGTACAGTATAATTATTGATTGTCATTTATTATGAGGAAATATTGATTAACCTACTGATATCTGAGGAATTTTGGAATCTATACAGATGTGGAAGGGCAGATTTTTGTCCCAAATATTATTCTTCTTGGTTCGAAAATCTGTCAGAAATCGACACATTATTTCGTTTTTTATGATTTTTATCAACTTTCATCTGGACGTTTCACCAATATATTTTTGACTTTGACAGCACGAACACGGAATTTAATGGATACAATTGTTTGTCTTCTGTTATGTTAGATGGTTAACTGTGTTTCAGTATTGAACATGAAGTATTATTTTTTTCTGATTGTGGTTGGTTGAGAACCTCAAAAAACTAAATAGAAAGCTATTCATTCATTTCAGAAAGGAATATAATAGCAGTGTGGCATACAAAATACGTCTGTTGAGTGATGTCATTAACCATAGCCATAACGTTAATTACTAGATATCGTTATTTAAAGTGGAAGGAATCGTCTTATTGGAACTATTGTGAAGTAATCTCCTTCTGTTGTTTGTAATTATTGAGAAATTTGGATTGATATTTTTTCAAATGATTATTGAAAGATGTTTGAATTTCATTCATAAAAATTGATTTCGATGGTATTTACGACCAACTGGACTGAACTGCAGCTTAATGTGGAGTCGAGGTGTCGTCACTACAATTTTATGCACTGAGAAACGGGTCATAACAAAACGTGATGTAACGCACATAAAACATGATTTTATAGCAAGGAAATGGCACAGTTCATTCACTGCCGTTTCGTTCTTGAAGGTCGTTCGTTGACAGTGAAAATCATTTTAATGTTCGATAAACACATAAAACACAACGACGCAGTCCCGGTCTCGGATAAATACAGGATCGGATTCAGCGACAGCAAATGGATTCATTTCATAACTTCAAGACCAAATAACACTTGAGTTTTTCAAACTGATTTCCATATCGATTTTGATCTTTGTTATGATACCTATCAATTCTACTTGTTCATAATCTGTTACGCAATTCCGCATATTCAATATCACAACTTCTCCTCAACCCCAACTCTCATCTTAACAATCGAGATAACTCATAAAGGAAAACTATGACTAACCCATCGAACAAATCCTTTAATTAATCTTCAAACAAGACCTACATAGGGTCCGACCACACGTTTAACATTGCCGGACTCCCATATAGTTATAAATATCATCACAAAACCACAGTCTTCACTTTCTCAAGAAGAGAGTTGGGGGTAAAGGAGAATCGGCATCGAGTTCAATGAAAGAGCAAATTTTTTTTCCCAAGTAGTTCTCTCCATTATTATTTAGGAATTTCAAGTCCTCAAATATTGACCTTTATTTGTGAATTTACCTAAAGCAGGGGTGCTCAAACGGTCGATCGCGAACGACTAGTCGATCGCAAGTGCTTCTTGAGTCGATCTTGAGAAGAAATTTCCGTTATAGAACTATTTACAGATTTTGTTTCAGAAGATAGGTCACTAGAACAAAATGAAATGAATAAATTACCAAAATTTATTCGATCCACAATTAGGCCAGAATAACACCCTCACCACTTTCTCTCATCGTAATAAACCCCTGCTAGCAGGAAAAGGCGGCGGTACTTGTCCAAGGAAAGCCGCGTTTGGGTCAATTTATTTGTGCGAGTCTGCATTTTTTGATATGAAGATAATTAAGGCAAAATATCGCATTCGACTGACTGACGAACATGATTTGCACTCGGTAATTACGTATTCTCTTTTGAAAAGTCAAAGGTCAACCTTTAGTTAGGTTTAGACACTAAAACTCGTTTGTTTTTAAGAACCAATAAACTCGCAATTTTGAATAATTTCTTCGTAGACATTTTAGAGTGGACCTACACTCAGAATCGATCGATCGTAGTCTGACAATATTGAGGTAGATCGCCAACAGTTCAAGTTTGAGCACCCCTGACCTAAAGGTTACTCAATGCGCCTTGAATTGAACTTACATTGAAGAAAACATGTAGTCAGTGAACGTTATACACCAGTAAGTTCTCGATTCAATGTCCTTTCTTTCGGCCAGATCTTATTATTTCCGGAAATTGTCGGACATGATTTTCTGATGTGAAAGGAGTCGAAAACATTATTCTGTATGCGAAAAAATAAATTTCGTACGATTGCCAAATCGACAATATGAGTGATGGTGCCTATATACAGTTTTTACATTTTGTGTTTGTATATGACCAACCAAATGCATTATTCAAAATATTTTGCTTTGAAGTCAATCTCATCCGCATCTGCAAACATTAACGAATTACCTATGGAATTTGCATTCATTAAAATTTAATAAAATCGATGTTGTGTTGCCAAAAGTCACTATTCTGCAATTCCTCTCTGGCCGCCATCGTGTCATATTGCGCGCGCAGTCAGTATATAAACGACCTGAAATCCGGTCCTTTTGTGCTTTTCATTCAGACGCCTCACGCCTCACATGCCATTTCCCATTCATCTTCTGACGCTGTCACATAGGGAGCTTCATTTTTGTATCGGTGGTATGTAGTAGGTAAAATGGTGAAGTTGGAATATACGGCAATGCTATTGTGTTAGGAAGTCTTAGCTATTACATTATGGAGATTCTGAATGAAGTCTATAATGCTAATGGCCTTCTTGGTGTTGAATATAATAATATAGAGAAAATAATTATAACAAATCCCCCTCTAGGAATAGATGCATCCAGCTACATACTATTATTATCTCATGCAATGAATTGAAGCATCAGGGTATGACTATTTTCACTCGAAATCATAAAACTCCGTACATGAAAGATTCATGAATGGTAATTTCACTTATATAATAACATAGAATATTTCCAAAGGACTGCAGATCTTTTCTCATACGGATTTCAAGTTTGTGTGAACGAACCTAACCTACTAGGCAATATTCCTTCCATCTCAAAAATCACATTCAGATGTTCTCAGCGGTGCTTATAATAATAACATTAATACATTTTTATTGCACAGAATACAAAAAGTTTGTGACAAATAATAACGATAGTGAGGGCAATAAAACGGTTTGTGCCTTGAGAATATAGTCTTCTTGTATGGGAAAGAGGTAATACAGTGTATATACACATATATACATAAAAACATATACACACACAGACATCTATACATATATACAGTGTGACCCATTTAAGATGGAAGCACCCTTATGAAATCTATATTTCCCAACCGATTCGAATGATAATTTTTCCATGAGGCAGACATTCAAAATGTCTATTTGGCATATTGCCTTGATCCCTCCAAAAATTTTATCGACGTGGCGGGAGATAGTCAACCCAATACAAACGGGTGCTGAGCCCGATCGGACACCAACAGAAAATGATTAAAGTAAATTATAATAGTATATTATGCAACGATCATGAATTGGTAACCATTATATGAGAGTTGCATATGCTATTTTTTCTACGCCCGATAATGAAGAAGTATAAATATTATATTTGAATTTGTATTGAACACAATAACAGTAATTACTCGTATTTCTTTGAAAACTTGTACATAATTGTACTTATCAGGAAAACCATAAAAATTCTATCCATATTGAATATAATAGTTGTCATCAATCCAATTTGCCAAAAATATCTGAACCTGCGGTCTCGGGATTTTATTAAATTATCATACATTCAAGTCATTTGCTAAGCAGAATTTCGAAAAGCATGAAAGTGCAGTAAACATTTTTACCGACTGAACTTGGTGCACTTGGAATATTTCCTCTATCCGGAATCTAGTTGCAATTATAATCTCCCACTGTAGAACGTCGTCGATGAAACAAACTTCACTCAAGTTCTATGGGATCACATTTCCATCGAGGACTCTTCCCAGATTATCCGGAAGATAAAATTACATGCACTAAAACTTTTCCAATCTTGTTAAAATCCCACTTGAACCTGGGAGACTCAATATGCTTGCCAACTACCCAACTTCTTGTTGGTTAAGTGCCTTTTGAACTTGAGGTGACATATGCCTGGAAGTATTTACTCTTTAATCTAGGCGGAACATTATTGCTAGCCATTCTTGTGAACGCTTTGCAGCATATACAGTTAAATACGCGATAACTAATAAAAGCACGTGCACAAAATATCGATTCCGCATCTCTCATGCAAATGATATGAAAGCAATTATTTGCAAATTTGGTAGCTGACAACAAAATCATGCCACCGTATTAATTGGATAGGAAGCACTATTTGAATAACTGTTTGTTTCGTTATATATTATGCCATCTAACTTCATTTTTCAGTTTCGCAATTATTTCAAAATGATGTTATATATGCGAATGTTTTATACATATTCAATCGACCAGTGGCGTTACATTGGGTAAAGGCAGATATTGTTCAAGTTGTGTTCAATACCTCATTAATTTTTTCTCAGTGGTTCTGAAGAACGAGTGAGATAATCTGCAATATACAAAACAAGTTGATGATTTGGAACAATAAAAAAAAATAAAATTAATAAATGAAACTTTCTATGCTTCTATACCACCTCTACTTGTCACTAACATTGCTGAAATTTCGTCCTAAACGGACATTATCAAACGAATATTATAATCTGACCTGGTGACTGACCCTTGTGAGAAAAAGCAGGGGAAAAAATTCTCATTTCTCTGAGATCACTTAGAAATGATACCAATAAATAACTGCTTGGGTAAGCTATTTTATAGCGAAAACGGTCGCGGTTTTGTCAACCCATTGTCAGTGAGAATTGTACAGGAAACGGTGATATTTTTGTTTAATAAATAACTGATTGGTTCCTCAAAAAACAGATTTCAGGAACCGTACTGAAGAAATTATCTCGGAAATTACTGATGATCTTGCTAATTATAATCATTTCAAAAGGAATATTATAAATTCCTCAGAAATAGAACTTTTCAACTTCTCCTGGCTAATAACTTCTGGATCTCTGTGCAATTTCAAAAGAGACAATTTCCACTTCATGTTTCCTATATTCATCTTATAAACCCAGCAGAGTCAATTTTTTATTATCATAATGCTCTCTAATAACGGACTAGTTCATAATGGTAGCAATAAAGATTCTTGCATCAGAGAAGTGAACGATAAGTACTTCATATTTCAGAATTCACTCTTACACTTATATTTTTAACATCTCATATTTTTGCATATGCAGATTCACACGAAAAGGAAGTCCTGTAATGTTCAAAGAACACCGCGGGAATCAAGGGACAGGAGATACGAATTGACATTCACTTCGATTTTTTGAAGTTTGTAAGCCTCAGGAAAAACCGCTCTCGGCAAGGAGTTCCAAAGCTCAGCTGTTCTATTGAAAAACATCCCTGAGCAAGACAGGTCCCCAAATTCAAAACAAAGGGGTGAGAATTCTGTACTTGACGAGTCATCCGGGTAGATATTGCCATGGGTGGAACGATTGATAACAATTCAGAAGGGCACCGACCGTGAAAATATCTATAGAAGAGAGACAAGTCTCCGACCCTTCTACGATGTTCCAATAAAGTGAGCGAGTTTGAGAGCGAAGAATCACCAACAATGAATCCATCAGTCAAGCTCATCGTTTTTATTCAATAAAAGTTTGCATGAATATTTCCAAAAATCCTGACTGCTGCCTATCGTCTTTTGTGAAATTAACCAATTGTGTAGTGTCTCCTCAAAAGCAGAATTCTCCTGCACTACCTTCGACAAGGTTATTTAGCTCATGACTATGCATGAAAAATTAATGAAATCCTCTGACTCCAATAAAAACCTAAAACGTGACTGCACTTCTCAAGTGCTGTTCTTCATATTGATGCAATTATGTATACACCTACCAAGGATTTATAAACAAGCGGGAAAATGGAGCCAGAGCACTTTGCGACTTCCCAGTTTTAATTGAAGCAGTCGTAGCATATTTTATGAAGTATGTTCAAGGGTGACGTGAAAAAAGTGACTTTCAGAAACTGAGTATATGTGTTTATGCATTGTTATTTATATAAAACTGATTGACACTGGTTCATATTGATGTGTACCAAATAGGCAATTTGTATATCTACTTGGTGTAAATGGTCAGATAAATCGCAGGGAAAAATTCTATTTCCTATTGGTATCAAGGTATCATCCTGAAGAAGGAAGAAACTGTTAATGAATATGCTGGATATTCATTGTAGAATTGAAGACTTGGAATTGGAATTTTGGCCCTTGTAAACCGTAGAAATGGATTCAGAAAAAAAAGAGTTGAAGCTTTTCCTAGAGATGAATTACCCTAACACCAAACTGATTTTTTCGCACTCGACGCGCGTTTCGCTAACAAGGTTAGCATCTTCAGGAGAAGAAAATTGATACTAAATCTAGAGCTGTGGTTAGTTATTTATATACCTAAAGTTTTCCGGTCCGATATGGACTTCATTTGTTACTGGATTTTTCTACCCCAACACGCTCTACACAATGACCACAAAATTGGTGGAAGCAATCTGAAACTGATCAAGCATGTGCATGACACAAGACTACTCAATGCATGTGAGAGTCTCGAAATAGCAAAATGTAAAAATAGCATGAATGGTGACAAGGGACCTATCCACTTCAGCCCGCTTTTCAATTTATTGTTAAGAAACTAATCAGAAATCAATACTAACAGATGACAGTTCATTACCGAGAAATTAATTAGAATAATTAACAGTAACAAATGAAGTCCATATCGGACCGGAAATCTTTAGGTATATAAATAACTAACCCCAGCTCTAGATTTAGTATCAATTTTCTGCTCCTGAAGATGCTAAACTTGTTAGCGAAACGCGCGTCGAGTGCGAAAATATCAGTTTAGTGTTTGGTAATTGATCTCTAGGAAAAGTTTCAACTTTCACACCAAAGAATCCAAAACTCATCGTTTAAAGAAAGAGTTATTCAAATATTAGTTGCTGTACAGCTTATCCAATCAATCTTGACACACAACTAATAATGTATTTGCCTAAAAATCTCTGTGAAATATACTAAGATATAAAACACCTGTCATATGTATTCACTGTGATGAAATTTATTCCTAGCTTGGGAAACAAACATTCAAAGAAACATTTATGTCAATAAAATTAGCAATGATTGATGCTTTGGTAAAAATAATAGAATGGGGTAACATGAACTTGGTGGAATCTAATGCTAGGAAAACCCAGGCATGTCTCTTCTCAAGGAGAGCCGATCTATCATCATCTAGTATTCAGATGTTAGGAGTAACTATCCCTACAAAGTTAACTATCTTGGTGCTGATAATTACGATCAGTAATAACCTCTCATGGGAAAACCATGTGAGATCGATCGCTAAAGGTGATTCCCAGAAACTTTCAAAGAAATATTTCACTTCTCGTCAGCTTCAAATGATCTACAAGGCTCAGATACGTCCTGTCTTGGAACATAGTTCTCAATGTGTGAAGTTCGGCAGCAAAACATTCATTGAGGCTTCTCGATTCTATTCAGAGAAAGGCAATCCGCCTTGTTGGTGATTCTTCGTTCACACACTTGCGCACCTCATTGGAGCATCGTAGAAGGGTCAGAGACTTGTCTATCTTTTATAAATATTTTCACGCAGCATTTCGGTGCTCTTCTGAATTGTTATCAATCGTTCCACCCTTGGCAATATCTACACGGATGACTCGACGAGTACAGAATTCCCACCGCTTCGTTGTGAATTTGGAGACTTGTCGAACCTCTCTTGCTTAGGAATCTTTTTTCAATAGAACAGCTGAGCTTTTGAAACTTCTTACCGAGAGTTTTTTACCGAGGTCTACAAACTTCAAACATTCAAAGTGAATGTTAATTCGTATCTCCTGTCCCTTGATTCAAGCGGAGTTCTTCGAACATTACAGGGCTTCCCTTTCGTGTAAGTCTGCAAATAAAAAAAAAAGGGTGTGTTTTCTTTCGTCATGGTCTACACTACCAGTGAGCAACTGGAAAAGTATCTGAGTTTGTGCCATGATGGATTGGAGTTCTTCGAACATTACAGGGCTTCCCTTTCGTGTAAGTCTGCAAATAAAAAAAAAAGGGTGTGTTTTCTTTCGTCATGGTCTACACTACCAGTGAGCAACTGGAAAAGTATCTGAGTTTGTGCCATGATGGATTGGATAAGCTGTACATAGGTATATATAAAATTCCATCCTCATCTGATATTGGAGTCTCAAATATCAAACAAATGATTCCTAAGTTACGTCGGGTTCATTTTCCTTGACATGATACAAAATTTCAAAACATGTTTACTTTGTACGTAATGAATATTTGTGTGTCACATGCAGCATTCAATTCGTCCCACTGCGTGCGCTGCAGACATTTTCAGACAGTTTTCAAATACGATATTCACAATTTATGCCTCTCCTCTATCAGGAAACTGCGGCATCGATGGCGATATGCTTTTACCGTTTCCACAAATGATTCTACTTCAAAACTTGAAACGTAACTTTTTTGTTGTTTTCCACCGTTGCGCTCTGGTGTATATATCGATCCCGTTTGGAAGTATATTCAACGTCCTATATTGGCCACGACCGGAATACAAATAGTCCTTTTCTATAATGGGATTGAGCTTTTCTGCTACGGGAGAGTTGGCTGGCTCTGTCGAGATGAATCATTAACTTATAGTAGCTGTGGGGTTTGAAAGGATATAGGGAAAACTTTCTTTCGAAAGCGTTGGAGAAGAACGTCCGTGTGTATGTAGTAAAAATTTTGTTTGTGTTTTAGTTGGATCATGGCAAGCTCGTTTACGATGTTGATATACAGTGTTTGCCATGCACTATCATCCCTAGATCTCACTTCTTTGATGAATTACTACCAACTTTGGAGAGTTGGTGGACTTACTGGTTAGGTCAATGAAAATGAGCTTTTTGTCCTTTTCCATAATGGGATTGAGCTTGCCTTTCTGCTGTGGGAGAGTTGGCTGGCTCTGTCGAGATGAATCATTAACTTATAGTAGCTGTGGGGTTTGAAAGGATATAGGGAAAACTTTCTTTCGAAAGCGTTGGAGAAGAACGTCCGTGTGTATGTAGTAAAAATTTTGTTTGTGTTTTAGTTGGATCATGGCAAGCTCGTTTACGATGTTGATATACAGTGTTTGCCATGCACTATCATCCCTAGATCTCACTTCTTTGATGAATTACTACCAACTTTGGAGAGTTGGTGGACTTACTGGTTAGGTCAATGAAAATGAGCTTTTTGTCCTTTTCCATAATGGGATTGAGCTTGCCTTTCTGCTGTGGGAGAGTTGGCTGGCTCTGTCGAGATGAATCATTAACTTATAGTAGCTGTGGGGTTTGAAAGGATATAGGGAAAACTTTCTTTCGAAAGCGTTGGAGAAGAACGTCCGTGTGTATGTAGTAAAAATTTTGTTTGTGTTTTAGTTGGATCATGGCAAGCTCGTTTACGATGTTGATATACAGTGTTTGCCATGCACTATCATCAGTAGATCTCACTTCTTTGATAAGTTACTACCAACTTTGGAGAGTTGGTGAACTTACTAGTTAGGCTAATAAGAATGAGCTCTTTGTCCATTTCTATAATGGGATTGAGCTTGCCTTTCTGCTAAGGGAGAGTTGGCTGACTCTGACGAGATGAGTGATTAACTTATAGTAGCTGTGGGGCTTGAAAGGATATAGGGAAAACTTTCTTGCGAAAGCGATGGAGTAGAGAATATGTCCGTGTGTATGTAGCAACAATTTTGTTTGTGTTTCAGTTGGATGATGGCAAGCTCATCAACGATGTGAATATACAGTGTTTGCCATGCACTATCATCAGTAGATCTCACTTCTTTGATGAATTACTACCAACTTTGGAGAGTTGGTGGACTTACTAGTTAGGCCAATAAAAATAAGCTTTTTGTCCTTTTCCATAATGGGATTGAGCTTGCCTTTCTGCTATGGGAGAATTGGCTGGCTCTGTCGAGATGAATCATTTACTTATAGTAGCTGTGGGGCTTGAAAGGATATAGGGAAAACTTTCTTGCGAAAGCGATGGAGTAGAGAATATGTCCGTGTGTATGTAGCAACAATTTTGTTTGTGTTTTGTTGGGGAAACGAGGAAAAGTGTTTGCCATGCACTATCATCCCTAGATCTCACTTCTTTGATAAATTACTACCAACTTTGGAGAGTTGGAGGACTTACTAGTTAGGCTAATGAAAATAAAGTTTTGCCCTTTTTTACAATGGGATTGAGCTTACCTTTCTGCTATGGGAGAGTTGGCTGACTTTGTCGAGATGAATTATTAACTTATAGTAATTGTGGGGTTTGAAAGGATATAGGGAAAACTTTCGAACGAAAAAAATTTGTTTGTGTAGTTGGAAGATGGCAAGCTCATCAACGATGTTGATATACAATGTTTCTATGCACCCTCATCCCTAGATACCACTTTTTTGAAAAATTACCACCAACTTTCGAGAGTTGGTGGAAATACTTGTTTGGTCAATAAAAATAAGCTTTTTGAATTGACTTACTACTTTTAAAAAAACTCTTTGGCATGAGTGAACACTAATGAAGCTTGTGACTGAATATTTTCCGAAAAAAATTCTTTTTTATTATATATTTTGTTTAACAAAAAAAAATCGTTTTTCAGTGTCCCCGTGGAATCATCATTGACTATTCTTTTAATTATTTTGTTTTCGAAGACGTTCAATTCAATCACAAAAAGAAAGAAAGGGTTCATTCAAAACAACTACAACAACAACCTGTCTATATTACATGACGAAAGAGGATTTTTTCAAACAAAAATCGATTGATTAATTCAGATCATTTAACTATCCTGATTGAAAATATAAATTTTGATCAATATTGAACTGCCAGATTCGAGAAATAATTCAATACGGGAATATAATACTTTTATACAATTAACCAGTAAACATATGAAGTATATAAGTAATTTCCCATAGAGGTAACTTCCAGGTTTCCATTTCATTTCTTTTTATATATACTCGGATAACTAAGACGGAAATTCTACTTCTCTATGATTACTGGAATACTTTCCGAAGTATGCATCTTTTCATATCCCTCTATTAACAAAAGTGTTTCTTGAGATCAATAAAGATAATTGAGAAAGAATTACGTAGTCGTGGCAAAAAGATTCACCGTCTTGTTGATGATGAAAAAGCTGATGTGATTCAATCATTTCACTGTGCTACATGCATGTGAATCAAAGGTCAGAAAATTATTAATGCAACCATCTGCAGGATGTTCTTATACGACGGCGTATAAGGGGCACTGCAAAAATAAAAATATCTCCATTGACAGATTTCGATCTTTCAATACGGCATTTACAGATTATAATATGTCATGGACAGATTTTAATCTGTCATTAACACAGTTTAATCTGTCGATGAGCCATCGTAGTACACAGTAATATCTAAAATAGAAAAATCTCTTGTCAGATACAAAAACTGGAATCGACTTAAAATTGTTGACTTTGGTTTAGAAAATATTTCTTTAGTATAACAATGACTTTCCAGGACTTTTTCATCTCATATACTTCTTCTGTGACAAAACGGTCGAGAAATATACGATTACGATGAAAGCGAAGTCAAGTATAATAACTAATTTGCTTAAGTGACTCAACCCGTTGGAAATTCGCGACACAAGTGCATGAATAAGTGTACGTGACCTGCTGGCTCATTATTCTGCCACACACCCCCAGGAGAAGGTGATTAAAATGAAATATGAAAATTAGTTTTCTAAAATTAACTAAGTTTGACGAGGAAGTGGCTTGAAACACCAGCAGATGAGGATAACGTGGACAAAATCGCTGTTGAATATTAGGTGGAAAAGTTGGGAGATTACTGTGCTACCGGATGTTTCTGTTCAATTACGAATTGCACAATTTTTATCTCTTACTTGCTCATGCAAGTATAATTTTACAATTTTAGCACGACTCGTGACAAATTAAAATTAATCATTATCATGTTTTTTTTTTATGAACGAAAATTATTTTGATATTAAATATCCCCTTATGGGTTCTTTGGATATCAATTTGCAATTAATGAAAAATGTGCCCCTATATCATCAACCTCTATGAGAATTAGCAATAATTCATGAAAACTCTATGACAGAATTCCCCAAAGAGGGAGAAGGAATCATATGTGACAAAAATTTTTACCTTGAATTACAGCTCTGTGATTACTTGGCAAAAATGTCAATTCAAGATTTCCAAATTTGCTCAAACCGAAAAAAATATTGTGTTTTTAAATTGTAGACTAATTCAATAAAAAAAAATGTTGAGTCATATTTCCATAAATCATTTAGGGGGCTGCTCGCCTAATATGTTTGACAATGTTTCTTGCTGAATGGTAATGATTCGGACTTCCATTGTCTATATTATTAGTACCATTGAAACCTGTTGCTAAGAACGAAATGATAAAAATACAAGTGAGAAAAACAAACTCCAAATGAAAGGGTGAAATGGATTTTTTGGTCAATAATGAAACTAGGATTGATCGATCGAAGAAAATAATGTTACAAAAAATCCAAATATCGATAATGAAAAACGAGTCAAAATTTTTTAAATAATTATCAGCTCTATTGAAACCTGTTATCACCCGAAGACGATTGCGGATACCAGCAATTGAAACGTGAGTACACTCAACATGAAACTTGGTTTCAACATTTTTTCATAATATTTCATTTATTTCTTTATTTAATATTTTTTGACTCATATTTCATATTCGATATCTCGATTTTTTTTAACATTATTTTTTTTGATCGATCAATCTCTAATTTCATTATTGACCAAAAAATCCATTGAACCTTTCGTTTGGGATTTGATTTCCTCACTTGATTTGTATTTTTACCCTCTCGTTCTTAGCAACAGGTTTCAATGGAGTTAGTTAATAACATTGACTATGGAAGTCCGAACCATTACCTTCATTTTCAGTTCGTCAAAAAATTTCCTATGGATTGCTTATCGAACGCTCTCCCTGGCACCCAATATTTTTTTCATAATTAGACCTAATACGACAAGTCATGAATATTAGAAACCGATCGAAGATATTTGCATCAGTTGTGTCCAATGAGTTTAAACAACACATTGGACTTATATATCAGTTGCACAATAGGAATTTGAATATAGCAAAAAGTAAGTGCATGTTTAGGAACTAGGGTATTCTTGTAGAGAGACTGGAGTTTGAGAAACCATTTTCTGGCTTTTATCCTTTTCAAAAAAAAAATTGAAATTACAACCTCTATGAGTAAAATCGAATAAAATTCAAAAAATACTCTCATATTTGAAAACAATATTGTAATCACTAAGAATGACTTATATTCAAACTATACATGGCAAATCGAAAAAAATATATATTTTTTAATTTATAATATATAATATCTTTTTCACTAATTCTTAATACCTTTTTGATGTAGCCTCGGCCAAATCACTCTGACTCAATTTTTTTTGAAATTTATGCATATTTATAAATTCACTTCGAAGAGACAATCACAATTAGCCGAGGAAAAACAAATAACCGCTCAAAGAATCCATATATCGAGTTAGCCTTCTTGAATAAGCATTGCTAAATTTCATAATTCTGAAACGTGAACATGAAGATGGCGGAACCTAATTTTTCAAATCCTCTCCAATTCTGGAATAGTTATTCCAGCTCAAATATTTCCGATAGGAGTAGTTGAATATTCGAAATAAAAATTGAATAGGGGTAAATTTTCTGAAATTCCTGAATGAAATTCGCCTGTCCGGTATGGTGTTTGGCTTGAAGCCATTCTCAGTACTTATAATATGGTTGTTGAAATTTTTGTTAAATGTCTCGTTTGTGCAGCTAATGAAAGAATTAATATCTGTTGTACACTCGTCGGTTGCACTCTGTACAGGTGTGGAAAACTGATAGATAGATCGCTTGGGTGAAATTGAGTTTCAGCCCCCTCGAAAGTTATCGATTTTCTCCACTTTGTTTGATAGGATTGCTCCGTGGCAAGACACGCAATTTCTGAGAGGCGAGAAGTCATTTTCTGTAATGCATTCTCTGAAAGCCGGGAGGTATTCACACAAAATCTCTATCTAGATATTCGACTTCGCACTTACATGCTCCATGGGTTTTTCGTACCTACGTGGTGCATTTCGGTTGATAGGATATACATATTCGACGAATACTCATTTCTTTCTTTTCGCTTTCTTCGGCTCTCATGGCAACAGAAGTTGGGAGAGAAGTCTTTATTTTTATCTCTACGATTTTTTATAACTGAATCAAAATCATTTTTCATCATTTCATCTATTTTCTGTGTGAGTCCTGTCTGCGAATAATTTCGAAATAAAAACATTGAGGAAAATCAGTGATAGCTGTATCCTACAGATTTTTTCAACCTAGATCTACATGATTTCTCAAAATATGTTTTCCTTTTTTTTAGATCGTTTCCAGATGTAGATTATCCGCTTCAGAATCATTACTATCAAACAAGGAACATTTGATTTAATGAGTTTTCGATAATTTTGAAATTATACAGAATGATTCACATCACGTGTATAAAACTAGTTCACATAGATACCAAATTATGATCCTTACGGATGTTTGGATGACAATCGAATTGATTTTTAATTGAACATTTTTCCATACAATATATAGAGTGTCTTATATGTCATGGTCCCAACTGATGAAGGTGATAAAGGAGGCCATTTGTGATGAATACTTTTATATAACACGGAGTCCGATTCTTCTTTGTTTCTGAGTTTGAATGAGTCTGCTTGAGTTACAAACAATAAATCTCATATTGATAGTTTGCTTTCGCACAACAATATAAATATTTGAAGAAAATGTGAAATGTGAAACTGTGAAATTTTCACAAACATGGAAATGAGAGACCAACAATTCTGTTACACTTCATGAAAAATCGGTGTAAATGTCCATGGTTTCTTACGATATTTTTTGTAACAAAAACAACATTTTCTCGAATAACAAGAAAATAAATTGCCTGAACTCTGAGGAATCTGACATTATCAGAAATTATCTCTATAATCTCTTTTAGTTTGGACCCTTGCGTAATGTTTAAAATATCAGTTGAAAATATAATATGGAATCAATGATATGAACTCGGTAAAAACGTTTTGGAAATGGAAAATGGATCGTTTTATCTAGTTTTTTATAGTTAGTGAAGTGTCACTTGCTGACCATTTAATTTCTGATGAAACTCATCAGAAGTAATCTCTCCTTTATTCCAGGGATATAATATAATACAAAGAAAGCGGATTTAGTTTCCGAAACGTTAACGAGAAGTATTTTCATATATATATATATATATATATATATATATATATATATATATATATATATATATATATATATATATTGGTCATATATTGGTCATTATACTTGTTCTATCCAGAAAGAACTGTTTTTCAATAGACGCAGCAACTTTTCGGGGTAGATTGAAAATCTTCCCTTCTAAAATTGTATAGATTCAAATATTAATTATTATTTTTTCAGATTGTGGTAGGTTACAATTCCCAGAATACTACGGAACAAATATCGATCCACCACAAAAAAATGACGTTCAGTGAATACAAAGGTCATAACACAATGTTGTTTGGAAGGATGCTGTTTTCATTGAACATATATATATATATATATATATAACAGGATTGTCCCAGAAAAATCAGTATTCGCTATAGTATTCTTATACGGCTTTCTTGAAGATGATAGATCCTGATAAAATAATCATAAATAACCTAATATCTGAGTTAGTATCAAGCAGAGGCAAGCAACTTTTTTTTCATTTTCGACAAACTCAACCGGCACCATAGTCTTCATATCTATTACCCTGAATGAAGTCATATAAAAATAAACTGTAGTTGTTTTCCATCATTGTGCTGAACATTCAGTTTTTTCTTGTATGTAGTCAATTAAACTGCTAAAAAAAGACAGTTCAATGTTATAAGTTACCTATCGTTTAATAAACCAGCATTGTTCTGAACAAAGAACAAGTATTATGTCGGGAATTTTAACCCACTGGAGCTGTGTTGTGGGCTCGGTAGTAGATGATGTTTTTGCAACTTGATGCTCCGTCATCAGAAACAACTTTTACCAAAATAGTGATTTTTGTGAAAATTATCCATAATAATACTAGAACGATTTTTATTTGCTGCTACCTTATATTCGTTTACAAACGAACACTTCCATGAAATTCAAATATAGCTTTTGAGCATTCTTTAGCCTACTACGCTATTATTACATCTATGACAGCGCGGCAATTTTTTGTGTTATTGTCGTCTTTCAAGGCCAGTGGTTTACAACCTTGCCAGATAAAACAGTCAAACCAACAGTGTACGATTTACGACGTCGGTAAATTGCGAGGTCTTACGTAACCCTTCTAACAGTACTTTTGCTTTCTTCGATAGCGTTAACCTTCAGTGAATCGCCTTCTAACCACCATTATTTATGGTATCGGTTTGGGGCAATTTATAAATAACAGATTCCCGCAGCGTGGGTTTGTTTCTTCAGCAGAATTCATAAATAAATATAGATGGGAACGGTTGCGATAGTGAAAAGTGAGAGGCTAGGTGTTGAAACCGGCGTTTTTGTTTATGAAATTTCAATGCCGGAGCTTATTATTTCGGTAGCTTCTCGGGATAAATCTGTGGAGTGCTGCGGCATTTCCTCTGACCTGGAACGTTTATATTGTATTCGTTTATTTTTTCGAAAACGTCGTCTAAATAGGTCGCATAGATCACAGAATATAGCGCAATGAGAAAAATTCGCCGAGCGTTATGTTTAACATGAAATTAAAATGGAAATTTCACACCAGTTGTTCTCGACCAATGAAATGCGTATTTTGTTTCGCGTTACAATGGCAACCCAGGTATACACAGAAGTAAACAAAATATAACGTTCAAATTCGCCACTTGAGCAATTTAGCAGATTAATGAAAACACAATATTGAGCCACATCTCCATTTTCAAGCCACTTGTCACTTCACTATCATTATGTTAAAAAAAAGGATTATTCATTCATTGTTGCATCCAGTTCAGATCATATGAGGCCTTCTTGTTTCTTGCACTACTGACCTTTTAGGGCGTTGATATATTCTCGTGGTGCCTGCATATTTTACTCAATTTTTGCAGATAATTCGTTATTTTTCGAATTGGGTAAACCTAAAAATAAATAGAAATTTGGGGTTATATTAACGTGGATTACTACCTTGATTATTTTGGGTGCTTATTGCTGAACTGAAGACTTCTCAGATATGTCCAAGTCCTCGTGAGTAGATTAACAATTGGTAGTTCCTTTTGATGTGCATCTCACTGTGTCGTCCATGTTTGATGAAATGTTTGATATGAATACCAGATGACAGACGGTGGTAGCCTTCTGTTGTTATCAACGTATGCAACTTAAATGAATTATCTTTATAATTTTTTCCTTTCTCACGAATATTGAAAAAAATTGATTTTCAAAATATTCTTATTTCCGGGAATTATTCAAGCATTAGTGGTATTACACATGAAAATAATATTCGTTGGGAATTTTAAGCTCACAAAGCATTCATAATCTACCTTTTTAGGAGTTCACACATCAAACTATCACCAGGAATCATTATGTAAAAACTGTATGAATTTCTTCTGCAAGACGTTCGGTTGGTTAGAATTAAAACTGAATTATCACTGAATTTGTTTTGAACGGGAAGCATTGTCTACTCCTCCGACATTAACCAGGGTAATAAAATTATACATTCAACCATGGATTATCACTTTTCTACCTCTTATCCCAAAATTAAGTCCGCCCTTGAACTGTGAATTTGAACGTCGTCTGCCATGTTTCTTGGTATAGGACAGGAAATTATCAACAAGCTCTGTCGTTTTTTTTTCATATAATTAAGATGATTTTTAGTAAACATAGTAAGTGTTTTGTTTGTTTCATTAGGCTGTTAAAATATCATATTATTGTTGGTTTAGCACCGAATACAATGGATGATACTTTTCTATTGGAAATATCAAATGTTTAAGCATAAAATGGACAAACGAAATTGAGTTTTCGAATTGTGAGAGTTAATATAGAAAAAATAATATCTTCCTAATCATTTTCGGAAGTTGGTATAGATTATTGTTTTTCAAATTATACATTAGACACAATTCAGAAAATTTGGAACGGATTACCATTTAAAAATGTTACAATCCTTGTTTCACATGATGTCATTACATTTTTTTATATATACTTGTCGATATACCTTTGGTAAATCTTCTCCAAGAATATTTTTTATTATTATTTATTATTTTCATTGTGATCCACTATGATTTTGTTCTTATTTTGACCCAAGCATAGGAGAATCCAATTCGCCAAATTGATTTATATGCTGAATGAAGTCTTCCCGTTGTAATTTTCTATGAATTAGTCATTTTAGTGGTTGTTTCAGATCAAAACTATCGAAACTTTTGGAAATTGGAGAAAGTCCTTGGGCCGGTTTTCAGTTCACCAGCCAATCCAAGCTTAAGTTTTTAACCGAGACATTCTACCTATTGGAGATTGGGGACTTAGTGGACAGCTTTATTTCCCAACGCCCTAGGACAAAAAGAATTAAGTATATTACCCTCAGAAACTAAATGGGAATTGTCCATACTTGATGAAATTCCATATCAAACAAATAATATACAGTTGCATGTAAGATTTTCACTTCTGAGGGTTCAGTAAAACTCGCATAAGTGAAAATCTCACTGGGAACTGTATATAATTTGCTTATATTACTCTCGCCAATTACAGAGGAAACTCCTATCAATCACCAAAACTATGTTGTATTAGAAACTAAACATATTATCACTTGATGAACCGTCGTCTTTGAAGAGAAAACTTGCTCAACAAAATTTCCAGATTTTTCCAAGAAAATGTACAGGTGCAACGGTCAAATATTATACATGTGAGATATGTTTCTCCTGTACTATTAAGTTTTCCGGCTTCTCGGATATTCTTGGAAATGACGCTGTTAAGTTGCCAACAGAATATATTTCTCTCACATACTTATTTCCTACACTTAATTGCCTTTTGTTCTTGGTGAGTTCTGAATTATGAATCGATTAGAAGAACCTACGGAAGATGAGTAAACGTTCGATTTCCTGTCGTGTTGTGTTAGGAGTCTAGGTAAGCTAGTTCATAACGGTGATACTAGCTTTGATAACACAGAGATAACCATCAGGATCATTGAAATTATGCACGCATAAAACTATCACAAATACATTTTTCGCCTAACTCTTTCCTGACCTCATTGTAGGGAGCAAAGTCGTACTTTTCCTCCCTAGGGAGGAGAGTGAAAGTGACGTCAATGTACGTCATCAATGGAATAACTGAAACGGCATTGACGACCTAAACTATATTCTATTATATAATACTAAAAATAGCAATTTCCTCTTTTGTTAAACAGACCTTCAAAATTTCACGTAACTCAAGTTGAAATCATGCAATATAAATTAAATTATAGTGAATATAAGATTAACATGAATCTTAAATCGAGAATATATCGGTGTTCGTGCAGAATCAATTAATGAACAAAAATTGTTCCTCAAGTTGAGTCTTTCCGTGTTCATTTTGATCTGATATGGCTATTTAATACCAATATTAATGTGAAATAATGAAACTCCGAATGAAATAAGTCTCTAGGATCGAATTATTAAAGCGAGCAAACAAGCAAATCTAGAAACAATAACCTGAACCTTTTATCAGCTGGGTGATCTTTTTCCAGCGCAGTTGTTATTTGACACATGTCTTTTTGAATGTTTGCCATCTTCTTCTTTCTTAGTTTCAATTTGAATTTATATTGCTTTTTTCCTTGCATGAACATCTACATTACCTTTCATGGTTTTATACATTGTCAATTTAGTTTAAAATTCATTCAAGTTTCGAGCTCACTTGCATGTAACCACCTTTAGTTATGCTGCTATCACTGATATGAATGAATATTGGGAGTTACTGTAATTTTATATCTCTGGAGATACTCGTTATTTTGCAAGATCCTTCGGAAAAATGTCACTGATCTTTCCGCCACCAACTATATACATACAATCTGTGTTTTTATTGCTTGTTCTCCTGCGATATTGCAGTATAAATTACAACAAAACGCCAATAAAACTTTAATGGCCGAATTGAAGTGTGTAATAACTCAATTAGAAAGCCGTATAAGCCGTTTTTATTATTTGTTACAGATTCGGGAGATAACAGATCTGAACGGCGTGTGATCATCGTCCGTAAATGGTGAGTTTAGTTTAAATGATTACGTTTGTCATAAAATTTGTTTACGACGCGCCAAAACAAACACGACATAGGCATATAAAACACTTCATTCATACGGCTGGCGGCGGCGTTGCCGAATATTTCTAAGGATGTCAAGGTTTATGAATGCCCGTCACTACAGGAACGTATTTTTATATCTGGAATTTTCAGACGAAAAGTGTTGTGCTTTTCTAATACTTTTTCTATGTATCGCATTGTGAATTGCATGAAAATATGAGAAAATCTCAGTGTTTCGGTGATTACGAATGTAATTAACGACGACTTGGCAAAAATAATAGAATGGGGTGACATGAACTTGGTTGAATTTAATGCTACGAAAACCCAGGCATGTCTCTTCCCAAGAAAAGCCGATCTATCATCATCAAATATTCAGATATCAGGAGTAACTATTCCTACAAAATCAAGTATCTCGATGCTAAGAATTACGATCAGTGATAATCTCTCATGGGAAAACCATCCGAGACCGATCGCTGAAAGTGCTTCCCATAAACTTGGATTTCTATTTCGTGCGAAGAAATACTTCACTTCTCGTCAGCTTCTAATGATCTACAAGGCTCAGATACGACCTGTCATGGTATATAGTTCTCATGTGTGGAGTTCGGCACCAAAACATTCATTGAGGCTTCTCGATTCTATGCAGCGAAAGGCAATTCGTCTTTTTGGTGATTCTTCGCTCACAGACAGGCTCACTTCATTGGAAAAATCGTAGAAGGGTCGGAGACTTGTATCTCTTCTATAGATTCTTTCACGGTCGATGCTCTTCCGAATTGTTATCAATCGTTCCTCCCTTGGCAATATCTACACGGATCAGTACAGAATTCCCACCCCTTTGTTGTGAATTTGGAAACCTGTCGAACCTCTCTTGCTCAGGGATCTTTTTTCAATAGAGCAGCTGAGCTGTGGAACTCCTTGCCAAAACTTTGGAAATTCAAAGTAAATTTTAATTCGTATTTCCTGTCCCTTGTTTCACCCTGAGAATATGAAAAATGATCTGTTCTCAAAACTTACTCGATACAACATTTTTTCTGGGTAGCTTCACTCAGGCATCAAAACCTTGATTACAATCCGTCTTCAGCAAACACTGTGATTTACACCATTTCCGACTTCTATCAATGTACTGAACATAATCAATGGGGCATCCCAAATCTTCGACATAATCTCATTCAAAATGTATAATATAATAATTTGACACAGGCATGTCTTGGTACAGTACAGTCCATCCTGGCACAAACTCAGATAATTTTCCAGTTGCACACTTGTAGTGCAGCCCGTGACGACAGAAAAAACACCTTCAAGATGGATTAGATAAGCTGTACATATTTGCATGTAGGATGATTATGTTCAGGGTTGAATCTTTCGATGTTGTTATATATCCACAATTTTCTGACCAATTTCTTGTTCTCCGAAAACATATTCATTTTCATGGTTATGGCTCTTGTACACCTGTCGAGTAACTCATACTCAACTATATTTGAAATATAAGAGAAGAATTCCAAGGGTTGCCATCTGGTCTGTCTGCGCCAACAAACGACGATGAACTTTTCAGTCAATTTCAAAATTTCACCAATTTTTTAGAAAATGAGAAAGGAAACTATAACTTCCGGAACGTGTTACCACATAACACATGAATAGCTAATTTTGAATCATTCGGCAATGAAGAATTCCATTCTGAAGTTAGCTGAATACTATTTTGCAGTTACGGTTGCAGTGGACGAAGGAAAGAAATAAATGACGGAGACAATTTCAAAGATGATATTCACTAATACATTGTGCAATTTTGATTAAACTTGTTCAGAATTTTACAACATGATATCTGAAGAAACCGAAATTTTAGATAAAGTTGGTGGAAAAAAATACAGCCAACTAGTTACAGATTTTTGAACAAATTCGAGAATATGATTCAAATAACAAATATTTTTGATTTTACGGTTTTATACCCAGAAAAATATTACATTTCGTTTTTTTAAATCATTATATCAGAAAAAACTGAAAATATTTTTTTTATTTACTTTAAATTTGCTGTCCGAGAAGCTAATGTCCGGCTTTTGCTGTCAAATGTCCGGCTTTCGCTGCCATATGTCCGGCTTTCGGTGTCAAATGTCCGGCTTTATATAGCACCAAGTCCGGCTTTTGTATTTCGCAGGGTGGCAGCCCTATATTTCTCTATTCTTTCGAAATTTTTCAAGAAACACTTACTTTCAGGTAAGCAGCTGATGATCATTTTCTAGTCGAACGCCCTCGGCTACAATTTTAAGAAATATGTTCCTACAAGAAATGCAAGAGTTCTTCTACCAAATATAATGATTTTTGCGGCCGAGGTTTTCAGTACTTACGAAGTCGTAACACCTAAAAACGACGGCCTTCAAACCCGAACAAAAGTAGCGGTAATATATTTTTTTTTTAATTTTGATTCTATTGATAAGAATAAACAGAATACAAGAAATCACCATAAAAATTGAAACCACGACAAATCCGAAGAACCGGCAACGCCGCTGGCGAAGTCGTGAAGTTGTAAAGCAATATCAGACCCATCCGAAATTAGTAGAATGTCCCACATTTACAAATTACGCCGTAACGACTATAAAAACGCAATAAACGCGGCGAATAAACGGTTGAGGCAGGTCGTCGGTGCTCGCCTCGTAAAACACTCTGTTATAGTCAGAAGTCGTACGCCATAAAACACCGCTCCCACAATTTTATAGACATCGGTCTAACAATCGCTAGTTACGGGCACTTCCTTCCGCTCTGCGTACGCATACGACGAACGACCTTGAAACTGACGGCTACTGTTCGGTCTACGAAATTTTTTATTGCCACAACTATATAGCATTCGTGACACACAAAGTTGTGGATAAGTTAATGATTTAATTCGAAAAAAGTGGTGTCACTCAAGGTTCAGTTCTGGGACCCCGGCAGTTTGGAGTTTTATAAAAGTATCGTGAGTAGAAAGACAGTAATATTCAGCATCATCATGGATGGAGCAGTGCCCTTTCGAATTCATCGATTTCTGTTACTTGTAACTATGTCAGTATACTCTTATCACTCAGAAATGCCTTCGATAATGTTCCAGTTTCAAAATGTAAATATTATCATGCCATAGCTCATATATACCACCATCAGATAATGTTGCCCTCTGCAGTAATAGGAAGAAGTCATAGAGTAGCACCAACTCATATTTTACGACTGTTCACATCAGTTAGATTGTACCACAAAGTTGTGGATCAGTTGATGATTTAGTTCGAAAAAAGTAGTGTTTCTCAAAGTTCAGTTCTGGGACCCCTGCAATTTGGAGTTTTATAAAAATATTGTGAGTGGAAAGACAGTAATATTCAGCATCATCATGGATGAAACAGTGCCCTTCGAAATCATCATTTTCCAATACTTGTAACTAGGTATGTCTGTATAACTCGGTTCTCGCTTGGCTCATTACGAGAGGATTTTTCGCTGTTTCACCCAACTTTCATTCATTCAAATAATGAAAGAACTCATTTGAAAACCTAATTGAATATTATTTATGAAAAAAAAATGAGGAAATATGCTCGAAAATGAACTGACATTGAATAGCTAACGAGAAATACAAAAAAACACCAAAAACTTACAGAATATTGCTAACCAGCAGGATTGTCGAGAAGGAGATGTGCTGCATCCTCAGAAACGTTCTGGAACCGTTTCTGAAGAGTGATCAATGAATACTGACTGATTTACTGAATACTGAATACCAATTCTTGACCCCCCTCAATATTTATAAAGATTCATATGCTGAGGTTGCAAGTTTGCTCCGGTCACCGTACTAAGGTGAAATGCTAAGCACGCATCTGTGCAAGTTTGCGAATTTGCGATTGTTTTATATTCCTATATCCACTAATCGCATCAATTTGATGTCTATGAGTATAAAAATAGGAATCGATATCTGTTTTAGAATATTGAAGTTGAGGTTGAAACATCTCTCAATTCATGTATTTGCCTGAATGGATTTGAATAAATTAATGACAACTTTCCATATTTGACAATATTCGTATCACTCAGAAATGCCTTCAATAATGTTCCAGAATGTTAATATTAGAGATAATGTTGCCCTTTGCAATAATGAAAAGAAGTCATAGAGAAGCATCAACTCATATTAATACGACTGTTCACATCAGTTGTACCTACTAGGCCTAGATATCGCATAATCAATCGGGAAACTGCTTGTTTTTTTTATTCTTCAATTTATCTTTCACATTATGAACTTGGTTATTTTTGTGGTGAAAATGAAGTTAAAGGAAGTATTCTTAAAGAATTGATATACACGGATCTATGAACAGAGTGTGTTTGTGAGTGCCTTGATTTGATTCCTTTTTAGAAGCTATAATTCATACTCGTTGATTCGGAAAAGAAAACCAAGAAATTATCTCTCAAACTGATTATTCACATCTTCATTACACGGGAAAAAATATAAAGATGCATGAAAATATTCAAATTATTGGTCAAAGTGAAGTGTAAAACAATGAATATATCATAGGCCAAGTCCTGTGTTTGTTTATTCTGAATGTATCATATACTGAAACATATCAGTCTTAATCGAGGTTTTAATCGCTGTATAGATCATGGAAAGAGCTAACAAACTTTCTTACATTCATAATATTGTACCGAAGTGCAAAATCACTAGGAATAGAACGATATGTGTTTGTTATAAAGTCTCAGGCCTAAATGGAGCCACGACTTGACGCAAATAACATATTTTGAAAAAGGAGCAGGAAAATTTCAATTTTGTCCAGTATTATACTTGTGGATGGAGGAGTTTCGTCTCTTTCAAAAAACGAGTGACTTTTTTAGACTGATATATTCTTCGTTCCCTATTCCTTAAAATGTGAACTTGATTTAGTAACATATTGTTATTTGCTGAAACAAAGTCTATAATCTCTTTTATTCAAATTATCATCCAATAAAAACAAACCACTGAAAACAATTACATACCTATCATCTCTTCCGGTTCAGTTATTCCATGTCCAAGTTTGAGATAGAGTTTATTATCAGTATTTCATGGTAGTACCTCAATTCAAAAGATGTTATTGTGTGATTTCCTAGATATAAGTATTCATTGGTGTTATTTACATGCTTTCGGTACTAAAAAATAATGACTGTCTACGTAACCTACTTGTTTTTGGTGAACCAGATTACAAAAAATCATCGTGCTATATCGTTTTAACTTTTTTATTGGTGAAAGAAATTGAGAACTGGAAGAACTTTCATTCTTTCGGCAGTTAATGAACGGATTGGTTTTTCGGAGTACTATGGCCACAACAGAAAATTATCCGTCAGTCTCTCCGTAGTTAATTATAATCTTGAAGTTATCATCTACCGAAAAAGATTGAAATTGTGTATAAATGATCAACAAATCCCCACTGATTGAAGTTTTATCTTGAATATGGATAAAAGTCGTAGGTCAGTGACTTGACATGAGCCATATCAGCATATTATAGAACAACTGACACTAACCCTTGTTGATCGTCAATTAACTGGAAGTGATAATGTCAAGCGATATCTTTTTCAATGTCATTAAAGTATATCTGGAGTCGTAGGAGTGAATATATTGACATTTTGTTCGACTGATTAACACATTTTTATCATATTTATTGTGATATTTTATATTATAGGAGTACCTATTACGCCCGTGAACTTGGGACAGTTTCAACACAGAAACATATACCTAGGTACTTAAAATGCAGAGATTTTTCTAGTGTTCTGAGTTGAAATCATTGATTATGTTTTCTCTAGATAAATATCACTTAGGCCACTTGTCTGGACCGATATAACAATTGTTCATTACATATCGCGTCGAATAATGGAAAAAGATTTATTCCTCGAAAAAATGTTCATGGAGATGAACAATTTCAATCATCCGAAGAAATGCAAAATATAAAGGACAACACAAGTTCAACTTGCCACCGTCGATTTGAATGAAGCAACAAATGAAGGTTTATTGGATTTCGAATCAATTCATATGCCATTATCATTTACAACCTGGAAAAAAGAATTCAATTTGTTCCTTTATCATTTGCGAAACACCAAAAAATCAAGAACATATTTATCCGATACATGCTCAATTCTTTATACTTTCATAAATCTGAAGTCACAAAATGAAGTCTCATTTCATTTTATGAAGGTACCTACCTATTGTTTTTACTCCGATGTAACTAATTCATGATTTTATATTCAAAAATGAATTAATTTCGAAACGAACTCCTCATCCGGTATTGTCTTTGGTTATTTTTCCCTCTTGAATATTGGGAAAAATTTGTTCACTAATGGATACAGATAGTTGTCTAATTATCTAATTATAGTTAGGATAAGCTTGCCAAATGACGTCTCTGAACAAAATCATAGGATGAAATTGCTGTGTGTCTTCTCGATATGAATAAAAACTAGAATAGATGCCATTCTTTCATGAAATCATGATTTCTCCCTTTCATTAAAAAAAGTCAATAAGGAAATAGGTACATAAACTTTTAACAGGAACTCATGTGCATGTATTTTTACTTGGTTTCTGTGCTATGTTGTTTTTATTCACTTGCGATTAAAGTTCTTCAACGTACCTTCAACATGCATGATTACATAATGTGTCTGTTCGAACGTACCTATTCGAAGTTACCCAATACACTACAAGATTTACATTTTTCACTGTTTACTCTAAAAATACCGAGCTGTCTCGTTCTATTTTGAACCGGTTTGACAGAAAGGATTTACTTGAGCGATGGCTTCATCTGTTCTTTTGAATGATAACGAATGCTTACCTTATTAGTTTTATATGTAAAATGTTGCCTTCACTTCCAAAGATATCTCATTTTTTCTGCTAGTAAAATAAATAATTGAAGAATCATCACAAAATACTGATTTTTTGGACCACTTCATTGAACTGATGCCACGGCTTGGATTGGTAATAGAATCAAATCCAGGTTTGAGAATGGGTTCACATGATAAAAATAATTTTACATATCAACAAATCACATTACACTCTCTTTAAAATGTTCCACTTGTCCAATTCGTTTAGTTTTTTGGCGGATGGAGTTTATCTATACCTAGTTATCCACTATGTGTCCAGTAAATAACGCTCCTGTTGATAATTTTCCGAGATGTTTCACATCCGTGAAATAAATGTTTTTCACCTGGTGCGATTAGTTCTGTAAGACTCTGGGATGCACGTGGATTTAGTTTTTTTTACAAGCATTGAAGGTAGTCTTAAGAGATACTGTTTCTCCAAGAATCTGTTCACAAATTCTGCAAACGATTTTTTATGTCGATTGGTAGAACATTTTTCTAATGATTTTCAGGTTTCAAGTGACAATGTCCTTCAACATCATCTAATGTTTGCATTTGATTGTGAAATTATTACATCTAGGTACCTATATTGATTTCCACAGAATAGGTTGGTATACCTATCTGTAGTTTCGTTCTTATCAATTGTTAAAACAGATTCAGTTTGAACTTTATCCTAGCGGGGTTTCCATTATATTTTTTATTCAAATAACCTTTTCCTTGACAGTGAATTCCATAATTGGACTTTTTGGCATGTTACAAACTGCTGGGTATATTTTCGGCAGTTCTCCCAACTAAGAAATTCAGAACTTAAGTAAATTATTGATTTCGATTCAATTTCAGAAGTCGGAAGTTTTTCTGAAGTTCATGCAAAACACAGTTATCGCATGAATATAGCGATTTGATGAATTAGGTGAATGTACATCAGTTAATATTTCAACGATTTCAAAAATATGTAGTTCTAGATTATTAGAGTTATATATATATTTAAACCGGTTTGTTTCAATTTCTCTCAATTGTTGTCATAAAAATTTTGATTGGACTGATAAATCATCTCCTTATAGGATAGGTATATTTTTCCTGTCTGTTCTTGAATAGGTAGCTATATTCCCGCCTCTTCAGGATTATTCAATTTATGGAATAATTACCTATATCTAAAACTTTTCGAGAAATCAGTTGTTGTGAAAAAACATGAAACTGTTTTACCGAGCTACCTTTTTTCCCTCGAATAGGTATATAACTATCTATAACTATGATAATACCAGCTGTATTGTGTAATAAACGTACCTAGGTATTTGCAGATAAAATCTGATTTGATTCAAATTGTTTGAATTGATTCATTCCTTTTATGATATTCCATTCGATCTTTTAAAAGTCAACTCGTTCAATAAATGGTATTTATAGTTATTTACAGTATACCTACCTATACATATAATGATTTCACCAGAAAAATCCCCACGAATTCTGCAATTTATTAGGATTTTTACAACCGACTAGGAGGTAGGTGATTTTCAGTAACCGTCATCAAAATATGTAGTTTACTCATGAATACTCCATACATCCATATCTATTTGAAAGTCGCCTTCAATTTCGTGAATGAGATTACCTACCTATTCATTCACAAAAAGGCGATAAACGATTCACAACAGTTTTAACGATTGCCGACACGTTGTGAGGATAGGTTTAGTGTATCTCAGTTGTCTGTGGTTGTCTGTCATTGACTCTTAAACTTTTACGAGTCATAAAAGTTACCTTTTATGAGTCACTTACATCGACATACTACAACAATCAATCTAGATTTTATGGGAGTATAGCTACTGGTATCGTTGCGATGTGCTGACGTTTTATTTTCCTTCGAAGCCGATGATCTAATGGGTACTTAAATTTCAATTTATAAGCGAATATTTTTCTAACATGGGTTGGCGATTAAAACAAGAATCATGCTGGAAAGATTGGAGATCACCCTTTCATTTCTGGCGTTCGATTTTTCATCGCAGTTCAATTACTACCAAAAACCGTTCAAATATGAAGTTGAAAACAAAAACCCACTATTAAAAACTCTGGTAAGTTGTTATCTTCCATTTTCTAACCTCTCGTGTCCCGATGACTTTATCTACCCTCTCCCTAGCCTTGCTAATGGGTTTTTAACTGTGCACACGCCACTCCTATTTAGGCATGGCTGCCCCCTTGGCCCGTCCCGCTGTACTTCTATTGGTCTGCTTGCGGAAGCTGGGACGTGCTTGTAGCCAATATATTATAGTCAAATGACTAACGAGAATGATGGCTGCGAGATATTGTCCAATAGAATCGTACCGTTTTCATGGCGCCCGATAATATGTATGCAGAAGTGCATAGTTTGGCCCCTGCCTCATAGATGGTGTACCAGGAGGGTTGGAGAATGTGAATGGGAGATTCATTGTTCGATATCTTTTCAGCTGTTATCCTGGGTGTACCTATTTTCATGTGATCTTGGAATGTTTGTTGGACGCTTGCCTTTTTGGCTTTAATGTTCTGTGAATGAATAGGGAATGCTATGAAAGGATCTGAAATACCTACCTACGATTGTGATTTCAACTTATAGCTTAAGACATTTAGCTATCATCTACTTCCACGTCAAAAAATATTTCTAAAAGGAATAATATCCATCTATACGAGCTATCGTTTTCATGTCTTCTGTGAATATTATCGATTACAGTAATGTTTATTGTTACATCTGCTGAATTGCTTTTGTAATACCCATTATACACTCTCATTTTTGCATACACTGGCTCGTCTTGAATTTCAATGAGTTATAGGTATGAACGTATTCACCAGTTTTTGCTTCTTTGCATGCAACAGTATTGTCATATCTACGTGACAAATTGATACAAAGATTTGATATGACATAATTATCCGTGATAAGGAGGTGGAGTAGGTATCATAATATGTTTTTATGAAGATATATTCCACATTAACACTTTCCTTGGGTGGTCTGATTCTTTGATTTGTCCGGCATTATGTAGGTACTTACTCTCATGTGATTCATGTTGAGAATACCTATTCAATGAAGGTTGAATTGTCTGAATTATTTATATCTTTCATTTCAATTCAGAATATAAATCATGGAAATGAAATGATGGAAATCATGTTATTTGGCTCGATTTATTTGTGTCTCTTTGATGGTAGAACTATTGACAAGGAAAATCTTGTATGTAGTAGGTAGGTACCTCAAAACATCAAGATACCTAGGTACCCTTTGCGTTTGCTATTAACTCAAGTTCATAGGGAATATGTTTTTATGGTCCATTCTGAATGATCTTCGAAATATTTTAAATTACCTACTAGATCAATTTAAAGGATGAAATGAGGTGGTTATGGTGTGATTCGGATAGGAATAATTAAACACTAGGTAGTTTGAAAACAAAATTGAGATATACCTAGGTGTCCTCAGCAAAATTGAAATGAATTCATGAAACTGATTCTGTGATTTTTATCATTCGATTTCAAGGAAGCAAATACCTATATTGTTACACAAGAGCTCCTTGTCATTTGATTTCCTGAGAACAATGAATCAGGTTCCCCGGTAGCACCTTGCAACTTTCAAAAAGAAAGAAATACCTAATGAGCAATCTTCTGAGATTTATTTCGCTTTTTTGATATATTTTTTTTATATCGACCAAATAGGTCAATTTTTCTAGTATTCGTTGATGATTCGTATTTTTTTTTTCGTTGTTCATCGAGCAAATGTGAATAAACACATTTTTAAACTCTGTTTAATTTATGATTTATCGAAAATTAATGGAAATTGAAGAAATATTTATATATATTTTTTTATTTTCATAATTCAAATTGAAAATTGATCAACGAGAACCACCAGAGATTTTTCATGCTTTTCAACTGAAAGGCAATTAGTTTTTTTATAACAAGAAGATGTTTTTTATAACTTCCTTTTCAATGTATTATATATTTTTAATTCAGGCTTAGAATGAGCTGAACTCATAGTTTTGAGTTGATTTCATTATTCTCATTGAAGGTAGGTAACTACACTGAGAGAAAACTTTAATGGTGGTGAATAAAAATTCAATACCCCCCAAATAAAAAGTATAATTGTATATGGGACAAAAGTAGGGTGCACTTATAACAAATAAAACAAGACCCTTAGATGTGAATACTTGATGTAAATATCTCACGTCCTTGTCACCAGTTACTTTACAAAATAACTTGATTGCTTACCACAAAATTCCCCATCACTCCACGTAAGTATATTTTAAATTTACTACAATGACATTCTCAGCTGCACAAAAATAAACCGAAAACTTGCTACAACTACTCTCACAACTTGATGGAAACACATTTTTACCTTGAAATAGTGTTTTTAAGTGCTTTTCACTATTAGTTTTTCAACTGTAGAGAAAAAACTGATTACTTGTCATAAATATTCTGATGGTTTTCTGCTATTGAAAGTGGGGCTTGAAGCAACGCTCTGAATGTTTATCACCAATATCTTCTCAACTGAACAGAAACTGAATAATTACTTACCACATATACTCTCACAACTTGATGGAAACTGATTTTTGCCTTGAAATAGTGTTTTGTTGTGTTTCTCACTATTAATCTTTGAACTGCAGAGAAAAAAACTGATTACTTAGGTACCATAAATTTTCTGTTGGTTTCCTGCTATTCAAAGTAGAGCTTGAAGCAATGTTTCAAATGTTTACCACTATCATCTTTTCAACTGAACAATAACAAAATGGATACCTACCTAACTTTGCACGGCCTATACAGGCGGATTCAAGCAAGCCAACTTAACTCAATCAAAATTTATAACTTGAGTTGGCTTGCGTGATTCTGCCTTATGAGTATTTTCATATAAATAAAAGTATTTCCGGGTGACTTGAAAGTCATTATTTTGTGACGTCACATTAACCTTTTGAAAATTGCACCAAAATCGGAGCTCACAAGTTGCTGAATTGGATATGTTTCATTTATAAGGAACTGTTTTTGATAACTAACCCAGTAAAACTACAGAAATATATCTGTTACAGCTTGGCCAATTTTTTTGCCTCTGACGTTTTAAATGAACAAATAGCCATTTCTAATTGAAATCTAGATATTTTACTAGAATATTTCACTAACAAATCCATGTTGGCGAAAGATGCATTCTTGCACTCGCAGAGTGAAATTGGCCATGCTGTACCGTCCTTTATGCCTTTTACATTAATTTAGATTCAGTTTGTTTCAGGTTGTAGCATACCTATGAAGAAATATCCACACTTTGTTTGAGTTTCATCTAGATATTGATTGAATTATCTATCTCACACCAGTAAAGCAATGTACATTTAAAAAATTTATTGAAGTTCAACATAAATATAATTCTGCCTATACATCAGTCTTAATTTGTGCAGAAAGTCTAACATACTTATTATATATTATAAAAAAAATCATATAGAATACGCACCAGGCTGAATGATAATACTGCTGCGGTTGGAGAGTAATCTTTAAAAATGTGTGAAATGATGATAACTGAACAAGATTAGTCCATGAAGCCTTAGTAGATAATAAGAAAACACATTTTTAGGGATTATCGATTTTCAAACCACCCAAATGTTTCATTAAGAAATATAAACAATTGAAAAACGGAAAGGTAAAGGTAGTAATAAAACAAGCTAATTAATGTTTCAAGTGAAATTTCGACTAGTGTCTTTGAATTTCTACCTCGCGAATTTTGAAACTCTCGAATATAAAGTTAATGCTCAGTAATAAAGCAAACAAATATAAGTACCTACCTAGATATGGTGTGCTCAACAAGTTGATTCAATTATTTTATTTGAACCTTTACCATTTTGACCTTTTGTAGATGAAATGGATTTTGATATACTAATTGGCATTTTTATTTCGAAATAATTTCCGATACCAGAAAAAAGGCATATATGTTGATTCTTTGGGTGGTCTACAAATGATTCACAAAATTTTGACAGCCCTAACACTAATGTTCAGACATATGATATTTTATATCAGTTGAAACAGATGTGGTGCTGATACTCTTGCTTGAGACTACTGGATTCGAAACACTATTTCCTGAATGAAGTGCCAAATGTGTTTCGATTCCGAAGTATACTCCAGATTCCAGGCACGAAATGCTTTGTAGAGTAATTCCATGGATCTGAGGCTTGAATCACATTTGTAGTTGTTTTTGTTTAAAACGATTCGATGTGTTTCAATACCATCCTTCGGCCCAACAGCAACTGCAAAAAGCTGCAAGGGTACATCGAATTTGTCTAGTTTTGCCTGTCTTCTTGTTAAAACATCTGTTAGATCTTGCAAATCCTGAAAGAAAGCATTTTTTCAAAATATTTACTACTGTAGTTTTACTATTTACCAAGGCTTATGAAGAAATGACACCATTTCTGAAAAAATAATCTTCAAGCAAAAACATCTCATCTGATGCAACAAATTCATTTCAATGAGGCTCTAAATTAATGAATTTTTCATTCATATTTTCAGTAGAAGTTCATCGAACAAATTGAATAATAGTATATTATTCAACGAGCGTATAGTAGCCATTATACCCGAGTATACTTTGTCTACGACTATTGTTTGAATCATACATTCAAAAACCAATATTGGAAGGAAAATCTTTGTACTTCACCAAAATCGAAATTTTCAATAGTCTCACTTACCAATTAATATATCACTGAAGGAATCCAATCCCCAGGTTTCAAAATATTCCAAGAATTCCATTTCACTTGAGAACAAAAACTAGGATGTCTGTATACTAAATTTCAACAAAACACACGCAACAGCACGATACGTACAACAATGATGCTATCACAAGAACTATTGGATTGAGACTGACTGAGAAGGGTCTTTGCAAATATTGGGACCGACTTATTGGCAACGTTAGGAGAAATAATGCTGTTGCACACTTCTCCCAAGATTCGAAATATTCATTGCAATTTATTGTGCTAATCACGACAAGTGACAAGTTTTCTTAAGGAGCGTAAAAAAAACGTAAATATTGTGTGGACTCATCTCAAGACTACCGCGACCTTCCACAAGGTACTTTTTTACTTGGAGTAAATCTACTTAATTATTGAAAACATAAACCATTTGCAATAATCAAAAACTTTAATTGTGACCAGTGGTAGAACACAAAAACATTTTTTTACTTCTAAGAAGTGTTGAGAAGGACTAAAACGTCGCTGACGGCAATTAAAAATACCCATAAATGTGTCAAGTGCCCTGATGCACTTGGAGGGCTTTTCTCAGTGTAGCTTTGACTTTATTTTCCAAACACACAAGTTGTTATAAATTATAATTTTTCTTCTTTTCATTTTCAATGTGAAGTTTCGCGAATACATATTATGATTATGGATGAACTCTCCCAAATTTTCACAAATTCATACTCTTTTTCAATTATTCGTTCATTCCTTAAGAAAAGCAATTCTAAACGAACACTATCCAAGTGAAAAAAAGTCTTGATTCACTCCTCTAATCTGATTTCAGCTTTAAACATAGCTTTTGAATATAGAGCACATTTGAGAGCTTCAACTTTGTTTTTATGAGAATATTTGGCCCTAGGAAAGCAAAAAGAGGAAATACATACCTAGCTTATATACCAACCTGAATTATGAGTACTTAATTCTTTTTAGATTCATTCCGATATTCTACTGGTATTTAGAGAGAACAATTTTGTTGTCCAAGCAGAATACCTATACTGGATTATTTCTCGAATCATTCATTGATTCAACTACGACCAGAGCAAATGTAGGTATAGAAAATATTTCCTATGCTTTCCAGTAGGTATTACAGGCATTTATCTTCTATATTTCAATCGAGCATTGGGCTAATGAAGATAATTTTTGTTTGCTTTTGGTGCAAGAAATAGCATATTTCATTCTTCCACAATTTTTTGTAAGTTTATGATGACAAATAAGAGTAATTATATGGAATAGTTTTATTTTTCACCCAATTTTTTTGATAACTTGGATATGAATCTTGAAATCAGAATAAATACCCTGAATGTACCCATTACTTTTCATCATTTCAATAGATTTGATTCTTTTTTCATTCATTGTGATAAAATGGTTGAAAGTTTTCTGGCGACATACCTAATATCCAATGAATATTGTCATATAAAAATTCGAAAGGAAAATAAATTCATTTACCACAATTCCACGGTCTTTTTATGAATAATATTACTGAATCGTTTCTGAAGCTTTTTCGTCACTTGAAACAAATGAAAAAACTACAAGTACTCTGGAATGCTATAATCATGTTCTGCTGGTTGGATTCTACTTATGAACCGAATAACATAAGTCATAATGGACCTCCCAGGATACTTCATAACGGACGAATATGCTACTAGAAATGTCCACTTTCAATGGCTGAAAGAAAAAAAACCCCAATAATGAAATGTCAATCTCCTCTGGCCCTTTATTCGTTCTGCAACCTTTTTTCTTGTTCTGGTAGTTCATGAGAGAAGCTGAATGTGCAGACAGGAACGTTGTTTAGCCAATTGTGATTTTGGGTAGATATCTACAGTTGAAGTCAAAGAATGTCGATAGACGATTATAGCAAGACTTGTGTGACCAACATACAAAAATATTTACATGCCAGAAGCCGAGCAGTATTTTAAATTCTTCATCTAGGTATGTTGGAAAATTATAATGTATTATCTTGAACTGAAATAATGCTTGTTTTTCCGAATCAACTCGGCAGAACATGAAAATGAATTTATGTTCACCAAAATATCATCCCGCACGGTTTTGTCTTTGTTTGAGATTTGATTATTTCATTGATATATTTTTTTATACTTGAGAAAAACTCTAGTTTCTTCGTCATTCTGAGAAAAAACTCATAATAGGTCAGAAAGAGGATATTAATACCTTTGTTATTTCTTAAATTGTGGATCAGTGTTTCTCAAATTTATCTGGACTACGACCCATCTTGAACAAGTTACCAAACTCAAGACGCACCTCTAAGGAATTTACCCGTTACCAGTATGAATAAACGAATTTTTCGAGTGAAAAATAAAGTTTGAATACCATTTTCAATAATAAATCGAATAACTACATCCAACAGTTATTTCAATGGAAAGGATGAGATCAAAAAGCTATAAGCTGCGCCTACATTGTAGATTTCACCTCAGAAATAAAGCATTACTTTCACCAATAAATTGAATAATTGAATAGACGACGGCTGTGGAAATATATGGCAAAGAAGATTTATAATAATAATAATATTCATCCCAGTCAGATCATATTTACATGATATTGGAAAAGTCAAGGTACACAAAAGAAAAAACAGCATCTATTGTTTATATAAAATCAGATCAAAGGACAATACTAATAATACAAGACAATAATAATGAAAGACAGTAGACGAGAGACAATATTGGGACCATTGAAGTTAATAATAATAACCTGGACCTCCGAATGTGATAACTCAAGTGAACTTTTCGTTCATGAATGAATGATAATAATAATAATTGAATTCCTCTGTACATTGGGCTTCTCTCATACAGACTGGTTCCATGTTTGGGAGGTCTAATTAGTTTCGAGGATCGAGTTGGGTACTCGTGATAATCGGAATTAAGAGAGAATTTATGATAATTACTCCTTGCATTTGTAGATGTAAATAGAGTAAAATGTGAGAATTCCATGTTCTTTGAAATGATTGCGACATGTTTCTCTATAGTCTAGGTTGGATATTAATCGTATAATCCTCTTTTGAGAGATAAAAACCCTAGATGCTCCCACTGCACCACCCCATAGATTAATGTTATAGGAAATGTGGGAATAAACAACAGCATAGACTCTGATCAACTGACTCGTCATAAAAATATTTTTCAGTTGCAATATAGCAGAGTAACTACAATTCAATTTCTTGCAAACGTGATTGACATTACTACTCCAACTCATATTATTGTCCACGAATACACCTAGAAATTCAGTTGATTTCGAGAAAGGGACTTCATTATCATTTAATGAGATTTTGATATTCTCAGATATTTCACTTCTAGTAGAAAAGTGCATACCTGTCTTAGAAGAATTAACCATCAGAGAATTTCTCCCACAGCATGTGGTGAACTCCCTTGCCAATATTATTCATTTTTGCAATGAGCTCTTCAGACGTTTCTGCTTCAGTTGTTAACGAATTGGTATGTACTAGAAATAAATATTTCTGGCGAAGACTCATTTCTCAAGAGGTTATTTCAATGAATTCAAATACTGTAAATACAAAATATTACACAACTTGAAGGAAAAGTGTGAATATTTCAATAAATAAGTCATATGAGATCGTTACCTATTAGGATAAATAGAATCACTGAAATGAAAAATCTCTCTCAGAAATCGGTACCTAGGTATATTAAAGGGATCACTGAAGTGTTTCCTGAGAATAATAACAGAGGTATCCAGTGAATAGGTAATTCCATCTGATTTTAAGCATTACCGTTGCCCCCTTTTACCAATTATACAATTTCCCTGGTTTGAAAGTTGATATCATAATTCCATTTTTTGTCATATTGTTGCCACATGTAGTTCGTTGTTCCCTCAAGGATGGTGGCAATGGTATTGCAATAATTAGTGTACTTCCATTTCGTTGATTGATCTAAACATGTTTCTATATTTTAATAGGCATATATTTTAATAGGCATTCTATATTTAATAGGCATATTTTAATAGGCAATCTCAGCTTTAGTGGTCTTTTTTATTCATCATTAGCAAAATTTGAGACTCAATACTGTAGCTTCTCTAGTCAAATTTTTCATACGCAGTAGCTTAGTAAAACAGATGAAAACGTCGTAACGCCAACTTGAAGTGGATATTTTAGTCTGATTCAGAACTCATTATAATTCACTTTTGTCGTCAATATACTTACATGTTGATATGTATTGAAAGCGAAATATCTTTTGTTTAATCTCATTAATCAGTATTTTTTCCTGGTACATAATATTTCAATCTGAAGAGACTATCAATTTTTTCATTATGTGATATGGGATCCGAGGTACCTACCTCAACTCTCATTGTTTTTTCTGCGGACTTGAAAGAAATAAGAAGTTGATATGAAGCTTTATGTTCATGTGAACATTTCGCAGGAGGTAGTAGGTAACGGAAAAGATCCAAAACCGTATTGAATTGTAATGGAAAAAGGAATTGCGTCCTGGAGACCTTTCTAAGTAACGATTAACCATTTTTCCATATATTGATTCAAATAATAATTCCTTTATTCCCCAATTCAAAAATGTGTTATATAATTTTGATATATTTTTTCTTCATATACAAGAGAGGTTCGAGGTATGCTCACAACAAAGGGGTGGAAATTCTGAAATGAATATCTTGGTGCCGACCCCCAAATATAAGAAGTATAGGTTCTGTGCCTTGTAGATCATTAAAAGCTGACGAGAAGATATAGAAATCCAACCTTCTGAGCACACCTTAAGCAATCGATCTCACTCAGTTTTCCCATGATATTATTTCTGATCGTAATTCCTAGCATCAAGAAACTTGACTTTTTAGGAATAGTTGAGAATTTCTGACACCTGAATATTAGATAAGGATAGGTAAATCGGCTCTCTTCGAGAAGACACAGGCTTTGGATTTCCAGCATTAAATTCCAACAAGTTGATGTTACCCCATTCTATTATTTTGCCAAGTCATCGTCAATACTATTGACGCTAATTAATGCCTCTCTGAATTTTTGTTTCTCGTTTCTATATGGAAACTGTGGAAGAGAATCTGGTATGAAGAGTGGTGTCGTCCGCAAATCTATGAACTGATCGATAACTTTTAGTTATCGATGTACTTTCATATTCGATATATCATGTTGTTTCGGGAAAAATGAATTTAGGCTCTGATTTGAGTTCAAGAATACAATGCTCTCGTGTTTTCTACTTAATCAGTGTAAAAAATGGTACTGGCCCTCGAGTTTTCCTTTTCAAACGGTTTTGTATCTTGAATAATAATAGGAGAGTTACTTATCAATGTTGGTCACTTAATTTGACTCAGACCTTAAAATTTTTCATATTCAAATGGAAACAAAAAAATATATATAACTCATCCTTAGTGTCGCGAATATTTTAGAAGATATTTTTGTTTGCTTATAGTCGTTTCCACCGTAATTTTTGATGAGCCCTGCGAATTCCTGGATTTTTTTTTCTCTATATCCTGTTAACAAACTCTGTTAACAGGAAGAAGTAACCCTATTTGTCTTTTTTCTTCATGAACTCTACTCTCCACTACTCCTAAGAACTTCTCCTTTCGTACTCATTTCATTCGTCATGAACTTGGCTTTCTTTCTCTCCATTTTTCAGAATTCACATCATATTCTGTTATAAAATGCCCTAGTGAGATTATTCCTCCTAGAAGTAATCCAATTTCGCTTTTTTACTGAAACCATATACAAGAGAAAAAAATTCCTAGGAATAAATTTCAAGCCAGTGAACACATATAAAAGGTGTTTTTTCATCTTAGTGTACTTCACAGAAATTGCTGGACATAGGTATACGTTATTAGTTCTGTGCCAAGATGGATTGGATAAGCTGTACCTTTTTTCGTGCTCTGGAGGATATAGTTGCAGAAGCAACCATGTCTAGGAATTGTTCAACAGATAATTTTCTCTGAGCGAAACGGTTTCTTGCATGGGTTGGAATGGAATATTATCTTAGTGACTGAGATTTTTTTACGGAAAGCTCTATACTTTGCTTTGTGTAGATATTTCCTATGTCTATTCGATTCCAATTCCGGATGCCTGGTATACAAATTGACCAAGAAAAAGTGATTCTAAGGTGAAGGTGTAGAACACGTCAAATCTCAGATTCTGACGAAAATCGCACGGGAAGTTCAGGGTACTTTGAAATGAATGGAAAACATGAAATTCTGGTGCGGAAACCATAGGAAAACTTCATTTCAATGAAAATTTATGTGCGGAGGGTACGAAAAAAAAAACTCAGATTAACTGTTACATTATCCTTGTACTTACCACTACATTCATGAAACTATATCTACATATACTATTCTTGAATAAATATGATGTTTTTGTACATATTACAGCTCATACAGTGTGCATTCATTACAAGAATTTAATTAGGTACTACAAGTCAAAAAGTTGACATCATCCTGATCCAACATTCATGAAATTTCATTCATTTGACAGCTGCATAGAGATAACTGGTACGATGTCGCCACAATTCCAAAATTTTCATTATTTTTTTCGAATGGTATACAATTGCAAGTTATGATCCTTCAAAGTTGGAAAATGGACATGTTCAGCCTTCTTTTTCTGCGCGTTTTCATTAATGGTAATTATATTTTTTTGTAAAGATGAATTTTTTTCTTGAAGATATTTCTTTGCATTCGGCTTATGGGATTGAAGATTTAGACTTGATGAAGGAGGATTGAAGTGACTATTATTGATGTTGTGGAAGTAGTTGTTATTTTGTTAAGTATAGGTTATGTGTTGAGTTAGGTTTGACTTACTATTTCACATGATTGCACATTTTGGATCATAATCAGTTTCATTTCGCTCAATTATATTTAATTTCAATACATTTCTATATACTTATCATATATAATATACGAGAAGATGAAATTATATTGGTTATTAAAAATAATCGACAACTGTTATAGACGAATATTATGATGCACCACCGAGATTTCTGAAGTATTTTGCAGGTGCTGGTTTTTCGATATGGTATAATATTCAATTCTCAAAAAAAATCTAAAAATATTCGCTATTGAAGATTCTACATTTGCACCATAATCCCATTCTTTAATATTTCTCAATAATCAGACTTTATTCAAGTGATGCTAGGTTAGTTAGTTTTGATTTTTCTCAATAGTCAGACGTTATTCAAGTGATGCTAGGTTAGTTTAGGTTTTGATGACACTTCGAATACGACATTGTCCTAATTCAAAGTTTGGCAACATCACTTGCCTTATCGGTAAAATGTTGTCACTATGACAATCACTGTTGTCAGTGTCAATGGTGAATTTTTGGGAGTAATTACACGAGTGCTTCAAAATTACCTATAATTTTCCATGAAAGCATGTTGTCCAAAAACTACATGAGTTTATTTTCATATTTTGTCCTTTAGCAAAATATGAAAATAACCGAATTCAGTTTTTTTAATGACAACATGCTTGAATGGAAAATTATCAGGTTTATTTTGATGCACGAGTGTAATTCGGTAGAATAATTCCGGAGTTATAACAACGACGTTGAAAATTCACTATTTATGCCTGTCAAGATGACAAATGTACATTTTAACAATCGTTACTGTAGATACACGGACCGAGCGGGTATTTTTCGATACCTACCGGGTATTTACCAGCCCGAAAATGTCCCGCCGGGAATTTATCACTGTAGTTGATCGAACATGTCCCGCTTCATATGGGATTTTTAATATACGATGGAAATATTCTAAGTCTAAGTAAACATTTTGATATTTTTGGAGAAAGCATATTATGCTCAATTCTGATGTGTTTAATCAGAAAAAGTGTAAGTACTTGTATTTCGTTCGAAATTTCGTGACTAAAGCAACAAAACAATGAGATTTCTCTCAACTCAGAAATTGCTAGTTTTTTGGCTATCATTTCAGTTTTTCACACGAAAAAATCGTTTTTCATAGCTTCCGGGCCAAAATTTCTATGCATTTTTCTGGCTATTTCCAAAAAAAAATTACAAAAATCTGCGATTTGACGTATTCTACACCTTTGCCGATTTTTATGTAACCAAGTACCCGTCCTGCCATATGGGGAAGAAGATGTTTTAGAATCAGGGGTGCTCAAACGGTCGATCGCGAGTGCTTTTTGAGTCGATCTTGAGAAGAAATTTCCGATATAGAACTATTCACAGATTTTGTTTTAGAAGATAGGTCACTAGAACAAAATGAAATGAATAAACTACCAAAGTTCATTCGATCCACAATTAGGCCAGAATAACACCCTCACCACTTTCTCTCATCGTAATAAACCCCTGCTAGCAGGAAAAGGCGGCGGTACTTGCATTTTCTGATATGAAGATAATCAAGTCAAAATATCGCAATCGACTAACTGACGAACATGATTTGAACTTGGTAATTACGTACCCTCCTATGAAAAGTATGCTGAGGACATGCAGTGTCACGCTTCATATCCAAAGTCACCCTTTAGTTAGGTTTAGTTAGACACTACAACTCGTTTGTTTTTAAGAACCAATAAAATCGCAATTTTGAATAATTTTTTCATTGACATTTTAGAGTAGACCTACACTCAGAATCGATCGATCGTAGTCTAACAATAGGCGAAAATCGTCAACCAATAGATGGCGTTGCTAAATCCAAGATGGCTTCACTTTACGGTGAACAACAAATTTTGGCCATTTGAAGTAATGGTACTATTAGTTCATGTTTTGCATTCTTGAGGCCTTGTTGAGTGAAAATTACTGTTTAAACGTCTTCAGTTGCTTTGTGTGCTGAGATAGTTACATGTTTGGCTAGTATTACAGCTTTATTTTACTCGTGAGTGTTATTATTTCAACTACTTCACCAACCTACATTCCAGATCAAAATGTCTTATAGAATTGGAGCTACGTAATGTTCTGGATTACGTGGAAAGCAGAACTAGACCGTTGAAAGAGGGTGAAGCTGTGTTCAAAGCAGGGCATATCATTGCATAGAGAGTGGAAGAAAGTAACCATAAAAATAAGGAGCTTTGTTTCCGAACATTAGCTTTAGTAGAGCATCCGCATGAAATCAACATATTGCTGGCTGATGAGGAATGGAAATGCCAATGTTTCTGCAAAGCGGGTTTATCTGGGCTCTGCAACCCTTATATTATTTTGTTATTGAGTAGGTAATGTCATTTCCTAAATATATAGAAGTAAAAGTTGATTATCAAGAAATTTTTGCATGTAATTAGCTTTTTGTGATAAATAAAGGATCAATATATCAAATTCAATAAAACATGTCACCGAATAGTGTTTCAACAAAATGTTTTATTTTTACTATTCAAATAAATCATGAGAAAAACCTGATTTTTGTTTTGCTACAAAACCTTTTTCTGTACTTTAACATTGTATAATTCAGTACTGAGTATTTTGAAGAAAACTCACAGAACATAAGGTTTCTTCAAAAGAAAAAGCTGAAGAAATAGGTTGGGGACTCCACTTCTAACGTGGAGATCAACAACCCTAACGCTGAACTGATATCACTCGACTAGCTATTCAATTATTTGACAAGGTTATCATTTCCAGAAGAAAATTAATAATATCAAGTGTTAGAGTAACTGATCTCACACCAAAGGTTCCAATCTTACCAATCATGAATGAATCATGCTTTTAAAAAAATATGTCTAACCAAGGAGATACAATTGGCAGTTATGCTACTAACTAATTGGGGGATAGTGTGAAAGGTTAAAAAACAGACTAGGGCCTATGATTTATTACATAAATGTAATCATACTTTGCTTCAACTATATATTATTAAATATTATATTATAGTCTTGAAAATGGCTTCAAAGTGGGAACTGAAACGTCCACCAACTTTATTTTCAGAAGCTCTAGAAAGTGGAGGCTACTTACAAACATATTTTTAGTTACTGGTTTACTAATTTCCAATATATTTTTTTTCCTGAGACAAAGCTTTTTGTCGTCAATGGGGAATTTATGTAGTGAAATAGTACTAGTATTATATAATGAGCACTCTGACACCGAGCACATTTTTCTCGATTTTGTAGGAATACTTCAATGAATTCGCTACATTTTGGATTGTAAACCATAACAACACTTCATAATCATTTCACTATTGCACTTCTGTACTGTATTAAGTTATAAATATTTCCAAAATAATAATTTTGAATCCAACACTCATAAGACTCCATAGAAATAATATTTGTTGTTCACCGCCCGGTTAGTTAAAAAAAAATATATAGATGGCAATCCCTTCGAAGTTTTAGCAAATATTGAGGTAGATCGCCAACAGTTCAAGTTCGAGCACCCCTTTTAGATGGACTCTTCCTTTCATTTTGTGAATGAATCAAAAACTTTTGAATGATATACAGGTACCTATCAAGACAGCGTTCATAGCTTTTTGTTTTCGCTTCGTTCATAGAAGTTTCAATTTCTATTTTTCGATTCAGAGAAGAAGAAAGCCACGAATAATTCCTGATAATCCACTTCATATCTTTGCTGTTTTCCCATCTCACTGTTCATTGGTGCTTTCGATGTGAAATGCGTACTCTCATACCGTTAAATTCTCGTACAGATCTCCATAATCGCCTCTGTCCATTTCAGGACCACTACTCGTGAAAATCGCCATAATTTAACGTTCGAATTATACTCCAATCTCAATAATTATCTGTTATCTCGAATCGAGAAACGCCTGACAGCAGAATTTATTCAAATCGCTCTCCATCGTATGAGGAAACCTTAATTAGCACTCGTATCGTAATGAAACAAAACGAAACGAAACTTGAATATTGAAGACGCTCGATGCCAACTCGATCTTCGAGAGTATTGCGGTTTATCGAGAAATTGACGTTTTTTACTTCGGTCTGATTTTAGTCTTGGAATATTAGGAATCGAAGTTGAATTCCTTCAATATTTTCATTCAAGGTACAACATCAAATTCACTGTGTATCAGGTACCTACTCATTGGATCTTCCACAAATGAGAGTGTACAAAGCTATCGAAATGGTGCAACATATATCGAAGGAAAATAAAAATAATTATGAATGAAAACAACATTTTCCTTAAACTTTGTTAGACGAAATACCACAAAGAAAAACATAATTTATGCGGTTTTGTGGTCCTTATTCATGGAATGATATGTTTCTGTGTATTTTTCTTCTAGTTTTTTTGGGTTTTCAACCTAGTACCTTGCAACAATTTTAACGTACATATCATTGTTTTCAATATTGTTTCAATGCAGGTGTAAAATGACATATTTTCAATATACCCCGATAAGTTATTACCAATAATTGTTTGAAGATACGAGATGTACCATCTAAGGAAATCGACGGTAGATATTCAGGCAAATCAAATATATTTTCGAGAAAATACAACAGTTGTGCTTGCCAAAAATATTCAATGAAAGAATCGTAGAAAAAATTGAGTGAAGACCCAGTGGAACCATAGGTAACTCTTCAAAGGGAAATAGAAAGCAAGTAGGTACGTAGGTACTATGCAAATGTGAGGCTCTGGATCATAGGAGGAAGCATATAGGGACAACAAAAAAAATGACAAACATATATAGCAAAAACCTAAAGACTTGGGAGGGAGAAAAAGTTGAATAGATACACAGCAACTACTGTATGAATGTGATAATTTGGTGGTGGATGTATTCTTTCTTCTAGGTTTCTTGGGTTCTCCACCTACCACAATTTGAATAAATTAGAAATGATCTTGGAATCTATACAAGTGTAGAAGGGCATATTTTCAACAACCCCGATAAGTTGCTGCGATCATTCAAAAACAGTTCCTTCTGAATAGAAACAAGTTAGTCAGCAACTTTTCGTATATCTCAAATTTGCCTATCAAAACAATACTTATCGTTGACGTTTTGGAAAACAAAATTCGCTTCCGTTTTCGGAACATTCACAAATATTCTCCTCTAGTTTCTCAATTGGGTTCGTTTTGCGTTCGAATTTGTGACATTTCCGAAAAACGAACCCAAAAACGAAACAAACAGAGAATATTTGTGAGACTTGGAGAACAGTCAACGATAATTATTTTTTTTTTCATAGTCAAATTCGAGATATACGAAAAGTTGCTGGCCAACTGAAGTTGTTGCTATTCAGAAGGAAGTGTTTTTGAAATATGGCAGCAACTTATCGACGTAGATTGTAGATCTGACTTTCTACACTTGTATAGATTCCAACAATAATTCTTATTTTTTCAATTTGTGGTTGGTAAAGAATCCAAAAAAGCTAGAAGAAATAATAATACATCCACCACAAAATGATGACATACAGATAGTGATTTCTTTGTATCTATTCAACTTGTTCTCTCTCTCCATCCTTCAAGTTTTTGCTGTGTTGTCATTTCCTGTAAGTTGTCCCTATATGCTGCCCCTTATGATCCAAGGCATCACATTCGCATAGTACCTACGCACTTGCTTTCTATTTCCCTTTGTTGGATTTTCGTTGTTTCCTCTGGGTCTTCACTCATTTTTCTCTACGATTATTCCATTGAATATTTTTGGTGAGCTCAACTCTTGTATTTTCTCGAAAATATATTTGATTTCCCTCATTATTTACAATCGATTCTCTTAAATAATACATCTCCTATCTTTAAACAATTATTGGTAATAAAGAATTCGCGAGAAATATTTTGAAATCACAATTCGATCGACAGAAGATATAAATTTACCTTTATGAACAATGAATTGAAATGAAAATGTTTTTATTTCATGTTTCTTCAGCCGCTAGGTAAAATCTCGTTGTAGATGGCAATGAAGTCACTTCAATCTCTTTCAGAAAGGAATCAGTGGTAGCAAAAATATGTAACGTAGTCCTTGAGGTCATAGGCTGGATTCAGATAGATCCGAAATTCCATCGTACGATGATCCGATAGCTTTCTGATTGGTCTTAATTCAAATTTAGACCAATCAGAAAGCTATCGGATCGTCGTACGATCGGGTTTCGGATCTGTCTGAATCCAGCCTTGGTCTTTACGGTTATGTACAGTTGAACTCATATCACTTACGGAAAGACTTATACATAGGAATTGGAGACGTATGAACCAAGATAAGCTGTGAAACGAATGCCAGTACATGCAGAAAAGTAATGAGAAAAGTGAACTTGAGTCATGAAGAATTTTCTCAAGGTGATGAGCAGATCGAATATTATTGGGTCAAATCATTGTGAATGAATCAAATAATTGTAAATTGTAAAATCTCTTGAGGTAAAGCAGCTATCATCGCGGCCAATATTTTGAATGGGTGACTGGATACTCGGCGTTGCAATCATTAATATTTATACTTTTCTTCCATTGAAACGTCTAATTTGCCTGTAGTATGACATCAGTTCGATTATTGGGAGAACCCATTTAACAACAAATTACCGTTTTACGGCAAAGTGCCCAATATAATGCCGCCATTATTTTGGGATAATTTAGTAATTATTGGACGTTTGCTGGCCATATGCGAAGTATGAAAGTGACAGGAAATATGGAATCTGCCTAGAGTTATTATAATTTTACGACGTGAAGAATTGCGAGTCTAAATTGACCATATCGTGGAAAATGTGGATGTTTTGGTTCGCTATAAATTTCTCAATATAAGTACTCTTACTGAAAAGTCTATTCTCCACTTTTCGTCAGCTGCTAATGACCTACAAGGCTCAGATACGACCTGTCTTGGAATATAGTTCTCATGTGTGGAATTCGGAACCAAAACATATATTAAGGCTTCTCGATTCTATTAAGGAAAAGGCAATCCGTCTTGTTGGTGATTCTTCGCTCACAGACACGCTCACTTTTCATTGGAACATCGTAGAAAGGAAGGTCGGAAACTTGTCTCTCTTCTATAGATATTTTCACAGACGGTGCTATTTTGTATTGTTATCAATCGTTCCACCTTTGGCAATATCTACACGGATGACTCGACGAGTACAGAACCACCCCTTGGTTGTGAATTTTGAGACCTGTCGAACCTCTCTTGCTCAGGGATCTTTTTTTACAATAGAACAACTGAGCTTTGGAACTCCTTGCAGAAAGAGGTTTTTCCGAGGCTTACAAACTTCAAAAATTCAAAGTGAATGTTAATTCATATCTCCTGTCCCTTGATTCACGCGGTGTTCATCGAGCATCACAGGGTTTTCCTTTCGTGGGAATCTGCATATAAAAAAAAAATTCTTAAAGCATTGTGGTTGATGGTCTCCAACGGTAGATGAAGATGCAAATATGCGATTTACTCATATGATTAAGAATTTACCAATTTGGAAAATGTTATTCATTTTCAGGAGGAAGGTATCATTTTCCAATATTTAAAATTATTGACATCGAGATAGTACATGCACCAACTGACAATAAGATTCCATTCAATGTGAATGGTAATTCAATTCTGGCTGCATGTTAAGACCCTTGAATGTTTGAGAGGCAGTGAAGTTCAGAGAGTGGAAAATCTTCTGCGCCCTCTTATGAGCAGGCTCGATAATTCATAATTATGAAACTCTCGCATAGATGGAGTACGTTGATATTCCATTTATATTTTTTCACTTTTTATGTAATGATAACATAAACGATGAGATCGGAAACTTCGGTGTAAACGTTGAAAGTTCTTATAGAGAACAATTATTACGCTAACACCAAACTGATATTATTTTCACTCGACGCGCGTTTTGCTTAGAAGGGAAAACTGATAGTGACGCACGTCGGGTGCGAATAATATCAGTTTGGTGTTAGAGTAATTGATCTTTACAAGAAATCGAAAAATGCTGTTACTTCCCTCTGCTCTATAAGAACATTAATGAACACCCTTTGAAATGGGTGTATTTCATCCGAACAGATTTCAAGAATGGTATTCTTGCAACAAATCCGTTGATGGTTGAAACCTCGTTGATTGCTAACTTTCAGATATCTACCTACCGTTTATAGGACAATAGCTGGTTGAAACTCAGGACCTCATTTTTGGACCAGGTGAGCCAATTGTCAAAAGTGGTTCTCAACAACTTTGTTTCCCATTTCTTAGCAATAGTCCAATCAGTTCTTGATGATGATGATCCATATAGCAGAGATCCGACCTGTTTGCTATAACAGGAGGAATTTAGTTTCAAACAAATTTCATGAAGCTGCTTGGATTCCAAAGCCCAGATAGCACAAATATATGGCTATACTATGGCGTCCCACTTGGCCATCAGGACATCTTCAAAACGTCCATTTTACGTGCATGGGCGTCTTATGGACGTCATTGTAACGTAGATTGTTAAGAATCAGGATGTCTTTGAGACGTCCATAATAGAACATTTCATGGACATAATCAGGAGCTCAAATAGACACGTATAGGATGTTCTATATATTTCCATCCTGTGTTTATGTGTGCTGGAAATGATTAATTTTTTATTTATTATGTCGAGAAAATCAGAAAAATCTTCTATTTGGAAGGAACATATGCATATTGTTTTGTTGGGAATAAGAACAATGAACACTCTAATCTGGTATATTTTCAATCTCTGAATCACTGGAGGCTGAAGAACCATAGCTAAAAAGAGCTGGATTTTCCTTCACTTCCCCTTTTACTTGGAAAATTGCGGCTTCATTATAGCTGTTTGTTCACATGATGGTTCTGCGAATTGCGGGAATATATAGAAAAATATTTCCATTGTCGTTTAACACTCACATACCATAATTTTCAAGTTTGACCTGCTAGACATTATGAATTCACTAACCTTTTGAGTATTCACTGATATACAAATTCAACCACAATCACTGAAACAGTAAAATCTCAGATACAGTTTTTTTCTTTTACTACCGGTCTCGAAGATTTGCGATGAAATACTAACCAAAGTTGAAAATGCGAAAATATGAATAGAATGTTATTGATGAGTTGAAATCGTAGCCAGGGAACGTATATCGGAATGACTTTCCTTACTAGAATGTTATCTTTTATAATCATTACCTTTATATTTAAGAAATGAAGCTGGAAGAGTTGAACTCACTTATAATATCTTCGAAATGACCAGCAACTGGTTACATAAGATAGTTTCAATGGAAAATAGTCGATACTCCAAGCTCTGTTTCGAACAGCAATTGCGTGTGACGAACAATGTGGACCCTAAATATAGTTGGCCATTGCAAATGAAACAAATTTTCTCCGATGCTGACTCATTGCCTCTATGGAATAATCTCAAAAAAGAACGATTACGAATACTACCAATTTTCACATGATTCTGATCTAGCAATAACATATCGTTACCCATTGATGTATTTATATACTCTCTTTGATATTACTGTTGAAGCAAGCTCATAACTTTTGCACTTCCCATCCAGGTCACCCGATTAGGTATGGCCAATCACTTCAAACTGAAATTCACACTCAATGGAATCTCTTATACTATTGATCCTGACCTGATTTGTCCAGACTGCAATAAAAACGAAACGAAAACACTTTTCCATATTATTTTTGACTGTCCTATCTACACAGTGATGAAACAGAATATTTCTTGCCTACAGAGTTTGGTAACATTGATTGTTGCTTCATGAAACATATCAGTCCTTGAGGCCAAGAAAATATCCGAGTATGTTTGGAATATTCTAAAACTACGAGCATTCATTTTGAGCCAGTAACTGCAGTATTTTTATTTTCTCTGAGCTGTATTACTACACTACTATTTTAGTCTCATTTTTCTTTTTATTGTTTCCCCATACACTTTTGCTGTGAACTTGTTTTTAGAAGCAATAAAACTATTATTATTTATGTAAAGAAATAATACAATGAGAATGTGATTTCATAGAAAATAAGTAAAGTAACTGTAATGGACGTTCCACGGACGTACATTTCTGGACGTCTCGAGGAGGAAGTAAACTGGACCTCCTGAAAAGTCCAGAATTAGTCCTGAACGTACAGACGATTAGTGGACATGTAATGGACGTTTTTGAAACGTCCTGTGCTATCTGGGAAAACGTGCCAACTCTAGAGGCCTACGTCGACTATTCCTTGTATGAATTCGCATTATGGATCATAAAATGCGTGTTTTACGTGTCAAAATATGCACATAGTAAAAGTTGTACCGGATATATGATGGAAAATACGTGGAAGAGAAGGAGACAAAGCTGTGTAATAAAATTGCAGGAATTCAAGAGAAGTAATCATGGGCAATCATTCTGCATTTCATATCATGAATATAAGAGTTTAACAGCATTCGGTCGATGTCAGTGTCGTAGAAGTAACAGGCCGATTCAATAAACATAAAGTATTTACGAGCAAAGAGCGTGCTGGTTTATTGCAGGAATGTTCTTGTACCGGAGTCGCGGTGTAACTCTTTTCTATCAATGGAATTGCAATGGGTAGATGGTAGATGAATGAATAGCGATGTTCTACTGGAGATTCTAGAAAGTAGTCGAAAACTTTCATGAGTCCTGCTTTACTACGAGTGAAAATGAGTGGGAAGCAAGGAAAAAAGGAGACATGGTGGTGATCTTGAATTTTTTGAGGTTAGCTTAACTGTCACACATATTTTCGTTTGTAATGAGTTGAAATTTCTAGTGGGAAGCAACATTCGTGGAACTTTCAGAAAAGAGACAAATTGTTGACTTTTCTTCGGTATGAGAAAGAAGTAAACGAGTTCGCAACTGGTTTCCTTTCTAAACTGCCGTCTTATGGTTTGCATCCTCAGTTGTGTGCTTTGTTGAAGAGTTTCTCGTATGATAGGTCTCTGTATGTGGTTGTTGATGGAGTATCTTCTGATATCCTCCCAATAAATGCAGGTGTTCCACAAAGTTCAGTTCTGGCGCACACTTTGTTCCTGCTTCTTATCAATGATTTGCTCGAGAAAACATCTTGTTCAGTACATAGTTTTGCGGACGAATGTACTCTTCGTACAAGTTTTTCTTCCAGAGTCCCCATACAAGCTCGAGAAACAAAAATTCAAAGAAATATTCACGTCAACAAAATTAACGATGACGTGGTGGAAATAAAAGAATGGGGTAATATGAACTTGGAGGAATTTAATGCTAGGAAAACCCAGACATGTCTCTCCTCAACGAAAGCCGATCTCTCATCATCTACTATTCAGATGTCAGGAGTAACTATTTCTACAAAGTCAAGTATCTCGATGCTAGGAATAACAATCAGTCATAATCTCTCATGGGAAAACCATGTGAGATCGATAGCTAAAGGTGCTTCCCAGAAACTTGGATTCCTATTTCGTGCAAAGAAATACTTCACTTCTCGTCAGCTTCTCATGATCTACAAGGCTCAGATACAACCTGTCTTGGAATACGGTTCGGCACCAAAACATTCATTGAGGCTTCTCGATTCTATTCAGAGAAAGGCAATTCATCTTATTGGTGATTCTTCGCTCACAGACTCTCTCACTTCATTGAAACATCGTAGAAGGGTCGGAGACTTGTCTCTCTTCTCTAGATATTTTAACGGTCGGTGCTCTTCTGAATTGTTATCAATCGTTCCACCCTTGACAATATTTACATGGATGACTCGACGAGTACAGAATTCCCACTCCTTTTGATGTGAATTTGGAGACCTGTCGAACCTCTTTTGCTCAAGGACCTTTTTTCAATAGAACAGCTGAGCTTTGGAACTCCTTGCCGAGAGGGGTTTTTCCTGAAGCTCACAAACTTCAATGATTCAAAGTGAATGTTAAGTCGTATCTCCTGTCCCTGGATTCACGCGGTGTTTTTTGAACATTACAGGGCTTCCCTTTCATGTGAATCTGCATATGAAAAAAAAATCCAAGGAAATATCTTTCGATTCGAAGAAAATTCAAGAATACTCATTTTCAACATACTCCTGTAGGAGATGCTGAGGTTGAATTCGTATCTCCTGTCCCTGGATTCACGTGGTGTTCTTTGAACATTACAAGGCTTCCCTTTCATGTGAATCTGCATATGAAAAAAAATTCGAAGGAAATATCTTTTGATTCTAAGAAAATTCAAGGATACTCTGTTTTAACATACTCCTGTAGGGGATGCTGAGATTGAAGTTCTCACTCAAAACATGTATCCAGACTCTAAGGCACTCTTTAAAAAGGATCGAACATGGATTTCATTTTTCTGTTTGCTGTTATTGCTCATAAGGAATACACGCATCATGTTCCGTGTTGAAATTCAATGTCATCGAAGAGCTTCTAACTTACGTAGAAAATTTCATATATTGATCTTGATGAATGAAAGAAAGATTCAACGTTTCACATAGTTTCAATTTCGAAAATTATGATTTATATATTACTAAACATCATTGTTGCGAACAGAAATCACCCAAGAAAATCGCATTGCAAAGTGTAATCCACTATACAGTATGAATAAACACCACGGTAATAAATATATTCATTTGTCTGAGTAAAAACTTGTCAATCTTCTGGTAGCACCATTTTGACCAAAGTTCATCTGAACTACTATTATTGCACATCATCAATATGGTTATAAAAGGAACAAGAAAATTGAAAGCCAGCTATCAAGATGGAAGTTTAGGATGTTTTGTTTCAGTAGGAGTCGTAAAAACTATCTTATCGATTCTCGATATATTATGTCTCTGACGGACAGTTAATTTTATTTATTTGGTTTTATTTTAGCACTTAGGTGATGATGGCTATAATAGTCAAGACACAGAGAGTAATTCTCTGAAATTCTTTGTCGTGATTTGGAATTACGTCTATATAGATAATATATTACCTGCAATTTAGAAACATATTGTCAACTTCAAACGATTTTTTTCCACCTGGAATGCAGCTATTATTGCAATTCTTACACAAGTATCCGATTTTTCATAATATCTTATCGGTGGTCATAAATTTACATGATAAATACAGTATAAATTTATTCCGATATTTGTGTTTTTGAAACAAAGTTTCTCTCATTCCTTATATGAGAAAACAAACGAGAACTAAGTTGAACACTATTTTTATCTCTTTTCAAAAATTTTGTTAGATTGACAAATAGCAACTCAAGGATAAGAGACTTGTTCAGCGTCATAAACTTAATTGTTTGTGTAAATATTGAAATGAGGTGTTTTTTTTTCGTTACTGCGGTCTGGTCGAGTCTGTCCCAATCAACCTTAAACTCATCACATTTGATTCTCTCTTGTGATAACAAATCCCAGGTGGCTCACTATCAAGGAATCACACGTTGAAATGTGAGACCTTGTTAATCTTCAGTTCGCACTAGTTTCGACTTCTGGGGGATAACATGGGTAGGAGCTCGTCAGCTGGTTTACAGAAAACCCCATTTTTTCAACTCCTTCAACTTTCAATTGTGTATTATTCCCAACTCATTGAGATTTTTCATAATCTCATCTTCTCTTCTACTAGAAGGCAAAGCTATGTGGAGGCAAGGTAGGGCTAATGCTCTGTTGTGCCCCAACACTATGTGGGCGACATTCTGATTTTTATTGATTGCGTATTTGCTACTTGAAATGAAGGGAACCCCAGAAAACCCTCAGTGCTCCCAGGTCGGTTGGTGTATTCCATAAACAGACCTCGTCTACTGGAAATGGTTGGTTTAATTTTTTTTTTCAGTTAACCAGATGACGGACGTGAACCCTCGGAAGTCTAAACTTGTTCGAGCAATGGTTTAACGAGGCCAGGAGGACGTGCTCACCTCTACACTACGCTGTCTAGACAACCAACAATTGCCTATTGCGTAGAGATGGAGTCATTTCTGCCTTGACACGGACGCGAATCTGCAGTGGGGAAAGTGAATGGAATATAAGCAAGAGCATTCGTCCAGTCTACCGCCATTCGGCCGGTGGGTAGATATATTTTTTTCGGAAAAGGTTCTTCTTGAATATTTTGCAAACGATTGTCTGGAAAACGACAATGTATATGAAACATTGGACTTCCTGAAAGAGATAGGAGTGTACAAGAGAATCTGAAACAAGACACATTGCTCACATGAAAATTAATTAGCTAATGACCGTAGTAGTCGAGGCCATATAACCTCAATGAAACAAAAAGTAATAGTTCGAAACTTGAACAAAAATTATATTTTTTGACTTTGTTCGTGGAGTATCGTCTGATATTCTCTCGAAGAATGCAGGTGATCCACAGGGTTCAGTTCTGACGCCCACTTTGTTTCTGCTTCATATCAATGATTTGCTGAAGAAAACATCTTTGTCATGCATAGATTTGCGGACGACAGTAATTTTCATACTAGTTTCTGTTCCAGAGTCCTCATATCAGGAAGAGAAACAAGAATACAGAGAGGCATTAGCGTATGTGATAGTATATATAATAATATATATGTAACAGAATGGGGTGATATCAACTTGGTGTAATTTGATGCTAGGAAAAGTCAGCCATGTCTCTTCTCGAAAAAACGATCTAGCTCTATCTAAAATTCAGATGTCAGGGGAAACTATTCCTACAAAGTGAAGAATTTCGACGCTAGGAATGACGATCAGAAATAATCTCTTATGGGAGAACCATGTGATATCGATCGCTAAATGTTCTTCCCAGAAACTTGGATTTCTATTTCGTGCTAAGAAATGCTTTACTTCTCGGTCAAAGGAGGAGCCATTGGTGAAATTTCAGAAGGACATAAGGCGCCGACTTTTCATCATCTTTCCAAGGGAGAAAGCGAATCAGTAACTGAAGCATAACAACAAGATGACATTCTGAATGGAACCCACTTCCTGCATTGTTTATTCAGTTTCCAAACTCTACACAAATGAACTGTCTTCTAGAACAGAACAGTACGGTTTTGTATCACCATATACATGGTGTTGAATATTTCTGAAACAATACCAGGCTTATCACAGACAGCTTCAGCACTTGGTCTCATAAGGGAATATTGGTGGTCGTAATTTTGCTATCAAAATATCGAATGATTTTTGCCGAATCCTCATTCACAATTCTCTCATTCCTTTTTTGTTGTTTCACTGTTGTCTGCAAGAATCTGCATTGAACAATAGCGAATCGTTCATGTGAAACAAAAATGAATCTTTTATGGAATTGTTCCCTGTGGAGCAAGCCTTCTTTGATAACGACATATTGGGATCTACCACATGGAAAATTTCATAACACGAGACAATGCACAATGAGGGGATAAGCCATATATTATGAGAGAAGTTTTGCTGAAATTTCTTGTTAGCAAATGGAATGCTGGACATCCCCAATGTTTGTATAGCCTAAGGCTGGAGACAAAAATCATCAACAGTGTTATAATGGCTGATATTTGCCAGTTTCATTGGTGAAACACTTGGTTATGCTGGCTACGTCCGGTCTCTTGATGACACTGAGATCTGACCGTTTTTTTATTATGCATGATAAATGGGTAGCACACAACGTTTCATTCATCACAGAACTCTTGTACTGACCCCAATATAATCACAATCACGATCCGTGCGATTTGCTGACTTGTCCTATCATGATTATGCGGCCTGATCAGTTTCATACGTTTTTCAATACTATAATGAAGCACAGTGCGTTGTCAGATTTCACAAATTCGAATTACATTCCATCAGAAGCATCTCAAATTAACGTACACCTGTGAATTTTGGTAATACTTCGATTGCTATGAGCGTCTTTTTTTTTAATTTTTTTGGGGAACTTATGTAATGCGGTTTCCTCTATAAAAACTCCAAATGAAATTTTCGGCGTTCTCGTATATTTTCGGAGATACAGGTCCATTTTGTTGTGAAACTTCACAATTTTTCACATCAAATTTCTGTGGTTTGAACTCACAAAATTCGTACTTCTGATCAAACACCATTCACTCTCTTATTCACTCGTTTTAACATTATTAAGCAGAAAAAAAAACATTTTTTTTTCAAAAGATCCAACTTTCTAAGTTAACATCAATACATTCAGTTCTCAACAACAAAAATGAGAGCGGCAACACTGCAAATACAACACTTTCGATGGTCATAGCACTATGACATCACAACAAATTGGTTATGGTTGGAAAATAAATGCATTTTTTTGAAGTATTACCTGTATTTTGTTCGATTTTTTTTATAATATTTGCGTCCCCTCCTAATTCAATACTGGAATCTTGAATTCGTCAGGAGCTGACGTCGTATTTACAATAATCCTGACATACATTTGAAAATGCATTACTGTGACGTAGCATGACAGATAATGATATAACTTTTCATTATAGTTCAGGAGTCAAAGACAATTCAGTCTACTATTGGTAGGAGTAGGACTTTCTTTTGCTATGGAGTGAGAGGAAGAGAGAGAGAGACCTTGGGGATGCAATCAGAACCTTGTGTGAGTAGTTTTACACATTGAATCTTGATGAATAGCCCATAATCTCATAATATATTTATGTATGTTCCCTAGTTCTACGAAAAATAATGAATCAATTAACATGTCAAAATATGTGTCACTAAAAATCAATTTCCAGCTGAAACAAGTTAGTTAAATTCTGTTTATTTCCCGCACCAAGCTACAGAGAAACCGTTTTAGGAAACTTATGTTTTTTGGCCTCCTGAACAAAAAATCCAAACGAACTTTTGGGCGCTCTCAATTAGTTTCGGAGATATAAGCAGATCTTTGGGCGATGTCTGGCACTTTCCAGTAAACGTTGCTACTTCAAAATAACACTGAAAGTGGCCCTTTTTTTTCCCAGCATAGTGTACACACCCCTTCTATAGCAGTCAGGAAAACAGCAGAATCCGGTTCGGCACAGGAATATTAGTCAAGTTCCGGGATCTGTTGTTTTCTTGTCTGTTGAAGGAAGGTGCATTCTTTGTTCAAAAATAGTGTTTTCAGTTGAAAAAAATTGTGAAACAGGTGACTAGGAATGTGTACAGTGTGCTGATGAAAAAGAAGATGGCATTTTGAGAGTTATTTTGCCACATAAACGTGTGCTAAAAATTCTATTCGAATTTTTTGTTCAGGATTCCAAAATACATAAAATCCCCAAAACCGTTTTTCTCGAGCTTAATGCGGCAGATAAACAGTATTTGACCAACAAATTCATCGCCAAGTAGTTGGTTTTTCAGTCCATTTCGAGGGATTAACAGATTATCGATATAAAATTTGTGCAATGGAGTGGCTAATTGATGTTTGAATCTCAAGTTCAGATGAATCAGTTGATCTTTGGGTGAAGATAACTAGATAGTTTCGTTGATATTTTTTCATGGAACAAAACACATATATGTAATATACTTCGATTATCCATATTCAACCATCCCAAACTACTTGAGTGGTGAGAAACAGGTCCCTCTCTAGTTCTTGTGATGAGTCACAAAAAAGAGCTTGTAGAATTCGATGTATTTTTTCGCGTAGTTCGTGTGAGATAATTCAATAACATTATATAAATTTTTTTTAGACTTTCCAAGATTTTCCTAATCGAATCGTTTTCAAATTTGTGACACATGGGATGAAAACCTAAGAGATAGGTCAATCGTCAGACCAAGATTTTTGGTATGCTAGTTCAGAAGTCTTTGAAAATGGTTGTTTCCAGTTTCTAAGGCGTTATTAAATAAATAAATAAATGTAAATGAATAATGTTTTTATTCATCATATCAATATTATATCAGAAATAATAAGGTAACAATATGTTCCTGAAAACATGATGAGAGGGGAGGGCAAAGGAGCTGTTTTTAAACCTAACCATTGTACAGAAAAAAAGTGATATGGAATTCAAAATAATTCGAAAATACAATACAAAGCATATTACGGATAACATCACAATTTATCCATAAAATCTATAAATTGAAACTATATACCATAAGTATATAATGAGATATAAATGATAAACAAGTGGAAAATATGTGTGTAAACTTCACAAGCAATATGGAAACGATATTGGGTACAAACTTAACTCAATTTCAAATTTTGCTCTATTATTATTATTATTATTATATCCAGGTATGTGCATAGCGATTTGTCAACAAGATAATTGCCTTTGAGTAAAAGATGGCCTTCAGTCTCTTTTTGAAATTGTTCGAAGTATATTCTTTGATTTCGACAGGGAGAGTGTTATACATTTTTGCTGTATTGTATGAAATTTTTTTAGTGAAAATAGCTGTTCTATACCCAGGAATTAGAAACGTTTTTTTATTCTTGCTATAGACCCAATGAGACAAGGGTACCAAATTTCTCTCGCAAATATGTTGGAGTACCAGAAAGCAATATTTTATGAGTCAATGTGAGGAGGTGTATTTATAAATAATAACGTTTATTGTTCCCAAGAAATAACAATTATTTATGATAGGGAACAGTTTAGGTTGAAGCAGTTAAATGCAGTTATCGAAAAGGAATGTGTATCAAAAAATAATGAACACACTCATGCATGAGGCACACACACACCCACACTTACAATCAAATTAAATGAAATGGCACTTAAAGGTGTAACACGGAACATATATCAAGAGAGTAAAAACTTTTTCAGTTTTTTTCTGAATGAAGATACATTTTTAGTTACCTTTAGTGATTTTGGTAAGCTGTTATAGCAAATGACGCCTTCGTATAAAATAGATTTTTTATAGAAATTTGTTTTAAATTCTGCCAAAGAAAAATCATTCGCTCTTCTTGTTGAATGACTGTGATCATTTGAATTTAGCTTTATATTTGAATGTTTGATGTTGTTTTTTAGAAAATGAATGAATAATAATGTTTTATATTTGAAAATGGAAATAAGGTCCAGAAATCCTCTAGGTTTATAAAGGTTTATAGTTGGTTCTTCATGACCAAGATTGTATATACATTTTAGAATTTTATTTTGAAGAGTCTGAAGTGGCTTCATTATCGATTCATTGGCTGTTCCCCAAATTGAGATTAAATATTGGATTCTAGAATGAACTAAAGAGAAATAAATGACTTTCGTATAATGTAATGGAGTTTGATTTCTAATTCTATATAGGACACCTAAAATTGGTGAAATTTGCTTTCTCAATATTTCAATATGTTTTGACCACGTTAAATTTTGATCTATATACAACCCCAGAAATTTAGTGAATGCGGAATATTCAATGGATTCACTCCCAAATTTTATTGAAACTTTTGAATTATCAGGTATTGACTTTCTTGAAATGAATGTGTATGAATATTTTCTGTAATTCAAACTCAATTTGTGTGAAGCCATCCATGACGATAAATGTTCCAAATCATTAGATATATCTTCATTCATTTTTTGAATGTTATGTCCTGAATAGATAAGAGTAGTATCATCAGCGAATAAATAAGAAGTTCCTCTCAAAGTCAAATCTTTGATCGAATTGATATATATGAGAAAGAGAATAGGACCCAAAACTGAACCTTGTGGTACTCCACAAACAATAGTTTTAATCCTGCTAACTTTCTCTCCCATATAAACATATTGTTTTCTATTGCTCAAATAATTGCTAAACCATTCATATACCCTTCCCCTCAATCCCGCATGATACAATATTTTCAGTAGTATATTGTGGTCAACAGTTACTCCAGTCATTATATACATTTGGAAATGCAAATGAACCGAGAAAGCCAAATTTTAGATATTATGTTGGGGGGGGCTAGAAAAGTTTAAGTTCAAATTGTCGACCAAAATAACCTTGTGGGTTTTCCGCCATCTTGAAAAAGGGTTAAATTTATGGTGTTTTCATCATTACTCGGTTTCCCGTTGAGATACGAAAATTTGTATTGAATACTTTTTTGTTGCTTTTTGCACGATCTACAATTAAGGTTCTATACATTTTTTACGTATCGATCATCGTTATCGAGATATCGATGATAAAAACAATAATTGGGGAGAAAAAATTGTTTTTCGCTATTTCTTTTTTCTCGTGAAAGATATCGAGAAATGTTCGAAATGAAACTTGTAGAGCATGTCCAGACCTACAAATTCGTTTTTTTATTTTTTATTTCCGACAAAAGTTACGACCTCTAGCGCGCCACAAAGTCGGCCTCAGCGCGCCCGACGCTGCAATGTGCGTCTCGCCATAGAGCGACCGTTAGAGTTAGAGAACTGGATACCAAATTTTGTTCAAATGTAGTCCCTCTTCCTTTCTGTTGAAGTTATCCTTGTACTTATGTATCTCAATCGCAAAAAAATTTGGTATCCAGTTCTAAGAACAGCTAAGACGAAACCAGATAGAACCAGGGAATCGGACGACCAACAGAACGCTGGCGGACCGAAAAATAAAAACGAGTCAATTCCAGATTTGCAATCAGTCGTAGTACACTCACATAGAGGAGTTCAACTAAGACCACGCCGCTGAAGATGGCTGCCTTGAAAGAAAATTGAAAGAGTAATTACGGGCTTGAACCAATTTGCACCACAGCCGCACCCGCTCCACCCGAACTTTTAAAACTCATTTCGTGCAAATGTAAAGGCAAATGTTGAGCTGTTTGTGGGTGCAGGCAAGCAGGAATTAGTTGCTCCGTTATTTGGCTTCACTGTAGTGGACAGACGTGCGACAATGTCGCCAGAGTCGATATTTTATTCAATGAAGATTACGATGATAACGATGACGATTTTTTGTCCGTCACAGCATCATTTCCTGCGATTGACGAAGTTTCACGATCGAAGAGTCTATCGAGAAGAAGTTTGAACAGCCAGGACCATCAAAACGCCGAAAAACGTGTGAAAAAAATGACTGCCTGTAATTTTTATTTTTGCTGCATAACAATTATTTGATAAATAAATTTCATGTATTTGGTATATAATTTGGCTGGTTTATTGATTTATTTTGTATTGCAATAATTCCCTGAACAACCATTCATCCATTTTGACGTGTGGATAGAACCGTGCGAACGGCTAAATAAAAACCGGACACAGTCTTACTGACTTTGTGGCGCGCTAGAGGTCGTAACTTTTGTCGGAAATGAAAAATAAAAAAAACGAATTTGTAGGTCTGGACACGCTCTACAAGTTTAATTCCAAACATTTCTCGATATCTTTCACGAGAAAAAAGAAAATAGCGAAAAACAATTTGTTCTCCTCAAATTTATGGTTGTTTTCATCGATATCTCGATAACGATGATCGATACGTGAAAAATGTATGAAACCTTAATTGTAGATCGTGCACAAAGCAACAAAAAAGTATTCAATAAAAGTTTTCGTATCTTAATGGGGAACCGAGTAATGATGAAAAAACTGAATTTAACCCTTTTTCAAGATGGCGGAAAACCCACAAGGTTATTTTGGTCGACAATTTGAACTTAAGCTTTTCTAGCCCCCCCCCAACATAATATCTAGAATTTGGCTTTCTCGGTTCATTTGCATTTCTAACCCGATTTTTCCGACGTAATGACTGGAGTAAGTGTCAAATGCTTTTTTCAAGTCTAGTGATAAGAGTCCACATATTTGATTAGAATCTAACTGTGTACGAAAGTGTGTTACTATATCCATTGCTGCACCTTCTGTATCACAAGACTTGAGAAACCCATATTGACGACTGTAGAAAAAATTATTTTTTTCCAAATAATAACATAATCTACTTTTCATCAATTTTTCGAAAATCTTTGATAGAATTGATAAAATAGATATAGGTCTATAATTTGCCATTTCATTTCTCTTACCTCCCTTGAAAATAGGCCTAACTTTTGCCACTTTCATATTTTCTGGTACAATTCCCAATTCAAAAGATAAATTTGCAATTTTTTTCAATATCGGGGTTAATTCTGATTCAACTGCCTTTACACAATAAGCATTTATATGATCAAATCCGGGACTTTTTCTTTTATCCAATTCTTCAATAATGTCCTCGATTTCGTCATCGGTAACTGGTTTCAGAAACATCGAAGTTGTTTTCGTTTTCCACGTATATGTCTTTGATGCAATTTTGATGGATGAATCAGGTCCAACATTGATGAAATAGTCGTTGAAAGATTCACAAATTTTGTTTCCATCATAAATATGTTTGTGATCATCAGTTATGTACTTGATTTGGTCCGAAATTTTAACAGTTTTGTTGTTCAGCAAAGTCTTGATTGTGGTCCAAGCAGATTTTGGTTTCGAATTTTTGAATTGTTCCTTATAAAACGTTTCCTTTGTTTGTCGCACAGTCTTTTTGGTGAGTTTATTATAATAATTGTAGAGATGTTTTCTGTGTTTTCCGGATTTTTCTTTTTCTTGAAATGGTAATTATCGCGAATTTTGATAAGTTTGGCCACATTTTCATTAAACCAGGGTTTACAGTCATTTCTAATTTTCCTAGTTTTTTCAGATGAACAATTCTTAAAGATTTCGAGAACTTCGTTGTATAAATTCAAAATGGCCAACTTCAACTCAATTTCATTGTAGTCAAAAAATATACATTTCTTATAGGTAAACTTTTTCAGTTTTTTCTCATGATCAATATCAATGTCGATAATTATCAATTTGTGATCACTCAAACCTATCAATAATTGAGGTTTCAGAATTGACATAACAATTAGTTATAAAATGATCAATCAATGAACATTTACCATTTACCTCTCTCGTGGGAATTTTATCGTTCAACAATTTGAAATTGTTTGAGTTATAAATGTCATTGATAGCATTACTGTGGATGGAATTCTTCAACATATCAATATTCATGTCTCCGAAAAAATAACATTTCAATTTTTTCGTACAAAAATTTTGCAGCAGTAAATCCATGAACTCTAAAAATTTTTCAATGTTTTGACTGGGTGAACGATATATTCCGCAAAGAATCAAATCAAAGTCTTTGAGATTTATCGAAATAAAGCAGTTTTCTTTTTCTATTTTGAGAGTTTCAAAATCAAGTTCATCGGCAATAAAAATTCCGGTCCCTCCTCCCCTCTGCTGTCTTGATGAATAAACAGACTTGAAATTTGGGAAGTTGTAGTAAATTTCTTCTTCAGCATTCATCCATGTCTCTGTTAGAATAACCACATCTACTTTGGTTTCAGCTAGTATAATTTCGAGTTCCGCCAATTTATTTTTCTTGATCTTGCATTGAGATGGAGAATTCTAATTTTGGATTTTTTTTTATGATTGAAATCTAATAGTGATGCATATTCTATTACTTCTGCATTCATAATAGGTTTTGAATGAGAGTCTTAGTTATAATCAATATCATTGATATATCTATCCTGTTGATATTTATATATAGGACATTCTTTATTCGAAGCCGAATGGTTGACTGGAATATTTGTTTTATATTTAGTGTTCGAATAGATACAGTTACTACATTTGAGGTTATTTGAGTTTTGGCAGGATTTTGAGTCATGTTGGCCTGAACAATGAGAGCATACATTCGAATTTCTGCAATTCTTAGAGCTATGATTGAATCTCATGCATTTGTTGCACTGGGTTATATCATTGTTCTCATAAACTGTCAGATTCTGCCAGCCTATGAATAATTCACCGCCATTTTCGTTCATTATTTTATGAAGAATTTTTCCACTCATCTCAGCAAATACGGTCGAAGAATTTTTGTACTGAAGATGGCGAACAAATTTCACCGAAAAATAGTCTTCTTCGGTAATAAAATCATTTTGGTTTCTTATACTATTTTCTATTTCTTCTTCCGTTGTGGATTTGTTTCCCCTTAAATTTGGAATATTAATTTGGTTTGTTCTGTTTCTTCACCACTGTTTCATATTGATTTGGTAGTTTATTTTCTATTTCCTGTCTGATAGTTTTGAGGTGGTCCTCATTCCTACATCTGATTGATATTGAACCATTTGGCATTTGTCTGAATGAGTCTATTCCAATATGTAATTCGTTCAGTTTAATATTATTTTCTAAATCAGTTTTTGTTTTTGTTGAAGTCTGTGTCAATTTTGGTTGAATAGTTATTGTTTTTCCGTTGTTATTTTATAATAAAGTTTTGTTGTTTTTGATTACTTCAGAATATGATCTAAAATTATTAGTTTCAATATTGCAGTTTGATTTCAGTTCTATTTCTTGAATTTCATTTTTTATTTTATCCAGGCTTTCCATAATTGAATCTTTGTCCACTATATTTGATAATATTAAATCGTAATTCTCTTGTAGTTGTTGATTTTCCTTCGATAATAATTCGATATTTTTATTTTTTCTGATATTATTGAATCTTTGTCCTTGTTTATTTCTTGAAGTGAATGTATTTTTTCCTTCCGGACCTCAACTACATCGGATGAATCGTGGAAAATATTTTTGGAGGTGTTTTTTTCTTTCTCGTCAGTTTAACTTATTTGAACTACCTCGAATTTGGATTCACTTTTGTTGGAAGATTCTAGTTTGGAGGTGGCTGTTGTACATGCACTTTCATTCAATGGGTCATCAATTTCCTGCTTTTTCTTTCCTCTCATGTTTTCTTTCAATCATCAGTTTTAGACTTCTTCAACTGGACTATTCTGCAAGTCGATAGTTTGACAGTTTGATGTTCCCCTGCTGTCAGGAACTAAAAAGTGGATTCTTTTTCCAAACAGTCCGATGCCCGATAAAAACTCGAAAAACTTTCACTGCTTTAGGGATGAAGGTATCACAAAAAATACTTTTAGAAATTTGATCTCTTCGTTTTTCCAACTGAATATTGATTTTTGTTTCTTGTCAATGTCAATTTAAAACTGATTTATATACCTTTCTCGAACTTGTTGCAGTCTCAACCAACACGATTCACGAAAAGATGCACTAATGTGGTCATACTTACGTATAACGCGCCGTAAGAAAATCTGATGCAGCTCTTTTGTATCCGTTGTAAACGTAAGCAACCGTTTCATTTTAAGGCTGGTTCATAAATTATATAAAAATTTTTCGCATGCAGATTCACACGAAAGGGAAGCCCTGTAAAGTTCAAAGAGGACGGGTTGAATCAAGGAACAGGAGATCCGAATTAACATTTTTTTTGAATTTCTGAAGTTTGTAAGCCTCAGAAAAAACCTTTTTCGGCAAGGAGTTCCAAAGCTCAGCTGTTCTATTGAAAAAAGATCCCTGAGCAAGAGAGGTTTGACAGGTTTCCAAAGTCACAGCAAATCGTTGGGAATTCTGTACTCGTCGAATCACCGTGTAGATATTGCCAAAGGTGGAACTATTGAACAATTCGGAAGAGCATTGACCGTGAAAGTATCTATAGAAGAGAGACAAGTCTCCGACCCTTCTACGATGTTCCAATGAAGTGAGCGAAGAATCACCAACAAGACGGATTGCTTTCCTCTGAATTGAATCGAGAAGCCTCAATTAATGTTTTGGTGCCAAACTCCACACATGAGAACCATATTCCAAGACAGGTCGTATCTGAGCCTTGTAGATCATTAGAAGCTGACGAGAAGTGAAGAATTTCTTCGCACGAAATAGAAATCCAAGTTTCTGGGAAGCACCTTCAGCGATCGATCTCACATGGTTTTTCCATGAGAGATTATCACTGATCGTAATTTTAAGCATCGAGATACTTGACTTTGTAGGAATAGTTACTCCTGACATTTGACATCTGAATACTAGATGATGATAGATCCTTGAGAAGAGATATGCCTGGGTTTGACAAGCAAAAAATTACATCAAGTTCATGTCGGGGCATGGCCCAGCTCTTCAGGTTGACTGACAGTCATTCGATATCTGAAGTTAAGCAACGCCGTGCGAAGTTAGTACTTGGATAGGTGACCATACAGGGTAATACCGTGTCGAAAGCCCGTACAGCTGCAGCGGAATAGCATATCATAGCTCGCAGACAGTATATCAATGAGCACAAGGTATATTGAGGATATGCCGCCCTTCGGAGGGGACGTAAAGCCGTCGGTCCCGAGTCCATGGATGTTGGGCTCGTTATAGATCCCTACCTCTGGTTGGAATACCAGAGGGATCAGCAAAATTTCCGGATGGGGGAAGGGTGCTCACCGGCGTCGGTGATTGGCCTTGGTAGCGGAAATAGGCCGACGTTAAATAAAGAAATAAAAAATAGAAAAGTTCATGTTGGCCATTCTATTATTTTTGCCAAGTCGTTATTAATTTTATTGACGTGAATGTTTCTATGAATTTTTATTTCGCGAGCTGGTATGGGGACTCTGGAAGAGGAACTGTTATGAAGAATACTGTCGTCCGCAAAACTATGTATTGAACAAAATATCTTCTCTAGCAAATTATTGATATGAAGCAGAAACAAAGTGGGCGCCAGACCTGAGCCCTGTGGAACACCCGCGTTTATTGGGAGAATATCAGATGCTCCATCAACAACCACATACAGAGACCTATCAGACAAGAAACTCCTCAACAAAGCACATAACTGAGGAGGCAAACCATAAGACGGCAGCTTAGAAAGGAGACCCCGATGCCAAACTCAATCAAACGCTTTTGAAATATCGAGTGCAACAGCCATCGTTTCTCCGAATTTCTCGATTGAATGCTGCCAATTATATGAAGCATAAACCAATAAGTCACTGGTTGATCTTTGATGGCGAATTCCGTAGTGTCGATCATTAATTTTTCCTGATTTCTCTAGATATTTGATTGCTTTTTCCATGACTTTGGAAATGATAGAAAGCAATGCAATTGGTCTTTAATTACAAGGTGAAGTTTTCCTCCATTTTTTAGGAACTGGCTGAACTCCTGCTGTCCTCCAGGTCTTAGGAAAAAGCCCCAGGTTATATGAAAGATTGAATAATTTGCAAAGCACTGGTGTCAATTCGGAGGCACATACTTTCAGAACAATTGCTGGGATTCCATCAGATCTGCAAGCCTTATTCGTCTTCAGGTCCATTAAAATATTTCTCATAGTTTGTTGATGAAAAATTATCTCAGGCATATGACTGTCGACAGGCGTGATATTCGGGGGATCTTTTATAAGGCCAGTCGAGAGAAGACCAAGGACTCGCCAAGCTTCAACTTTGTATTTCTCGATAATAAATCTCTACTTTACTGGGATAGAGTTGCCTTAGAACATTGTAGGACACTTGGCAAAGGTGGCTGATGTGTCTTGTGAATCTGAAATAACATTATTCAAATCAGTAATATGGTACCATCTCCAGTGGCACGTATGTACGCATTCCGCAGTTCTCGTCTATTCCGCTTCCGGATTACCGCTTCAATATCCGCGGATGTAATTTATTGGACGAAATGAAACTGTTGGAAACACATGTGACAATGCCGGTAGAGGAAATGCGATTTTTCCGAGCACGCACGACATATCGACGTAATTCATTTTCTTCGTCGCTCCAGACTATAGGACCCCAAGTCATGTTTACGAAATGTACACACGCTTTCGGGGATTATTCATTTCCCAGGGGTGCAAGGACAAGGTATTGGATTTTAATATGGAATATATATACAATAGTGGATTGTTATAAGAGGCGATATCCGTGAAAGTGGAATCTCTCGGGAGGAAAGAGAAGCATTTCTCAGTTATCACTTATACTAACACGAGAGCATTTTTTTGTCGAAGTAATCTTGACATTTCGATGATAATTTTGTTACCTGGCTACTAAACAAAAAAACTGCCTCTGAAAAAATTACGAGTTCGTAGGACGAGTAATTTTTTCTGTCAGTTTTTTGAGATAATTTGCCGGAAGGCAACTAAACTAGAATCATAAATGTCAAGTTTTCTTCGACAAAAAAAGCTCGAGTGTAATTCGGTACGACAATTTAATGAATACAGTTTAGTTTATTCAATTCAACGGAAAAGTGCAATTGTTGAAAACACAATTCTTACATTTCATTTTCACAGATCAGATATACTCTTTTGACAACGCAAGTAAAAAATTGACGAAGACGCCGTCAAAGATTTTTTTACAATTCTGGTTGCCATGCTTTCAAGAGTTAGGTTCCGTTTTGTCATGACAAAATCACGGCGGCTTATGGGATATCTTATACATGAGTTGAATTGTCAGCACAATATTTCGAATATACTTGTATACTTGTTAATAATATATACCGGATCTTCTGCCATTTTTCACTATTGATATGAGTACATAAATTATGCATAACAAGTTGTATCGCCTACAGAAGACGTTTCAAAAATTATGATCTCTTAACTAAATTCCAATCCAAGATTCAGCGCATGTAAACAATGCTCAGAGCGTGATCACCTCGTTGCGTGCTGGAATCTACAATGGTATTGGTCAAACGGCCATGAACTGCTAACAACGTTTTTCACTCATTATTATTACTATTATTATTATTATACTAAATATCATTACCAGATTATGAAACGCAATTTTCAATCAATCACAAACAAGCTCATGCATGTTCTCTATTTTTTCATATACTATTTATACTCTTATGTACTTTGTAAGGCTTTCTAGATGGAAATAAACATTATTATTATTATTATTATTGTGTTGTCAAAATTTCATATTCTACAATAAATACATTGTACCTAGTTTTAATATAGTGTGTTATTTAAACTTTCGAAGTAGGTTTATCATTTAACGATGTTGCTGCTCCCTTATATTTCTAAAATTCCTCATTTAATACATTGAAACAACATTACAATAATATTTTGTCCTCATTGCGGCCCTGGTAAAATATTACGTGAAAGTGAATTTGTTTACATCTACTGAACATTGGATTGGAGTGAACTATTGGGATTTCAAATTAAGATCGTATCGTCACGTTCTATTGCCATTTAGGTTAGGGGTTTGGGCTTGTTTGAAAATCTCAAACTGTAAAATTTTGTGAGCAATAATACAGTTTTTAATATTAGTTTACTTTTTATGTGTCAACCATGAATTGTGCTTGATGATGATTAGGGATAATTTTAATCGTATTTCAACATTTAAAAATTATATCGCAGCGCCTTTTTGACCAAGGTTCGAACTAATAAGTACCACTTTGACATTTTCGAAACTTTTCACCAGAGAGCGTATCGCTCATCTTGAAATCCCAATGGTTGGATATTTGTAAGGTTCCTAATAAATTCCTGATTTTGGAACTGACTCCTGTGGAACTATGGGTGGAATTGGTGATACATTCCTATTTAAGATAAGTGATTTCAACGACACTTCCATTATATCATCAGATGGCGCTTTGCTCTGTTCCTGAGAAATACCATTGATGGTTCATATTCTATATACCAAAATGCCAGTAATAATAATCACTTCATTCTGAGGAAAAGGAAATAGGTTAACATGCAGTATATGAATGCGAATAACGTTTTTTTGGCGATAAGTGTACTCGTTTCGCTGGAAATGCCATTATAATTATGATAATAAAAAATAGATAAGCAGAATTCTGTCAACCAAATTGGTAATGGAAGTGAGAATTCATTAAAACCTAATTACAGTATAAATGATAAAATGGTAGTCTCCAGAGTATGTAAAATTTCAAAAAATGACAGGTACTCAATAAAGTTTCGTACTCAATGAGTGGAAACGAGACATGAAATCTACTAGGAATCAACGCCCAAAAAAATCAGTATATAAAATTATAAACAATGTATTTCAAGTATACGTAGCTATCGATAACTTCATGCAAAATAAAAGATGGATAAGATACATACATACACAACACATGACTAAGTTGACTTGAATATAATTGAAAATTGAATCATAAAAGTTCTCCGTCCCCTACAAGAAGATATCATAACACAAACACACACATATATATATATATATATATATATATATATATATACGCTATATATATATATATATGTGTGTGTGTGTTATGATATCTTCTTGTAGGGGACGGAGAACTTTTATGATTCAATTTTCAATTATATTCAAGTCAAGATATATATATATATATATATATATATATATATATATATATATATATATATATATATATATATATATATATATATATATATATATATATATATATATATATATATATATATATATATATATATATATATATATATATATCGCGGTCGATTAAGTGATGAACTGGATCTTCCGGATAAAATGCACCTGGAATCGTTCCTTTGTCGACGTTTCGGATCCTACTTTGGAGCCATTCTCAAGACTTCTTCGCGACTTGGTGCCGAGGTCTAAGTCTCCTCAACCCCCAGCTCTCATCTTCCAGGATACTGCCCTCAAGCCCGAAAGACTTGCGATATAACAACACCGGCTGTTAAAGCATTCATCCTTTCATGAGTGTACAACAGTCAAGAGATTTTATCTCAAATCATTATACGGAAGCGTTCGCTCGAAAACAAAATTTTGAAAATTATGGGAATGCACGCATTTTGGTCTAGCCTATTTTGTCATCGTTCAGTCGCTTTGAGGGAAATGATCGCTGTAAAACTCTGTAAAAGCTGTCGAGTCTTGAGAAAAACAATCAGAGTGATCGCTGTCAAAATCAGTGCCTGTTTCTTGAAGAGGTCGGGTCCGCTGCCCGGAAAAAAAACTACCGATCAATGTAAATGGCTGTATAATAGTTATCGTAATAAAAATAAGATGGTTGTGTGGAAAAATATTTAGTTTTTTTCTCTTTGAATCAGGATTGATCCAATGATTGATAAATGAATTTTTTTATGGTTTGCCTCTTCAGTTGTGTGCTTCGTTGAAGAGATTTCTTTTGATAGGTCTCTGTAAATGGTTGTTGATGGAGTATCATCTGATATTCTTCCGATGAATGCAGGTGTTCCACAGGGTTCAGTTCTGGCGCCCACTTTCTTTCTTCTCATTTCAACTATATGGTCGAGAAAACATCTTGTTCAGAACATAGTTTTTCGGACGACAGTTATACTAGGTCGAGAAATAAAAATTCAATGAAACATTCACATAACATCAACGAAGACTTGGTAAAAATAATAGAATGGGGTACTATGAAATTGTTGGAATTTAACGTCGGGAAAACCCAGGCAAGTCTCTTCTCAAGGAAAGCCGATCTATCTATCATCTATCAGCTGAGCTTTGGAACTCCTTGCCGAAAGAAGTCTTTCCTAAGGCTTACAAACAAGTGCGAATGTGTTAAAAAAAATCAGTATGAAAGATTTTTCTCTGAATTCAATGGATATATGGCATCTGTTGTAACCTTATCTTGTTCATACAATGAGGTATACCAGATTATATGCCCAACACAAGGCACAGATTGCGAACGGCTAGCTTTTGTCAGGGGGGCAAGGGCGTGATTCGGTGCTATTTGAGAACTCCCAGAAATCCAATAGATGGCACTGAGAATAAGTCTGAAGTAAAATGTTGTTAATTGGACGCCATCTACAGAAAGAAAGATTATACAAACTTATTCTCAAGCCAATCTCTGTAGAAAGACTTTACCACACTGGAAAAGAGATTCTTGAATATACAAATAAACACGCAGGTGTCAAATAGAAATATTTAATTAAAATTTTAGTAAATATCAGAGTAAGATAGATTTAGTGGTCAAGAGTTAACTATGGAATCGAGTGATATAGAATGGTCAGAGGAACTTCGGCGTAATGGTATACAACAATGATGACACCAACAATCAAGATTAATGCATTCAAACCTGTTACATTTATATTTATTACTGAAGGGTGACGTTTTTCCACTTTGTTACTCCAGTGTGATATTCACTTCGTTCCGAAAACTGTTCCTACAGTTCCACGATAGTATGATTGCTCCAGAACTCAGCTACCCCTTAATATCCTCCATGTACATCTCCACAGACATGAAGGTCTCTACTATCACCATTAATACTTTATAAGGTCTCCAATCTCCTTTGAATTCTCCACAAGGTCTCAACAATTCTTTATGAAGTCTAAATACTCGTCAATAGTCCTTTATAATAATTTTGACTGCTATGAATCGAATGCTTTGTTATGGCATTGATTGCTTTGTTGTGGCATTGATTGCTTTGTTGTGGAATCCTGACAGTACTGTTTTTTGAGAAAAGAAAAGAATTATGATAAAACGTGTTCGGAGAAAAATAATTTTATTTCTTGAATTTCTCGTGAGGCGAGTTGAAATCCACCCAAATCATTATCCTGAATCAAAACCCCAAAAATCATGTTCAAATATTCACCTCTCAAATTAATGGATTCTACACTCTTTTGGGTGGGTCAATCAAAATTAGTCTACAGTTAACCTACACGAGTTCTTCTTGGCGTTACCAGGGCAGAAATGGGCCCTTAAAGACTTCCGTCCTCCCCAAATTGAAATTCAGATTTAAAAAAATGATTTCCGTTTCATTTCACGGTAACCAACTCGAACACGCTTCATTCGATTCAATTCCACAAAACAGGTATCTGCACCAAAAACACAAGATGAGACAAAAGTAGAATCACACAACGCACAAACTATTTACATTTGAGGTGTAGCTTCTGAAAACTCTATACTGTGGTCGATTAGTCGAAATTATAAGAAGAAGAATCATTACTGCCAAGTGGTCTGCTGGATTTGAAATATTCACATTTCCTTTACCAAATTTGCTAATAAAATAAAACACTGAAATGTATTCGTATTGGGAGAAGACAAGTAGAGACCAGAGCTGTCAAAGATACTTTGGAAAAGTATCTAGTTACTAGATAAGTTACTCTTCGAAAAAATGTCAAAAGATACTTTGGGTATCTAGTTACTCTTTGAAAAAAGGAACTTAAATACTTATCTTAAGTTACTTTTTAAGATACTTAATAAGATACTTTTTCAGTTACTTTGTAATTTGTACAAGGTGTCTCAAAAGAAATTTTATATTCCAAAAATCGATAAAAAATAAGTAAGCCGTTTATCGATTTTTTATATTATTAAAATACACTCTTTGGGAATTTATTTGTTAAAAATAATGTCGTCCAAACGACATTATTTTTAGCGACATTCATTAATCAAAGACTAAAATTTCTGATGACCGATTGACAGGTAGGCTTCGTGATGGTTCCGTTTCGTGGCGAATAATTTGTTTTAATTGCGCCAGGGAAGTTGGTTTATCAACGTAGAGTTTACGCCCACGAAGGAGTCGAATCATCAATACCTGAAAAAGAATTGAACATAGACCTATATATACTACCTTATACAAAAAATATCTGAAATTACTGGAATTTTTCATAAATTTGAAAAATGTAATAATAACAGGGTGTTCCATTTAAAATAACAAAGTTGACAGCTATTTTCAGTATAACCGGAAGTGCCACTATGTTGAAAATATTTTATGTCCCCCACCCACATCAGTAAGTTGCCTTATTTTCAAATTTTTGCTGGTTATAGTTTTTCCACAATCGATGGATGCAGTTCCCGAAAGACCATTTTGTATTATGTATTTTTTATTCATGTTTCTGTGAAAATTCAAAAACGAAATTATGTATGTTTAAACAGCTGTGACCCCAGAATTATCGACAATTTCAGTATCTAAGATACTCTTCAGTATCTAAGATACTTTTGAGTATCTAAGATACTTTTTAAAGTTACAAGATATAGTTCCTTTTAAAGGTAATCAAGATACTAATTACTTTTTACCAAAACAAAAAAGTAACTAAGATACTGTATCTTAGATACTTTAAAGTAACTAAGTTACCCTAAAGTAACTAAGATACTTTTTTCTGACAGCTCTGGTAGAGACCTTCGTGAGCTGTGAAAATAAACATGATTACGTATTTCATCAGATGGTATGTCTTTAGGAAGTGTTTAAGTGGCCAGTGTTTGTATTTATTTCCCTGCTTCTATGAAGAAAATAACGATTACACAAATGTGAGCGTTACACTGTTAAAATAAATGCAACTGATATTTTGGATCCTTCAAAATAACAATTCCTCCGTAGTAAGTTATCACTTCTCTCTGTGTGGCAAACTTACGAACGCTCATTATCGTTCCCCTCGGAGTTCTCGATGCACTCCAAAGAAAGTAAAAGGAAATCCGATACGAAATCGAAACAGGTTTCCAAAGTCGCCGGACTGCAAAGGCGGAGCTCCGATAAGAATAAATAATTGCAGAACTCTGACTCTGTACGGGATTGAATCGCTAGCCGAAGTGCAATATTTCCTCTATTTAACGTTCGAATGAGGTATAAAAATAATTCGAATGCATAATTTGTTGGACGTTCTGCGGCTGGAAGAATTCAAAACGCCGAATAAACGGTTATAATTCAGTAATGTTATTGCTAACAAAGTACTTCGCCGTAAACGTTTATTTACACCATTTGTTGGTGATCCGATGAGATTTTCTCCATGTGGGAATACGCGTATCGGTTTTGTTTTTTTACTGATAGCTGCATATCGATTAACTCGTTGGGAATAATGCCAATTAGTTGCAGGTTTTTTCTTTGGAATAAGTGACACTTCATTCGCTATTTCTCGAACAAGTGGGTGATAATTTTGGTATTTAGTGGACGATTGAAAAAAGTGACCTTCATGTTATACTACTTAATTTTATGTATCTTGGGGAAATATCTTGGATTTGTTCATATTTATTCATGGGAATCTTATCCCTGGCACAGACTCACATCACATGTTTGCCGTATACAGACAACCAATAATAATACCCTAGTGTCTACCTTACTTTCATCTAATCTTTGTTGGTATAATTTTTACAAGGTTCATTTTCCCTGTATATCATTGTTCTGAAAAATTGTTCTAAAATTGTTCGTTCCGTTAACGCCAACCCTCAGAAGTCGAAACTTGTACGAGCAATGGATCAACGAGGCCTTACCTCTTAGCGTGCGATTACCCAGCACTCACATCATAGTCGTAGTCATCACATTTCCCCTGACATTTCTCATTCCAAATCCATGATTTGAAATTTTTTTCAAAAGACTAACATCTGAGAGGATATGGACAAGTATATTTGTATATAAATCAGTGGTTTATACCTCGGTTTATACAGAGATTTCGTGTTAACCATATCCTGAATTTATTATGTACATAGGATCATATGGTGGATATAATCGATAGTGAGTAAAACCTTCGTTTGAAAACGCACAGTTTTTATAAATGAGAGGTGTCGAAACTGCAAATATCATCTTATACCATGAGTACTTTTCCAGTGGCTTTCGATAGGCGTGGAGATCAAAGGACAAATTTCTTCTCATTTTTCATTTCTGTATTCAGTTCTACCTAGATATTGCCCAAACTTCGAACGACAAATTATTTGATTTCTAAGTATATTCTTCATTTGGGCACAACTGAACAGATAACTGAAATATGGAATGGAATCCTTGGACCAGTGGCACACGACTTTTTTTTTAAATCAGTATCTACTTCATGAAATGTTATGTATTCCAAAGTTCCATCAAAATTATTCAAATATTTTGGAGAAAGATATAAAGTATTTTTTGGTTTTTTATGTTGGCAATCTTTTTTGTGCAAACCCTATGAATTGAATTCGAATAATCCAAGTATATGTGATTCGTGAGTGTCCTGTAGCTTTGTAAGTCATCTAATAGTGTCGTGTCTTATGAATATTACTTCATGAATTCAATTCATGATCTTGGTGGGTATGTTCATGATGTATCAAATTTGAATTATTTTGTAGAGCGACTCTCAGGCAGATGAAATAAAAATGAAAAGATGACTGAATTGAATTGTCCCCATGTCACCATTCATGCAATTATCACACTGATTTCACATGATTATAATCAGTTTTCAGTTTCTGTGTTGCGCCTGATTTTCTTCAACATGAGCTTCAAAATATCACTTTACTGTGACATTTTCGTTTTCTTTTTCGTGTTATCTCTTGAATTGGATATCATAAAAGAATGCTGGAGGTTTAGTAGATAGTACATTTACAAAAATGGTTACGATTCTCGAGTGGGCTTTTACAGATTTTATCGTAATGTATTCCGAATATTTTTTTCTTTACTAAACATTGACTGGTTTTTCCATTTTGATGGCAGCTTCGCACTCTGTGCCCACAATTTTTCACTTGTGCGTAATTGACAGTTATTCCTCTCTGTACTCAATACTCTATTATTCACTTATTGTAAATGTTTTGAATTGTTATTGATGGTTATTGTGGATGAAGTGTTGTTATTATCATTTGGCTAATTTGTTGACCACCTTTGGTAAAAAACATGTTAATCTCTAAACCCATGATTTAGATATAACCTCTGGCTGAACAGATATTGCGAAACTGGTTCCTAGACACTGATTGAACAGTTCCCTAGTTGTTTTCAAATTGTGGAAAATTATGCAGTTCTATACGGGAAGTTGAAAAAATCTGTTACAAATAAGTGTTGGTATTATCCCACAGACATATCATTTCGAAACAATAACTGAAATTTCTTCAGAACCAACAAAATACTCATGATGGTCTGAAGAAACTGAATCTGATGATGAAAGAAATCTCTTGCTGTTTGTTTATCGTGAGGGAGAAAAGATAATCAACCACAAAAAAAGTAGCACTTCAGTAGAAGACCAGAATGATAGAGACCCAGAAAATTATGGCGATATTACTCTAAGATTATCCGAAGAGTTATAATTTTCATTTTATTCGAAATCAAACAACTTCGAAACAGATTCTTTGGGATACGAATTTTTTTCCCGGACAAGACTCGTTTCAGTAAGAGTTTCTATGTGCTCTTTTCTCATTTCTGTTCGGTGAATCCTCAACAACAATAAAATGATCTTTAACGACCAATGAACATTTTTCAAACAATTTCGTTATAACCATTGAACATTTTTTTCAACCATCCGGGCCCATTATAAACGAATACAAGCACTATATCAGAAATAACCATCTGGTTATACTTTGGACTATGCGCTATGCTTTTAATATACTGAAATACGTTAGCATCCGATATAGTTTATAGAACGACTTGTCAGGTTAATCACGAGAATTGATGTTTTCAATTACAGCCGCAGCAGTTTGGAAATTCACTTCATTAAAGGAACGGACAATGAACGACACGTTTGATATTTTAATTTTCTGGTGTCAGATTTATTCATCGAATAATTGATATACGGATATTACAGACCTGTGAGTTAAATGAAGATTGGACCTTTCCTCAATATTTCTTCGAATATCGTGGATAAAATATCACTAGTTATAGCAGTATAGCGGTAGAAATAATCTCAATGAATAGATAAAGACCTAATCAACACCATGAATACATTCAAAAACGATAATGATGTGAATTATTGCTTTGATTCGTATTGGGTGGAATGAATGGAAATGGGTAGTTTTGACTTTTGAGTATCCACATTATCATCTCTTCAAAAAAAAATTATAGAGGGTAATCACAGTAACGAGATGGTCCCTAGAGACTAGACGATGCGCATTTGTATTGATTTATAGGATACTTCTACCCAACCTAGAGGAAAATAGAGTGAAAATGAAATTTCACTTACAAGGTTAGCTTTCAACTCTCAGGCCATTTCACTATGTATAATGAGAAAATGTCAAATAAAACAAAAATTATTATTTGATGAAAAAGAAGAAACGGTTCAGACTTCATATATGCCTGAATCGTCTATTGAATCTTGCCTTTTGATAGGATGTATCACTGTCAATAAAAGTCATCATCATTAAATAATGTAGAAATATTTTCCGAGTTTAAAGGAAAACTCAATTTAATTCATGGAATATTTTTCCTTTATTCTATCATATATCATCAAGTTAGTATCCTTGTGATAATTATTTCATTCTAGGTATTTTCAGAAAATATTTTCGTTCAATTTCAAATTCGTGAAGGCTAATAATTTCAAATCTTTCAGCTCCTTCATATTGTTTGGACAGGAAGGTTTTGAAACAATAATATTTCCAAAGAGCCTATATTTAAATAGAATCACTTTTCTGCAAATCTCACTTTTTTGCTTAATGCATTATTGTGACTCTTGGAGTTTTTACTGAGCATCTATAAATCTATAAATTTTGAGCAGCAATCAATTTCAAATATATAATTGGTTGGAGGAACTGACTAGCTTGAGAAATATGGAGATGTGTTTTTCAAAATGACATATTCTATATTAGTCAGCTTTTACTTAGATATTATTTACTAATTGGTACATAGATTATTCCAGACTCAAGTGAAGTGTAAATTTTTTTAGAGTTCCTCAATTGGTAATGGTCTCTGGATAGCTGAGAAGGTTTCAAAGTGGTTGTTGTAAGGGAACCCAATGAATGTATCACTCTAGTTTTTTTCGAACTTCAACACTGGATGAAGATCATGTAATTGAAATTATGTGTCACCCTGTACAGTAAAATATCCTACAGATTGGAACATGTTTATGTAATTGCTAATTTATTGTAATGTGTCGTCAAGTTCAACTTGTTTTTGCGAACGAGAAATAGGTGGGTCATGAGGCTGGGTTTGGTGATCATTGAATATTTTCGCGCCGGTGTACTTTTGGTTGCCTATATAAATATACAGCTTTCCACTAGTTCCACTTGTGCCGATGGTTCGAAGATTTACATTAGCTATTATTTCTTGTTTAGCTCGCGAGCTGGTGCACTATTGACACAATACTCTGTGTTTCACACTTTTAATGCCAACGTTTCGGCGATTATTTCTCGCCTTCTTCAGGGCTACAAACTCCACAGAGGGTGGTATAACATATATGAATGACATGACGTTGAATATAATACATATAATACAACTGACAGCACGAAAACCATATATCAGAAACACTCCAAATGTAACGATTATCATCAAGCCCACTCACCTCAAATGTAATTTGAGTATTGGTGTCTATATATGAATGAGTTGTTTTTACATCAAAATTCACCAAAATTCATTCATTTCTTGGGAATACGTGCTTTTCAATCAGTTTGGAATTTCAAAAAACGACACAACGGCATCTGAAGGTACATTGAAATAAAATTCAGATCTCAGGAGTAACTATTCCTACAAAGTCAAGTGTCTCGATGCTAGGAATTACGATCAGTAATAATCACTCATGGGAAAACCATGTGAGATCGATCGCTAAAGGTGCTTCCCAGAAACTTGGATTTCTGTTTCGTGCTCAGATACGACCTGTTTTGGAATATAGTTCTCATGTATGGAGTTCGGCACCGAAAAATTCATCAAAGCTACTCGAATATATTCAGAAAAGGGCAATCCGTCTTGTTGGTGATTTTTCGCTCACAGACTCGCTCACTTATTTGGAACATCGTAGAAGAGTCGGAGATTGTCTCTCTTCTATAGATATTTTAACGGTTGGTGCTCTTATGAATTGTTATCAATCGTTCCACCCTTGGCAATATCTACACGGATGACTCGACGAGTACAGAATTCTCACCCCTTTGTTGTGAATTTGAAGACCTGTCGAACCTCTCTTGCTCAGGGATCTTTTTTTAATAGAACAGCTGAGCTTTGGAACTCCTTGCCAGAAGAGGTTTTTCCTGAGGCTTACAAACTTCAGCAATTCAAAATGAATTTTAATTCGTATATCCTGTCCCTTGATTCACGCGGTGTTCTTTGAACATCACAGGGCTTTCCTTTCGTGTGAAACTGCATATAAAAAAAACTCCGGCTGGTAACGACGGTTCGGTACTGACTAAAAGTACTACCAAAAGGTGAAACAACCCATAGATGAGAAACTATTACAATTTCTGGACGTGAAAATGAATTTCACAAGCTATTATGATGTGTTTTTCATATATCCAGATACACTGAACTAGGTATTCCTTATTGACTACAACAATAATTGATTGGACAATTTATGGAAGCTGTCATGGTTTATACTTTTTGACAATTAGGAACTTGGCTATTTTTATCTAGAGAATGGCGTTTGATGGAATATTCTTGGCTTTCTTCTCCGGATGATAAAATTGAAATCACAACTTCTATGAAAGAAGCGAAATGATTAAATACAAACCCTGCTGATAAGTACGTGTATATCAATCGAAGACGTTTGATTAATTCATAGGTATACTTTTTTTGCATATTTTCACCTTTTTGCATTAGTGGTTTTTGTTTCGAGGATTATGACTCATTCAATTGGTTAATTTGTGGACCATAAATCACCATCCAGTATTACTGATACTGACTAGGTGATTTCGTACATTTTGACGAGTCTGATAGCGCTAGACATTAGCGTTATTCAAAGTACAAATCGAAAGGAGCTAATAATTCACTGTTATCTCCCAAGGCTAGTCATGTCTGACTAGCCATTACATATGATCATAGACACGAGTAAATTTTAAAAATAAATTCATGGTTACCAGGAGTCACCCCATAATTTTACTGTTGTTGATACTTCGAGGCACTTTAATAGCTTGAAGATTGCTTGGAATGCATTAAATCTCCAACGCAATCTCACGTTGTCATCCTATAAATAACTTCAAAATAAAACATTACTCGACAATGTCTCGAAACGGAGACTTTGTTGTAACCCGATAGGTTCTCCCGGGGAGAATACAACGGCGGATCCTAGGTGGGGTAATTTAGGTATACGGGATAAGTCACCTGTTCGATTATCGATATTACTTCGATTTCAGGGGATGTAACAGCGGAATCATGTATTGGTAAGGTAAACATTTTTTCAAATTCGGTTTTTATTTCATTTCGAAAAACTCGGGTAAACAGCGAAATTTATTTATTTTCATTCATTAAAAATCAGTGAAATAGAAATGAGGCATTCTACTATCCGGGTGAATTCTTGATATTTGTACTTTCTCAACGCAAGAGGGAAGTCGCCACCGAACAGCTCGAAGTCAAGAAAGAAGAGAAAGTCACTCAACACTTCTCAAACGACCTTCATGCTTTCTTTCAAATCAAATTCATTTTTATGGCAAGAGAGTCAGATCGTTTTAAATAAAAAATAGATTTTTTTCGGGGTCTTTATCATCGCAATGATTGAATCATCAACGAAAAGGAAGACACCAATAGGATGAAGAAAAACGCCTTCGAACCTCTAACAATGTCACAAAGGACAGTGTTCTCGAAATGAAAAATCGACAGGCTCCGAAGAAGAAGCCTTTCAAACGTTGCAAAAGCAAGAACAAACTGATGTTGTAGATTCGCTCAAATAAAAAACAAAAGCGAATTTTACGTGTTTCCTCCTTTATTTTTTTTGAGGGATGAGGAGGTTACCTTGAATTTCTCAACATCTTAATAGTGGGATCCATAGTACACAACTCCTATATATTACTTTCTCTGACTCTTCCATTTTCGAAATACCGATGCATCGAATCGAACTCCACATCTGGTATAAATAAAACACCTTTTACTGGTCTAATCTGTAATTTGAGGAAGAATGAAGAGTTCTGAAAATCACTGCCTGTTTTAATAAAATAGTTCAATTTTTCCATCGCCATATAAGAATGTCAAGCTAATTCATCATCATCAAACTAATGAATATGTATGAAGTAAAATACTTTTATCATCCTGAAAAGAATCAGCATACCGAATTCCAAAAAATTCATGATCATTCGTATTTGTCCACGTATACATTTTCGTCGAATTCAACAGATTATATATTTTCAACAAATGTAGATGTACGAAAGTGTCTCAATTTTGTCGGGAATGCCCTATCGATTACTTCAACTGGACAGTTGGCCAAAAATCTCTTCAGAAAAATATGCGATCAACTCTCTCATCGATAAATAGTAAACAGCAACATCCTGGTGAAATGTTGGTTATTATCCATAGCCATACGGTTGCCATGAATATTATATATACTGAAACATTTTCCAAAACTGATAAAAAAATAGAAATGTAACAAATAAATCGTTCAACTCACAATTTCATCTGTATACAAGGGTATAAAGTAGATGTGTATTCTCTGAGTGCGAAGATCTTACAAAGGCGACAGCATACACATCTACTCAATACATGTGTGTTTCAATGTTAATACTCGAAAAATCTGTGAATGAATTTGACTTGAAACATTTTCATTTCATGAGAGTACACAACCTTGTTGTTCGGGAAACAATGTGAATCTCAATAAGTCAATACGCAGGAAAGTAAGGTCCACGCGGGCCACAAAACTAAATTTATGACCGCACAGACATACTTATGCAGTGAGTCAGTAAGTAAGCAAGCAATAAAAACAATAATCACCAGTTAAGCATACCTAATTATATATATTGCAACGATCATGTAATAACCAGTGCATGAGAGATGCATACGCTATTTTTTCTACACCCGATAAATCTGAAGAACTATTAATATTATATCTGGATTTGTACTGTAGGTCCCACTGATCTGCAAGTGGAAGGAATATTGAAATTTATTTCATTATTCCTAGTCTCAATAGAGTTCAATATTGTAGTGAAAATTCTGATTTTATTTTGAACTGGATTTTCAATGTAGCCTCCACCATCAAATTGGATTTCCAATTGATTGATAATCTGTATTATAATCATCCGTTCCAAAATGGATATCATTATGAAATGGATTATGGGCATATAATGTATTATTCTAGTACGGGTGTAGAAAATAGTATTTTACATGAGAGCTATTTCTTGACAATTTTTTTTTATATTTTTTCCATTCTTGTATACTATTTCATTCCCAATCATTCGAATTGATTTCAGAAAATTAACAAAAAATGAATACGAGCAAGAATAATTTCAATACGTTTTGTGTCTCAACTAGTAATCGAAATGATTTACAATTATTTAGCTTCTTTGATGAATGCGCTGTCATAAATGTCCGTAAGGTTTCACGAGGTTTGTTGTAAATAGTAACATTTGGATCACTTATACTAAAATATTAACGGCATTATGGACAATAAAAATGGAATGGCATCGAGCGGTGAATCCTGTACTTTGGAGAAAACGACTGATAAAACGGTAACATACCATTTTTGGGAAACAAGTACATTGGTCATTGAAGAAGTGTGTGGTTTGTTCCGTAGTTTCCTGGGTTTGTGACCAACCACAATCTGAAAAATAAGAATTGATAGTGGAATCTATACAAGTGTAGAAGGTCAGATTTTCAATTTACTCCGAGATTCTCACGGACAAAGTATGATGAGTTGTTTTCTCGGGTTTCATTCCGTGTTCTGTGGTTTTGATCCTCTGAAGGATAATCATCACGACGTTTCAAGTCTCATTTGCCATCTTCTAGGTGATGTCTTGAGTTTCGACATATATGTATATATATATATATATATATATATATATATATTAGGCAAGATTTGAGTTATACGAGAAGTTGCTGACTAATTGTTCTATCCAGAAAGAACTGTTTTTCAATAGACGCAAATCTGAAGAAGTAATAAGATCTTCCATTTCGACATCCAGAACAATACCAAGCAGCCCCATTTCAAGTTCATTATCAATTCGCTTCACCGAAAGAGGTAACTATCGGCCCAGTGACTTTTCAGAAGAAAATGGAACTGGTGAAGGCATTAACTCCACTCATGTAAATATCGAACATCCTGATATACTGTCGCCTTCAACTTATTCATGCCCAGTATGTGGAATTGTTTTTAACTATGACAAAGATGGTGAAAATGCTACTGAACACTTTGGATCACATTTTCCTACTAGATCTTCTCAACCTGGTGAAAAGGCAGCAATTCGTCCTGTAATATTACCAGCGGAAGTAATGACGATGTTCCAAGCCATGGCACAGAGCAATACTTCCAAAAACATTGAGACATGCGGCATACTAGCAGGAAAACAAGTGATGGATGATTTGATCATAACTCATATGATTTTACCAAAGCAAAAAGGAACATCGGATTCTTGTATGACGATGAACGAGAAAGAAATATTTGATTACCAAGATCAATATAATTTAATAACAATAGGGTAGATTCATACTCATCCCACGCAAACAGCATTTCTTTCAAGCGTGGATCTTTACACTCATTGTTCTTATCAATTATTGATGCCCGAAGCTATTGCAATAGTATGCTCGCCAAAATATAATGAAACTGGCTTATTTAAATTAACCTCAACTCATGGTTTACAATTCATTGCAAACTGTCCAAAGAGTGGATTTCATCCACATCCCACGGATCCACCACTTTTCAAAGTTGCTGAACACGCCCGACTTAAGAACAGAACAACATTAAAAGTTTTGGATTTACGTGACGCTTAACAATTTTGTAGTATGTATTTGCAATAAAAATGTTATAAAAATAGACGCAGAAACTTTTTTCGGGGTAGATTGAAAATCCGCCCTTCTACACTTCTATAGATTCCAATATTAATTTTTTTTTCAGATTGTGGTAGGTTACAAAACCAGAAAACTACGGAACAAATATTGATCCACAAGTTAGTCTGTGGTATTCAGGGGAGTAGTGTCTACCTTAAATGAGATAATGTGTGATAATGAATGTAATTGATGAATAAATAGAGTAAAAGAAGACGCAGTTGGTAAAGTGTTTTTCCGACTTCATCTTCTTCCACTTTCCAACCTGAAAGTAAGTTAGAAATGTGCTTAATGTTGAACGATTTTGAATGAAGCATATTGCTTCTGTTGTTTTATTCCATTTGGACAGATAAGTAAAGTATCTTGGAAAAACTAATAATCTTACATTCCATAACCCATCTTTCAATATGAAATTGTTTAATTATAACTACTATAGGTACAAATGAACTGAAAAGATTAACGAACAATAAAGCACAAACCGAAAATTTTTCTATAAGAGAACTATCAACATTCTCGAGATATGATTTCTGCCATCTTGATCAGAATGACTGTCGGGATAATTGACCTTTCACAACTCGACAAAATATGCAGGACGTCGCCTTCGCAGGAATTTCCCCGGTCGCCATTATTTCGGGTGCTGGATAGTCCATAGATATGTGAATGCACCATCGCGCAGAAGAAGACTTCTCGATGAAAAAGTTACACGGAAATACCCTCTCTGAGATCCAGCCGCATAAGAGTCCTTTTGGCCGGGCATGCGTAGTAGCAGCTGGACCGTTCATCCTCCGAAATAGTCCAAAACAGCCTCTTGCTGTATGGCCCTTATGCACCGTACGCTTTGAGACTACTTTGGGGGACCGCGATGGCGTTCGATAAGCTGCATTATACTCACGTCACAAAGTGTAATATATGACGTCTGGCTCATGTCTGAAATGAATTGTCCTTCGCGGTGACGCTATGTGCATATTTGGCTCGACACGTGTTGGGTTAGGTCGAACATTCCATTTATACATTGCCGATCTAAGCGCTTTTCTGAAAGTGGATTAATTTCGGATTTTCTTTCGATTGGAGAACAGCGTCTGATTGACTTTTGTCTCAGGTGTGTTTATGAATGAGTGGGTATTAGTATTCCCGTTTCTGTCAGGTTGAACCTAACTCAAAAATATTATGAAAAAAACTCCTGTTAAGGACAGTAAGTGCTTATCAATTCTATAGCAATGTAGACGTCACATTCAACTACAAATACAGTTTCACAAAAAGAATATTTTGCTTTTTTCTCGAAATATTCCATTCATATACAATACAGTTGGCTGATTGATTCCTATACTCGACTAGATTAATGAAATATTATTATGGTTGATGAGACTCATTCATTTTCCCTATGGAAAGGAAAAACTCACCAAAATAACCCCTATTCCATTGGTCAATGAATTAGTTACCTTATATGGAATAATAATTACTATAGTTCTGTATTCCTTCAATTAGTATTGAGAAATTCTATCTGATGGTACTGTTACAAAAAAAATCGACATCAAGTCATCATGCCAAGAATATTTGTCATGGAGGCATCCTTCGTTTTGTATTTTTGGATCAATAATACCGCCTGAGACCAAAGGATGTATCTCAATGAAGTGTGACATGCTGTATGCTGTTTGAATTTGCTCAATTATTCGTATAGAGGAATTATGTTTCAAGAACTTGGATTTACTGAAGCAAATAAGGATACGACCTATAGAAATAAATCCAATAAATCATTCGTTTGAGCTTGATAGAAACTGAAAATGCCTTGAATTAGGTTTAAAAAGGTTTCTCAAAGTGTTACGTTTAGTTGGATTGCTGCTGAAAATTTAATAAAAAAATGCTTCCGACATGAAACGTATTAAAGGCTTTTACCATTTAAATCGATCTTTATCTACACACATGATGTGACTCGATTGTATTTGTCATATTTCATATTAAGTCACAAACCCTTGCCCCCTGTGACAACACCTGAGGATTAGGCAGATTGAGACCTCAGCGTGAAGTCACATTTACTCTTGAAAATGTCTCCAAAATCGGAGCCGAAACGTCGAGAACAAAACTCCAGACGCGGTTCAACCCGAACTCAACAGCAACATACAACTACACACACACACACACATATATATATATATATATATATATATACATATATATATCTACGAGAGTCAGCAACGAAAATACTGTAACTGCTACTAGATTTTTTCTCAGTTAACAGATAGCTTGCTTATCTTCACTTATTTTCTCTTCTCAATATATGGCATTTCATGAGAATTAATTTTCAAGAAAAGATGTCTGAAGCTCATGAATTCTAAAAACTTCAACGTCAAACCAATTCATTATTTCTTCTTGGTTCTCATGATGTTTTCAAAAATATGTTCAAACTTCCCTTGATGCTTAAAATGATATGAAAGGACAGGTGAGGGTTCATATCAAAATATGATGGAGCTCCTCATTGAAATTTTAATTTTTGTCTCCCAACGGCAGTTGGAAGAGCTTTCACATCTGAATAGAAATTATGCCTTATTCTGTGAATAATATTAATATTCATTCGAACAAACTACCAACTAATAAATAATGCTTGTAGGATTTCCTCGATTAGTCGAATGTTTTTGTGTCGTATTCAACAAGAATTGATGGATTCGTCTTATTTATTCAAACACGTGTTCCTACCTGAAATGATTTTTGATTTGCTATAATAGGTTACCATAACTCAAACGAAAATGGACATTTTTCATTGATATTCTAATCATTCCTCACGAACGAAAAACATGCGAGGAGTAAGCAATGTATTATGTTTGTTGATTCATTTTTGGATCAGATTTGCTTCCTCTTTTCATGTCATACTCCCAGTTCAAGTAATATACCCGGAAGAACATTATAACTATTATCATTTCACAACTTCACATTTCTTTCTGCTTTTGATATTTAATTATTCTGAATTTTCAATAAGTTATCTGTTTTGTTTGTGGGAAAGTATGTCACAGATATGTTCAAAATTGATAATAGTCAGAAGTTGATGAGGTTCTGATTTCGATAAAAATAATCTGGAGATATATTGTTTATTCTGGATACAATAGTTTCTGATTTCAGAACTGATTCAGTATTAATACTTTTCTTCGGGTTTGAAGGCCGTCGTTATTTTGAATTTCTTCCTGAGTGGCTAGCTTCTTCAGAGGCTCTGAATAAGCTAGCCACTCGTGCTAGCGATACGTCAGGAAGAAATTCCAAAAAACGACGGCCTTCGAACCCGAAGAAAAGTAGTAATACTGAAAATGAAAACCTCGGCTGCGAAAGCCTTAACCATTTTGTCATAACTGATTGTTACGAATGTTATGTTGTTTCTCCAATTGAGATTTCGAATTCAATTGGAAACATATTCGAAGTAAACTTATAAATTGAGGTTATCAAATTAAAATAGGGAATATCAAATTTCATATTGGTTGCACCCCAAAATAGGTTCAATACAATGTTAAATACGACTTCATTCCATAATGTGAAGTGATTGTTTTTTGTTCTAACTTCTTGCAAAACATTCTTTCTGTTCTTGATTTGCGTCAAAAATCAATAGAAAGATATAAGCATACAAACACGAGACAAGAAATAGTCCTATTTCCTGAGGCAGAACCATATTCTGTTACATTCTGCTAATCCTTCAACTGTCATATATCAGAAAAGTCGGTACTATTTCTTCAACTGGAACCAAACTATATGAATACATCGTATTTATTTTTATTTCGTTTTTTATTTATTTCTTCACATTTCAACTTTCATTTATTTTCCTTGGTTCTAATAATTTCAGCAAAACTAATTTCAGAAGCTTGGTTTTCCGTTTTGTGACAAATAACATTTCTCATTCCGACTTTTTATCATGTGTGGGTTATACATCAAAAATTACACAGAAGATTCTCCATTCCATTCAGAAAAAACTGATTCATTTTGTTGGTGATGATTCACTCAATCTTACTCGTTTACATCTCTAGAATACTGTACATATTGCTGTGACATCCTTATACCTTTTTATTGTGAACCTAGAGTCCTGTCGAACTACCTCAATTGAAGCTTTAACAGAGAATGTGATTTTTTAGGTTTATAATCTTCATAAATATTTTCTCTATTACTTCACGCTGAGTTCTGATCAAATCAAAGATGATTATCTTTGTGAAAGTATCCGTGTGGGAGAAGAAAAACCAAAAAATTACTTTAGTTCAGACCAGCCAATTGAATGCTAGTTATCAGCTGTCCCTGACAGATCTTTTCGAATTAATTTTTGTTCTGGAATCGGATTCTCTGAACACTGTTGAACCAAGTTTACCGGCATATTATATAACTAACCCCAATGTAATTTGTGCGCAACACACAAAATGCGGTCTTGGGAGAAAATGAAAAAAGGGCCACCGAAACAAGGTGATAAATAAACGAAACAAGCAATACCGCTGCAAGTGGACGCGAACAAAAGACAGGTAAACGAGGTATATCGTCTAGAACGTAGGAAGAGCCGCAATTGCTTCCAGATATCCACTGCAATAAAAGACATCTGCAACGCAATTGTTCTCCTTGCCGATCGATTTTCCCGGGAAGATGCCATCGGGAAACTTGCGGTCCGTTGGAAAATGAGCTCCGTGGTATTGTCGGCGTAAGAGCCGCTTTTCTGGGTTGCTACTCGGCTGCTTCGTCTTTTTCCAGCTGGGACTTTGTTTCGGTTCTAATTCCTGCTGCGACCAATGAAGGTACAAGTCTGATGGGTCCCGAGGGACTGTCGGAACTTCAGATCTGTAATAAGGTCGGTACATATTAATGGTCGTACAATACGATTAGTGGAAGTTGCTTCGGACATGCTATTGGGATTTTGTCTGAATGGAAAATTAAATTTTCTCGGATGAGTAGGTATTACTTGGTACTATTATAATGTGTTCATTCAGATACAGTGCCGGTTTAAGGTAGTTCGTCGCCCGGTGCCGCCACAGACAAAACGCCCAAAAAAAGAGCCTGCTTAAGGCGCCGCCGGATGCATACATCCGTAGCCTAAACATTTTTTGGTGCCACGCCTTTTTTTTTTTGGCATTTCAACGGTATTTTATACTGATATAACTACAAACTTGCTCACGTCGTGAGTCATGAGTAATAAACTTGGTATAGGTACATGGTACATACTTATATAGAAAACGAAAACTTATAAACAAAACGAAAAAAATCTTTATTCTTTGATATAAATAAGGAATATTATTAAAAACTGATCAAAATCACCGAATAAAGAATAAAACAGTATTCATTGGTTTAAATAAACAACAGGTACGAAGAAAAACTAAATAGAAACACTAACTAAAAAATGAAACATTATTCTTCGGTTTAAAATAATAAGAAACACCAATCACAATTATAAGTAACTGAAAATAAAAAAATAGGAACATAAGGTCTAATAACTAAAAGGTTGTTTTCTAGCTTTCATTGAAGCAAACTGCTCTATAACACTATTTACATCTATTTCATTTATCTTGCACTTCTTCATAAACATTTTCACTATTTGGTTCTTTCTTCTGCTACTGCGTTATCGTTATTGTCATTTTCCTTATCTAAAACAGTCGACTCTGATGACTCAGGCGATGGTAAAGCCTCCACAATAAATTCTCGCCTTAAACAAACGTTTTCATCACAACTACTACTAGGTCCAGGTTTGGGCTCATTTCGACTGTTGTCTGCTTGATTTTCATCTCTTGTAAAGAATGTTGTCATTTTGGGGATACTTTTTAAAAAATTTTTGTCTTTCCTGTCTTTCCAGTTTTCTTTTACGCCAGTAATGTCCAGATAATTTTCGCACTTCCTCGTCCATTTTTTATTCTATCCAATATTAGAGTAATTATTATTAAATTAAATACTAATGAATATTAAATGAGGTATTTAGTACAAAAATTGGAGAAATGCTTTTTGCTTACCGTGTTTGTGTTTTTTAAAAGAATTTCCAGTTACACAAATGGACTACTCAGGAGTTCGAGCATACATGTCACACAAAGTAGATTTAGATTTTAGTAGATCATTACTATTATTATTACTGTTGTTTTTGTGACGCATACATGCAATGCAACCCAAGTCGTAGCGGCGCCGGTGGCAGCGGGCGCGCACGCGCATCGTAGGATACAGTGTCGCAACAGATTTTTTTATTTTATAGCCAATTGTTTATTTTTAAAATTTTTGTCAGAGAGCGGTACGCGCGTGTACCGCCCTCAAAAAGTTTACCGCCCGGTGCTATTGCACCTAAAAAACCCCTGTTAAACCGGCACTGTTCAGATATAATGTACACCTCATCCAATCCATCTTGGCACGAACTAATCTACTTTTCCAGTTGCATACTGGCAGTGCAGACCATGACGAAAAAAAAATACTTACTAGCATATTATATCTGTGAACAGATATAATAGGAGATTTTTATCTTACTATACTTCACGGAGATTGCTGGGCATATACGACATTATTTTTGTGCCAAGATGGATCAGATGAACTGTTTTTTTTTCTAAGTATAGATTCCAATATTATTTTCTATTTTTTCAGATTTTGGTAGGTCGAAAACCCATAAAAGCTAGAAGAAAAAAATTACTTGGTATCAAATGGATTCGATATGGCTAATCAATACAATTGGAAAAAATCAATATAAGTATGTTATTTTTTAAACTGTAAACATATTTCTGAAATTTGTTTTGTACATTGAGGTTATTGGTATAGATAGCATAGAAAATGAAGGACACATTGCTGTTTTCAAATATTTCTGAGTCTGCATGTAAATTTCATCACGAAAGTTCATGCGAAAGTTTAAATACATCTATGGAAATTCTGTTTTTCATTGGATCATCTACATAAGGGAGAAATTCGATTTTTTGCAAAGCACCTTCTCGACTGAAATTAACATCAGAATAACAATATTTTGATCACTTATGACGTCGGGATAACATCAGATAGATAGACTTTCATTTCCAACAGATGAAAAAACACCCAATTACAGGAAATGTAAACACTACATATTAAGTTGATTATAACAGAATTGCAGAATCACGTACACCATACATGATGAGCAAAGAATGATCATTTGTGAAATTACACTTCAAAATGTATAGGTTAACGAAAAATACTCTAGAGATAGTCACAAGTAACAGTAGATTATGAAAAATATAAAAATGTAAAATGACAGATGTTGACATGAATGAATGAGTTTATCATTATAATTGTTATTACATATTGGATGTTGATCTCAATATGGATCTCTTGATATTTTTGAATGATGAACAAAATATAATATAACACAATCCTGGCAAAAATTGTTATTATTTTGGCACATGATTTGAACTTGCGATTTCCGTAAAACATTTGTTCTGTAACTACTACCGTAGAATGTACGATGATATCGCGATTCGAACTGAGGTACAAACAAATTTATTAAGTGTAATAGATCACCACACTCTATAGAACCATGTAACAAAGCATAAAGAAATTTAATGCTAATAATGAATTGGTCGAGTATTCAGGGAGATGAAATGGAACTCGTTCAATATAACTGAATACTCAGATCCTCTCATAGGATAATTTCCTGTAGTTTTGAATTGAAGATACTTCAGAAATCTTTTTTATACACGTTCAATATTGGCCATATGAACATCATGAGAAGGATATCAAATTAGTGATCCATATTCAAGCTTACTTCGTACATAACAGCAATATAGAGAAATTATTGTTTGAATTTTGCGAAAATCTCTACCATGCCTCACCAAAAAAACATACATCTTATTAGCTGAGGAGACAGTTTTGTTTATGTGTTGAACAAATGTTAGCCTTTGGTCGAATATGACACCAAGATCTTTCATTTCAGTTCGTCTTATTGAAGGGGATGCCCCAATGTTATAATTGTATTCAATAGTAACATGCTTTCTGGAGTAGGAAACTACAGAACATTTCGAATTATTCGATCTGAGTCGATTTACCGAGCACCAGCTAGAAATTGGAATGATGTCCTCTTGTAATTTCAGCATGAATCAATTTCGGAGAATTAATTTTTTGTGTTAGGTCATTGAGAAACAACAAAAACAAGAGTCGTCCAAGATTCGACCCATTTCCAAATCTTCCAACAAATTGACTGTATTTTTTTTGTGGACTGGTGTATAGATATATTATTCTCTGGTATTATTTTAGATACAAATTTCTGGCCTTCAACAAAAAAAAATGAATGAATGAGAAATGTACTCCCGTGAGTCATAAAACAAATATTTTAAGATGTTTCATCTGTTTTTGGAACTATAAATACATAAGGACCCAATGTAAAGCTTCTTTTTCATTGACAGCACCCGACTGTTCATTGAAACGTTGGCATCGTGATGTTTTTCGAAAAATGGTGTGGACATCAAATTATATCATTCTTTTTTCATAAAAGATAACTATGAAGTTCCACCTGGAATTGAAGTTATCACGTTTGTAACAACCTGTTCATTTTTCCATTGAAACCCTGATGGTTATGTATGCATATACTATGGTTGCTAGGGGGGGGGGAAGGGAGGGGGGGGGAAAAAAGGGGGGGGCCGTTCACGTGATCATTCTATCTTTTCAGCGGCTACACTATAGTGAAACACAGTAAGAATAAAGTGAACTTTTTGCCCGCACAAGACGTAAAGTGAAATTTATGCCAGCACGGGCATAAACTACCCTGTTATGTAGTTTATCTGAGCAATACATACAATCATAGACTGGTATGACATGAAACTATTTGTTTTTAATTTAATTTCATCCAGTATCTCGGCGCTTTTGTTTGATCAATACTACCAGCAGTGGGAACAGAAATGTCGAAAATGTTTGCATGCAGTATTTCATAAGATGATATTGCATTCGAAATCGTGTTATGAGGCTTTCATATTACTTGACGGATAAAATTGTTGACGACGACTTCCTCAAAGTTATACAAATTGCAATTCGTGTTTATGAAAGTTTGTACCTTTCAGTAACAGAATCGTTGCTTTTTAATGCTGTATACTTTCTTATGTTGTTGGAAATAGAATTCTCACGTAGTTAAAGCTCTTGAGATTTTGATTTCGTCAATATGATTTTATTTCAACAGAAACACCATAAGAATTGTAAAGTTCGCATGAAATCTTTCATTTCATAGATGATCAATATCATTAGCTATAGTATTTCGTTTCTTTCTCCAATTTGTAGATTCACCGGGTATAACTAAACCAATCTCTAATCAATTTCCTGAATGTATATGTATGAAGACAGCGTAGGGTTTTTTAACATGAGATATCAGACTAAAACAAAATTCAAACGCCTACGGAAATAAGTTGAAGGGATCAACATATATATCTAAACCAGTATCATCTCGCTGATGATTCTGCATTTCATACCTGTTTATATTTCTTACCGTCTGATCATACTTCCTTAATGAATATAATTTCACCAAATTTGTATCCTACAGAAAGAATCTGATTTGTTATTTCGCTGTTCTTACATCCAATAAAAACTTCTTGACAATCGAACATTCACTGATTTATATACCCCTTGTTATGTGAAAAAGGGTTGTAAAGTGAAAGTTCCGATTCTTTTCAAATTGCCCAAGAAGGTGCACCTTTACAGTCTCTCAATATTGTGCAACGTTATTTGTTTTGTTAACGCAATTTCTCTCAGAGAAAGTTTTCCCAGAATGTTTTAACCTGAAAGAGTTATAAAAAATTTATGCTTCTGTGAGGGATTGTAAAGAATCCTTCGAAATTAGATGAGATAAAATAGTATCTACCTGAATTTAGAATTATACTCGAGATTTTTTTGAGTTGGAGGATCTTTACTTGGCATCTGGAAGATGGTCTGTGAACGTTATGTTCCGCTGTATCCCTAAAAACAGTATGTGGAATTATCACGGTTCTTTACGATAACGTACCAAGCAATGTCTTGTAAAATACCCCTCAGAACAGCAAATAAAATAGGACAATTGTTGAGTTGGAGTTTGTTATGTTCTTTAATCGGTTTTGTGATTTAGTCATCATGAACATACGGCATACAGAAAACCTTCAGGTTTCGAAGAATCTTTAAAATAAACGCGGAATTTCATATTTAAAGCTTCAGTAGATTCCATATTAAATAAATGATTTATTCGTTCATTATATTTGATATGTGAGGAGCTTGATTTTTCTGAAAAGTCGTATCTAACCCAACTAAAGAACTAATCTATACTAGAGAACAGAATATAATTGCATCACAAAAATAATTAAGGCCCAGTTATTCATAATTTCAGAATCATTCTAGGTTCACGAAACCGTTCTTTTGAAATATTATAAGGTGTTCCTTGTTAGCACCATTATATTTTCTGAAGGCGAGTTTATGCATACGCAGGTTCCCCTTTCTTGTGAACTCAAAGATATGAAAACACAGAAGTATGTGCCAGAGTCATAGTATACTGGTGTATGTTTGTCTTTCTCCAGACCATTCGAGTAAAACGACATTTTTTTTTAAATTTCGGTCAGACAATATTTCGTGACCAGTTCCCAAATTTACACGAAGGATCTCTGAAATTGATTGATAATAAATGAGATATCTTCTCATCTGAATAAATACTTTCCCGTTCAAAACAATTTCGTTATATCCGGTTGAGGAGTTCACTGGACTAGAAGTCCACTTAATAAGTGAAAACATTCACTCATGGGAAATGATTTTTGTCCACATTTGATTTAGTAATCAATGATGAATTATTTAACAGAATTATTTCGATACTCTTTGCGAGCTTCGATCATTCATTAAAAAAATTATCCAAGTAAATCTACGTAATGAAATGAAATACGTTTATCTGATATTAAATAATATAATATAATACAATTCTGTTTCTCGAAACTTTCCATTGATTAGTAGGTGAAAATGAAAATAAATAAATAAAATCTGAGAATTTTCGAGTACATTTTTTTCTCAGTTAGATATAAAGATCTTTGGAAAGGATTTGTTTTTATTATATGATTTAAATTTATTTAATTTAAATTTTTTTTCTCGCTTATAATAATTACACGAGAGCTTTTTTTGTCGAAGTAAACTTGACATTTCGATATGAATTTTGTTGCCTGGCAAATCAACGAAAAAAACTGCCTCTGAAAAATTTTTTCTGGCAGTTTTTTGAGTTAATTTGCCGGAAGGCAACTAAACTCGAATCATAAATGTCAAGTTTTCTTAGACAAAAAAAAGCTGTAATTCGGTACGACAATTTAATAAATAGAGTTTATTCAATTCAACAGAAGAGTACAATAATTGTACTCTTAACAATTATTGTTAAAAACACAATTCTAATATTTTATTTTCACAGATCAGATATACTCTTCTGATAACGCAAGTGAAAAATTGACAGAGGCGCCGTCAAAGATTTGTTCCATTCTGGTTGCCATTCTTTCAAGAGTAAGGTTCCATTTTGTCGCTGAAAAAGTTTTTTTGGTGTCATAATGACAAAATTACGACGGCCTATGGAATATTCAATACATGAGTTTAATTGTCTCAGTAAACACACCTCTTTCCATCACTTATTATTTCTATCTTTTTTTGGCATATCGAAATTGTGTCCATTCATTTCTTCCATCCCAATAAGTTAATATCATAATAATGATATTTATGTTATTCATTTCAAATTCAAAATACAATTGTTCATTACAAAAATGACTTACATATAATAAGCGCGACACTGGATGAGTAAATACACACTTTTTTCGAAATAATCTAATCAGAAAGAAACCTGAAGCAGGGTTTCAGTTGGCCTTCGCTGCAACATTTTGAAAGATTTTTTCTCTGAATTGTTTCAAGAACAAGTCTCTGGAATTTTGCAAAGGGTTAATTGGAAATTTACTATTTACTATTGTCTGCCAGATGCCACTATTAATTTGTTCACAAGAGTGTAGATTTGAAGAACTATTAGAAACTACATGTTTTAATGACAAAGTGGTATGATTTTCGTGAACTGCCGTATACTAGTATTTATTCTCTGAGAGTGGACCATAGTATAAAACAAAGACGCTTCCCTCTGTCTGTTTGCTTAGATCTTGAACAACACAACTCATTTCAGGAGGAAGATTCATTAGTGCGATACATGCATGATATTATAGACAATCACCGATGAGTTTAGAGGTTTCTAATTTGATGTCGTGAATAAACACATTTTTTTTGCTCTTACATTGCAAACGTTGGCTGAACCCTACGAGATAGATCGAAATCGCAATTGTACACCTTAAAAAGGCCTTCAAAAAAGTCCGCGATAATGTATGTCTTCTCTCAGTGATAACCCACGATAGCCATTCTTTTTCCATACTAAGCCGGGGCGGATCGTGAGTAAAACATGAAATTCAGGAAATATATGACGAGAGTTGGGTGGTATTTGTGATAATCCATTTTAATTGGGCTCCATTTTTGCTTCTACAACGTCAACTGTATAATTTCACGTGAGGCAATGGTAGCAATGGTAATACTATATTCTTTATTGAAATTTAAAAAATACTCGTTGCCCGATATCGCAATAATATAAAATAGTCCAACAGACACGTACGCCTCCTGAGAATCCTTTCAAACTGCAGGGAAACTAATAAAATTGCCAACGTTATGTCCACTCGCACCGTCTTCTTATGCAAAATTCATAATCACGAAAGTAGGTTCGCTTCCAATAATATACCTTAATTATTGATTTCGCCCCGAAAAAAAGTGTTTATCTCCCTGTAAAGTGTACAGTAGCCAGTATCTCGTATATTTTATGTCTTGACTTTGCTCTCTCGATGGCGAATAAAATGAGAACTAGCTCCGTCTCTTATCTGCGAATGGGGTCGTCCTCGTCGCGGTGCCCCAAGAGACCGACCTTGTGGGGCGCTCCCCACGCGAGTAGAACACTTCAGCTCGAGCGGTGATTCGCCACTATGGGATTTAGGTGGTGGTTTCGTAGGGGTCAGAATCGCTTGGCGCAGCTTGGATTCTTGTCGTTAACTGGCATTTGGAAGGAACTAGTAAGTTAAACATGGCTCGTTTGTCTGAGACAAGTACGTGTGTATCTCCCCGGCCCTTTTTCGTTTATTTCGAATCCCACGTTCGGTGAGCTTGTATACATGGTGTTTTCAAGAGGTAGAACAGAGAACGGAAACATATTTTTGTACTTATCGTAGGCAATCAATCACGAATCTTATACATTCAACTCTTTTTTCTAGATACTAAAATAATTCTATTCGAATTCGTGACCACAGTTACGTGATGTGTATTTCAAATATCGTCGATTTTAAAAAAATTAAAAGGAGAAGGGGGTCCTATGATGCATCATTTTGGAACCCCTTGCGAATATGTCACAACCCTAGAATATGAAGTCAATATCTTCACCTACTACAAAATGGCGGAACATTGAATGATTACCTAATTCTAGAAATGTTCAGTTCAAATATTATCATTCAGTTCTCAATTTTACAAGCAGTTAGGTACCACGTAAACTACTCCAGAATGCTCAGTTGAACAAAATTTGACAGAGGAATATGCTGGATAACTACTCTTGGTCCTAATCACTGAAATCGTCGAAGCAAATCCTAATGAACTCGAATTGAATATTATTATTCCAACAAGATGGAGCACCACCACATTAGTCCAGATAGGTAAGAAACTTTTACGATGCAGAAAAACTCAAAGTCGTCTACACAATTTAATATTTGAAAGATGTCAGTACGGTGATTCAGTACATGTTTCGAACCTACATAGGTTCATCATCAGCTATGTAGGTTCGAAACATGTACTGAATCACCGTACTGACATCTTGCAAATATTAAATTGTGGAGACGACTTTGAGTTTTTCTTCATCGTAAATCTACTACACTCCACTTTGAGATACAATGGACTTCTACCACAGGTTAGGTAAGGAACTGTTTGGACGATATATCCATGTACATTGGATTGGTCATTGAGGTCCTACGGAATGGCCAGCCAGCTTGCCAAATTTGACACATTCAGTCTTTTTTTTTTGAGGCAAAAGTTGAACGAAACTGAACCTGCTTCGATGTTGGATATACGGCAGAGAATAATAAATATTCGTTGATATATCGACGTCACTGTGCTCGAAAATGTACTGCATGAAATATCGTATGGGTAAGCTGTTCTCAAGAAGTTCAACGAAATCATCTCGGGCAGTCCTAGTTGCCATCTTGGAATTTTCATCTGTCAATTTCACTCAAAAATATAGTATTTATGCATCAATTTCATTGTCCCAAATTTCAGTTTTTATAGTTAACCCGTTAAAGGGTTAAAGATTAAATAAAAGCTGATGTCTATGTAAGTTTTCTCCCAATTCAAGCAAGGAATGCAATACACAAATTGTGATTGTGTGGTTGACGAAGTTTTGTCCTTAAATTTAGTCGAAATGGAATTTATAGGTAAAACTGTTCTATTTGTATAACTACTTTTCTTCGGGCTTGAAGGCCGTCGTTCTTTGGAATTTCTTCTTTGGAAGAAATTCCAAAGAGGTGATAAAACTCGAAATTGGGTTCACATCAAAAAAATTATTTATTTATATTGTTTTGGGAATCATTGTTTAGGTCTTGAATCTCCATGGTGGACGTACTAAACAGGATCTTGTTCAATGAAGTAAAAAGATATGAGTGTCAATGAATAATAGTGAAGAGTTTTTCAAAGTTGAATATGAGACGGATCAGAAATACAGTCCAAGTTGATTTTTATTATCTATATTTAGAAAGATGTCCCCTTTTACACTTGTCTAGATTCCAATATTAATTCTTATTTTTTTCGAATGATAGGTTGAAAACACAGAAAACAACGAAGCAAGGATTCATCCATACAAAATAACGTTTTTTAATCGGTAAACGTATTCATATTTTCGGACTGGGTACAGTTCGAGATTTTCACTAAAAATGGATGGCAAATGAAATGTGAATTTCTTCCGCTATTTCAGAATATATCTGATATTTATTTCTATTGTCAAATTTTTAGTTCATCCAAGTCAATTAGAGATACGAATTTCCAACTTTTCAGCCATAATATTCATCTGTGAATCTGAACCTGGGCTTGGAACCTTTGGTTTAAAAGTTGAAACTTTTTCTAGAGATCAATTACCCCAACACCAATTTGATATTATTCTACTTGACGCGCATTTCGCTAATAAGGTTATCATCTTCAGGAGAATAAAATTGAAACTTATTTATTGATACTACTGATAAATCAGTATCAAATTTCTTCTCATGACGATACTAACCTTGTTAGCGAAACGCGCGTCGAGTGCAAAAATATCAGTTTGGTGTAAGGGTAATTGGTCTCTAGAAAAAGTTTCATCTGTGAATCTGTCTTGTATCAGTTAATATCATTAATAGTGTAATATTATAAAATTATACTAAAATCAAACATCATATATCTGATGTTGGCGATTGTAGTAGGTTAATAATAAATTTCCTGTTGCCAATAAAACGATTTTATTATTGATCAGCTTCTTTCAAAATGAAATGAAGAGCGATTGTAATTGCCGGGGAAACATATTTAAAAAACAATGAGAATATGCTAAATTCATCCCATGTGGAGATTTTCGACAACTCAAAGAGATATTTCAATACATGTTTCAGTTCCATCGAGGACGTCTGAAATATGATTATTCACATTTTGCAGTTGAATGCATTCAACTTCATTCAAAGAATTCAACACTTTTTTTTTGAAGGGGATCCGAATAAATGCCAAATGCTTGTAAATGCAACGATATGTACCGACATCTGACATACTGTTGCAATTGAACAGGAAATTGCAACATTTTTTTTGAAAAATCTATAACTGCAATTAGACCAAGTCTTCTTCTACCTCATCAGGTGTCAGAACTAATGACGACTTTTTATGTATGAATAGTGAAACATTACCATAGCATAGATGAAAGTTACGTAAAATTGTGTAAGATTGTGTGCGAAACAGGTTTGATGATTTCGTAATGAAGGAAAAAATGATCATCAACATTCTTCTAAGAGGCCAATCACGTAAATGTATGAAATTGGGAATACTGATGTCGCAAAAATACGGGGATGGTATGTGTACACATCACCTAATACTATTTTTCAAAATATTATATAGAAACATATATTAATATCTTCGCTTTCTCCAGATACGTTCAAAATGTGCCTTATTGAATATGAAAATGTTACGGATGGTAAGATAGAATTGTTTCCGTATTTCTTGATTTGAACAGCGCCAAAAACATGACACTTAACACTATTTACTACTCTTTCTAGAGAGCAATTATTCTTACTCCGAAGCAGTACTTATTACTTGCACTCGTTGCGCGTTTCCCTAACAAGATTAGCATCTTCACTTGGCGATGTATTAGAGACACTTTTTATATAGTTCATTTATATGATACTCACCTATTTACTTTTCGACTGTAGATATGCGTCCTCAGACAATACCCTTTTGATGCCAAGTGACAATTTGGAATCCATAACCGGATAGTATACAGGAATATATATATATATATATATATTTTGATTTTCACTCTCAACCGACCAAATCCAATGATTCAGGAATCGTCCTGAATATTTATTTTAACGGAATATAAAATTTATTACAGAGATTTACAACATGTTCTCATCGATAAATTTCCGAAAAGTATGCCAGGTTTATTTACACGAGGATCAAAATTTCTGGAATAAACTGTGAATTTGCTTTTATCGCAACTCTTATTGCTCGTATATAACTCACTTGAAGGAGTTGTTGTAAACATTATTCTTTATCGAACGATTGTTGAGGAATTTAATGCCGACGGCCAGTAAACACGAAAGAAATATCGAAGGTTATATTTTTTCGGTTTGATTTATCGTTCACCACTTTTTACCAAATCTGAAGTCAGGAAAATGATGGAATAATGATCTGAAAACTGAAACTAAAACAAATCTTCGATATGACGCATTGAGATCCAAAGCCAAATTTCTTTATAGTTTGAAATAATCTCTGAAATTACTGAACATAGTTTGCTGTGATATTTCCACTTACACAAGAGCTTTTTTTGTCGAAGAAAACTTGACATTTCGATGAGAATTATGTTGCCTAGCAACTCAACGAGAAAAACTGCGTGTGGCAGTTTTTTGAGTTAAATTTGCCGGAAGACAACTAAAGTCGAATCATAAATGTCAAGTTTTCTTCGACAAAAAAAAAGGTCGAGTGTAATTCGGTACGACAATATAATGAATACAGTTTAGTTTATTCAATTCAACGGAAAAGTACAATTGTTAAAAACACGGTTCTTATATTTCATCTTCACAAATCACATATACTTTTTTGACAACGCAGGAGAAAAATTGACAAGGACGCCGTCAAAGATTCGTTTACAATTGTGGTTGCCATGCTTTCAAGAGTTAGGTTCCGTCTTGTCGCTGAAAAGCTTAGGGCAAAGTATTTTCGCTGTCATAATGACAAAATCACGGCGGCCTATGGGATATTCTATACATGAGTTGAATTGTCATTTGAAAAAGTTCAAAATACGCTACATGTTTTTCTGCGTATCTTGTGGTGGAGATACGATGAATTACCCGAAGATGCATACAGAGAGAAGAAACAATTAAAAAAAAAATTTGTTTTTTCTGTTCACTACCTGACGAACCTCAACTATCAGAAGTCAAAACTTGTGCGAGCAATGGATCAACGACACCTCACCTTTTAACGTGTGAATCCCAGCACGATGGACCGGCGGACGTGCTAACCTCTACACTACCGAGAAACACATCTTGTGCTATTCATTAATTTTTCGGACATAGCTCAATTCTAGCGGAACTTGGGCGTAATGATCATTAAGGTTAATTGGAGGTTATTTAAGTCAAATCAGGAGGAAATGATATGCCAATGAAATGATGATATTTCATTAGTTTTGGGATTATTGATGGTAAAATAGAATTGATATGATAAATTTCACCCTGACGCACTATTTATATCAAGAAGATTTTGCATCCAAAACTGACGTTCATCATCTGAGTTTGAGATTGCGAATACAAATCACAATACCGAAATATAAAATATCACTTTTTCGTGGATCTTTTCCGCATCACAATTATACAATTGGATTCCATTCGAATAAAAATTACTGTCTGTTGAAAACTAAATGAAGGAACATATGTTTTCGAACAACTTGTATTCACAGAATCAAATGTAAATTCATTTCGGTAGTCATGAATTATCCTATAAATATTGTGAAAACCATAACATATATATGATAGAGATATTTGTTTTCGTTATTATATAATTTATATTATTCTTGCATATAAATGATGTGATAGCCTCAATAGATGTCTTGTCATTTAGCTGCTAACACCATTGTTGTAGTTGTACTATAAATATTTTCTCGTGTTATGGTTGGATGAAAGCAATTTCTGCCATTATTTATTATTTCAGAAATTGAATCCTGCCTTTTGATTGGCTGTATTTTTTCCCTGGATCGAAACTGAAAGCACTATAATTATTATTAATAAAAACTACAAAATTGCTAGTACAAACCTCAGTATTGAACTATTGTCGGACAGAGAATTGAATGACCTATGGACAATGTAACTGAAGGCTCCCTCTCTATTTGAAAATAGATTTGTTAGCTCTCTCTCAGCGATATGATCGATCTGAAGTCTTGTTAGAAATAAAGGGGGAAAGAGCAATCAAGAAAAGCACTGTGAGGTACACTGAAGAGGATCGTCCGAGTGTTAAGAAATCAGGATTTTAAAGGTTGAGTCTAGTACCAATTCACAAACTCAGGTAGGAGTCATGTTTCAAATGTTGTATGAGTTTTTCTGTTTCAAAACTCCCATTTTTTTTGTAACCATTGAAAAACATCGCCAATTATATGGCCCTGTTCCCTTTAGGCTCTTTAATTTGCCCCTCCGAGTGACAAATGATCCATTATTGTGCAAGTTGAAGATGATCCTGGTTTGGAAAGTTAATTACCATGTGAGTTTGGTTCTATGACAACTGAGCAACTGTAATATTGTGCAGTGTTGTTCAAGTATTTTCCTTCTCGCTAGTTTCCAATTTCCATTTCCCAATATCTTGTTTCTAAAACACAATGAGTAATATCTTGCGAGGAAGGTGAGAATTCAATTTTTTTCATAAAGTCATCAGGAAAAAAAACGCATATCGAGACACTTGAAAGAAGCATACTTTTGCAACGGATGATCGTATGTTCAAATTCTGCGGTTGCCATTTTCGATGTTGTGTGTGCTTCAAATGTCATCAGAAGTTCATATATTGGAATTTGTTTACCCTTGGAACCCATAAATCAATATATAGATCAGCTTGCACGGAAACAGGGACCAACAAGCTTTTTTTGTCGTCCTCGCAAGTAAAAGGAAATTGTTGTGTTTGAATGAAAGCGATCCATCAAAATAAAATTCGGTACCATTTGGGAGAGAGCCTCATCTTTAGTGTTTACCCTACTTTGAGTATGGACTACTTCAGAAATATCGTTTACAACAACTGATGTATGTTCGGAAAGTCTGGATTTTTTTTAATGTGAAAACTTTCAATGAAGCCCAATCACCGTAACTCCCAACTGATATATCTGCCATACAACGCTAACAAGGTTAGCATCTTCAGAAGAAGAGAACGACTCCAGCATGAGAGTCGAAACGTCGAACATTTCAACAATTCGCACACGGATTAATATACCCGAAAGGACTGGGTATTTTCAAAGTCTAGGAGTTTAACCACTGGTGCAAAAGCTTAACACCAAAACAACAATGGATTTACTCGATCAGCGTTTCACCAACCTAGTTAGTATATTCAGATTTGATATCTATTATGTATGTGAAGTATTTCTTGCCATCATTTTATTGTCATTCCATTCTACTGTATGATCTCCATCGGCAGAAAGGATGTGTCCTGATAATTGAGAATCACATATATCTGTCTGTTCCTGATGTACATCTTGTGTTCACTTTTTCGTACTTCAAGAGGCCTTGGCGTTTCACCGATATATTCCAGACTGCACGAAGAAGGAATTTGATAAATATAATTTCTTGTTTTCTGTCGTTACATTTGGTATAATGTGTGTCATTAATCAACGTGAAGTATATGTGTTTTGGAATGTTGTATTAATATTATACCTGTTACCGATCCGTTTTATCTTTTCAATCTAGGGACATGGGGTGTAATGTTTGTGACAGGTTGTGTTTTTTGTGGATGTTGTATGTCTTCACTGTGAGGTGTTTTGAGTTTTAATTTCTGTCTATGTTTTTTCTATTAAATTGTGTCTGGATATTCACTATCTTTCAATAACCTTTTTAGGAAGTTGATCATACACAAGATTATGTCTTCCAAACAAATTACAAGCAAATATGTAACCGCTGCGTTCATGAGTTAATTCCATTCTATTGAACCTTCGAAAACAAGAAATTTCTATTGGCCGATTAACATTTCAAGTCGTTTCTTGCTCCAAGTTATAATCGAATGACATAGCTGCCTATAATCGCTTGAGAAATATTGTCGACTGGCACGGAATTTTATCTTCAAAACAATCCTTAAGCCGACTAGTGTCGAGAAATATATGAACGGAAAGAGACGGATTTAAAATGTATGTACACGGACAGGTTTGTCGTTTTCGTTAGAAAAATTCAGTTCAACGAACGAACTTGTCTACTCGACCAGAGTCGTAGTTGTTTACTGTTGGTAAATTATTGGACTTCGTAATGTTAGCAGGCGATAAAAATGAAATATATTTTTGTGATAAGGTACTAAATGAAATTTAATAGCTTTAGAATGTTTTCTTGTTCTATCTAGACACTATGAGGACTATAAATCTTAAATTCAATTTGTTTTAGTTTCTGTTTTCGAAAAATGGTTGATTGGTTCTTGATATCACCCATTTGGTAAATATCACAGTGTGGACTGTTTTTTTTATGGGGATCAACCACGTTGTTGATTTTATATTCTCCAAAGAATAAAGAAGATATTCTGATATTTTTCATCATGTATGAAATCTGAAGCAACAGCTGACTACTGAATGATCCTCTATTATCTCCAACGAAGCTTCAGTTTGTATCAAATTCATTACTAAGTAGTGATGAAATTCTATCATAAGGTGAAATCAACATTTCACCTCTAAAATTCCATTAGTATCCAGAGTTTTTGTTCAATGTTTTGAATGTATCCAATTACCATTCCTTTGGTTGTTTGAATTTATGTATTACCAGAATATTTTGATTTCTTCATTACCTACAATAATCAAATTCTTATCTACAACATGAGAATCACCAATCAATTCCACATTTCTAGGACAAGAACAAAACAATCCATGAAAACGATGTTTTTCAAAGGACTAAAGGATTTCAATCGATTACCGTGCCACATAAAATATATTGTTACCTTATATTCATTCAAGGCTCAGTTGAAAATATATATTGCCTCACGTACTATTTGAATTTTTATATTTCACATCGTTGGTTCACGCTTTTATTTATTCTGTTTATAGTGTTACATTGTGATGTGTTAAATTATCCATCACCTAACCTCGTAAATAAGTGTTTGTTTTTATGCCCGAATAGGTATAAATGTAATATTATAATTAGCCATTTTCAATACTTCTGATATTCGTTCTGTGATGAGTGACAATATTCTCAGGCAAATATTTCTATTTTCAGTTTCTTATATATACTCTTTGAACTCTTAGAAATATTTTTTCAGTATTTCTCATGTACTACTTTACCATTTTGGACCTGTATTTATATTAGGATCTCCTATTACAAATAAAATAATTTTTTTCTGAATGATATTTTTTAAATGATTTGGCGAACGGCAAACTGAAATGTATTTATGATAAATTATTTAGTTTTGAGTTTCACTTCTCGAGTTTCAGTTGTTGAAATGAACTTCTCATATTCGTTTGAAACAACATGAATCCAACAATTCCCTGTTACAATAATTGAATTGAAATATCAGTATCGTTCAAATGAAATCTATGATTAATTCTTGAACTCAAAGTAAATCGAAATAATATGAAATATATTAGAATAACCATTGAAGAAAAATCACAAAAAATTAATGTAGAAAACGAAATCTTAAACTCCGAGTTAACATTTGTTTCTACAAAAGTAGGGATTTCTTTATTGGGAACTTTTTATAGGTATTAAGTAAACCTCGTTCGTAGGTCCATGTAATTCTACCACAAAATCAAAATAATGTACCTAGCAAAGATTTTGTTTTGTTGTATTTAAGATAATTATTTCACTCATTCAAACCATTTTTTTGGTGTTGAGAAATAACAAGTCACTTCTTGTTTTTCACTTAAATGGCGTTAATATAGCATAATAAGTAGAAAAAAAGCTCAAGATATTATTTTTGTTTGAATGAAAAAGGTAAGCTCAATAATTCGAATCAATCAGCATTCTTTCTCACACGAAAATTGTTGTTTGGCCTATTCAAATGAACGTTTGTTGTGTGACGATTCCAACAGTCGAAAATTCATTATTGTGTTTCAATAGTCTTCCACCAAATCGAAAAACTATTAGAGAAATTCCTCTGAATTCACTGTAATGAATGAAAGATCCACTAGTTTCCCAACACAATCAGCTGCAGCTGTCCCAGTCAGTCGCGTAGCCGGAAGATATCAAGATGGCTCTGACCCCACCCGGTGTTACCATGGAAACGGGGGTTGCCAATCAAGGAGCGGGGGTATCATTCCGTGGGCCTTTTTCGCCGTCCCTGGCCAGACTGCTAGACCCGAAATACAAGTGGCTCGGCGGATTCTGTAGCCTGTAGCTCGTCACTTTGTGACGATAATCTTCTCGAAATGAAATATTGAATTGTGACCGCACTTATATTATTGCGTTGCCAAGCATTGAAAAGAAAAATTTCTTTCAATGGTGTAAGGTGACTGATCATATCGATCAGATACAACAAATCTTATGTTCATGTCAATATTGTTGGTGACGTGCTACGTGTAGAAATTCCTGCTGTGCAAAATGATATCGCTAAGAGATCTGACAACAATGCACATGCGTCCAGATGCACCACTGAATATAAAATCAATAATTTCGGCTGTATTCTCTCGGAAAACGCTTTTGCTGAAATCGTGGAACCAAAAGATATTTCTCCTAGGAGCGGAATAAGTGGGGTTTGTACTGATTATGAATGGGTCGAATTTTGAATTCCCATAACCTTCGAATCATTTTCGTTAAATATTCAATACACGTGGTATCTATGTCCATAAGATGAGATGTTGAAAATTTTCACAAAAATCTGAAAACAATATTTCTATATAATTTGTTTTCATAACATAGGTAGGTACCTACCTACTTCATCATTCTGGTTAAATAATGCATTGCTTTTCATTCTTTTGGAGATGAAACTTTTCCTAACACTAAACTGATATGTATTTTTGCACTCGACGCGCGTTTCGCTAACAAGGTTAGCATCTTCATGAAAAGAAAATTGATACTAAATCTAAAGCTAGGGCTAGTTATACCTAAAGCTTCTCAGTCCGATATGGACTTTATTTGTTACTATTGATCATTCTAATTAATTTCTCTACAAAAAACTAGTGCAGGCCCTACCTGCGAAGTTTATTGGTTCGTCATCTGTTATTATTGATTATTCTGATTTCTTTCTTAGACTCTCACATGCATCGAGTAGTTTTGTGTCACGCACATGCTTGACCAGTTCAAGACTGCTTTCACCAATTTTGTGGTCATTATCTAGAGCGGGTTGGGCGACACTGGATTTTTCTACCCTTCCGTATTTCATCCGTGAAAAATGCTCTTTGAAACGGGTTTTGGTAGCTCGTCGGCTCTGGCCGATGTATTTGTTGTTGCTATCTTGACAACTGATTTCGTAAATACTCGACTCCTCTGAGGTTTCCAATTTATTTTCTGGGTTACCAAGAAGTTGTTGTAGTTTCAAAACGAGTATTGATGTGAAATGTTGAGCAACTGAAAGAAAAACGTTGTAGTGAGCTATTATTTTCAAAAACTCCTGTTGGTCTTTTTCAAGTTGAAGGTAACCATGAACATTAATTCAGCATATATTTTTGAGTTGAGTCGATGTCACACGGGTTTCATATTTACATTGTTTCATGATGAAGGAAAATATTAATGGAAAAATTCAATGAAAAATCATTATCCTTTCCTAGGATGTACCAATAGGCGAGTAGATTTGAAACCTCTGGTATAAAAGTTGAAATTGTTTCGGAGATCAAATAATATCAGTTCGGTGTTAGGTTATCGATCTCTATTTTGGGATTGTCTTTAATGAGTTCGAATTTTTTAACAGTACCAATTCACTCGAAACGTTGGATAAGTGATGAGCTTCAGATGTTTTTCTGTTACGAAACTCTTTTTTTCCGTTACCATTGGATAACATCGCCAATTATAAGACCCTGTCCCCCTTATTCTCTTTCATTTCTTCCGAGTAAAAAATGATCCATTATTGTGCAAGTAGAGCCAGGTCGGCTAGTCGTAGTTTAGAAAGTTCATTACTGTACAAGTTGGATCCGATCACAACTAAGCAAATTTATTTTTACCCATATAGTTTTGTTCAAATGTTTCCATTCCCGCAGGTATGTCTTTCGGTTTGTATCCACCAATCTCTTTTTTGAACCCAATGCATAATGTCTGTTCAGTTGGAAAAAATCAATTTTTTACGAAATGCTCATGAAACTAGCACCTAATGAAATTATATCTTGCGGCAAGGTGAGGAATAAATTTATTTCAGAAAGAAAATCAGGAAATGAAATGTGTAAATCACACTTGAAAGTAGCATAGGTACATTCGAAAAATATGCCCAACACTTTAGAAAGTCAGCTTCCTATGCAGATTACCGTTTGTTCAAATCCAACTACTCTTGCCTCATTTTATGGTAATCGATGTCTATAATAGGATTATCTCCATCAAGTTATAATTTTTCTCGGTAATTTTTAGTAAATAATTCTGTGTTGAAGATGATAAGCGATAAATTTAGTTTTTTCAAATAACCGAAGGCGCACAAATGTTATCCAAAGAAAAAAATCGTTTGTGACAACATAATGTTTATATCAGTCGATAGTGTCGATTTAAATAATTTTTTTAACCTGGGATAAGCAGCAACAGAGCGACCACGAAAAAGTTCAGGATATGGAGGTACTTTATCGACATTTGTTTGAAAGCTGGAAAAGTTCGAACTTCATCGTTGATTTAAACATCAAATTGGCATAAATAAGACGAAAGTTGCAAAAATGATAAAGAAGCTTCTGATTTCTAGTCATTAAATTTAGTTTCTACAATTCAAATCCATATTTCAAGTTTGATCACTGTTGCATTTAAATTCTCTTGTTGGGATTTTTTTTGTTTTGAATTTCGTTTCTTGGTCTGATACGTTTTTTTGACAGGTTTCACTAACTTGGCGGTGAAGCGAACGCTCAGCACGACAAGTCGACAAAGGGTGCTTTTCGTAGGGTGAGAAGAGTCCAGGAAAAACACGAACAGAAGAAACAAAAAAATCGTGTTCGATATCACCTTCAACGATAAATGTTTTTTTCAGCTGGGAACTGTGCCTATTCGGTAATGCAATTTTACAGCGTATTGGGTGGAAATAATTTTCCTCTAATCTGGTACTGATTTCACTTTTAGCAAGACCCGATGACAAATGAATGTGTAACTATCGGCAACAACTCCAGTCATAGGTATAAGGTAAATCGAATTTCGTCTATATTTCTGAATCAATGAATGGTTTATTATATTCCTAAAACATACGGAAGAAAATTATAATTTTTATATACTACGATATTTTCAGTCTTGAATGATATTCTTCGTCAATTTTCTCATCAAAATTAAACTTTAAGAACTGTCAATTTCCACAATCTTTCCTTTCGTAATAATAATGAATTATGTCTCTTGTATACTTATAACTTCCTCATGAATGATTTGAATTTCATAATTCCGTGTGTATTAGTTTCATCGTGATATTCCAGACTTGTCACTGTTTTATTTGTTACTATGGGGATCTGTCATTACTTTTCTCCTTGAAACTGAGTGACAATGAATTATTCATTTTTTATGGAAAAAGTGAATTGAAAAAATACAATCTCTGTTGATAGGTACGTGTATATCATTCACAAAAAGGGAGAACAAGTCCATCTAAAACAGCTAATCCCCTGCCTATATGACGACGACGGGCACTGTGTTAGATACAAATCTTTTTTTTTTGCTCAATTTGTATACCAAAAAATGAAATTTGAATCCATTAGGCAGCAAATAGTGGGATACCTACACTAAACAAAATAGACAGCTTTTTGTAGAAAAAATCTCACGCCCCAGGAAAACATTTCATTCCAACCCATAAAAGATCTAGTTTTGCTCAGAGAAAAATATCTCCTAAGCTCTTCAGTGGCAAAAAGAGTTAATTACTGAATAATTTCACTAAAATCTTCAAAAGTGATTTCTATGTAACCAAGTGGAAACACTACCACTACCAAGTGCCCGTCATCGCCATATGGACGGGGAATAGTTCTTTCAGATTGACTTTTTCTTCCTTTTTGTTAATGAATCAAACGTCTTTTGAACAGAGAGTGTTTGTAATTTTTTTTATATTACTTCCGAAGAAGTCGAAGAATAAATCATCAAACTTCATTCTCTCCACAAAAATACATGAGTGACAATGCTTTGGATATCGTTTCCAAAAAATATGTTGATTCAGGTCTATAACCGCCAAATATTCAATATCGATTCCAGTCCCATTTCTTTTCCTTCTATTCTCGCGTGGGTATCTGAACATTACGGCCAGTTATTTTACTAGTATACTTCAGAATTTTATCACCAACCTTCGTGGCCTTTCGTATTGATGGCTCACTTTTAGGTCATCATTTCACTTCCTTCTTGATATATTGACTTTTGTTCAATGTTGTCACTTTTTTCAAGAGGAAATTAGAGAACCGTTTCTCTTGTGGTGCACATATAATATTAATTATCACATAGTTATCGACAAGAAGTGCCCATGGAGATTTCTGAAATATCTCGTTTTCACATCATTACTGATTTCCAGGAAAGATTTTAGGCATAAATAAACTAGTGATAATTTTAAATGTCCAACATAAATGCATTCGGTCCCATTCTTGAATATTTTTTATTGATCGAATAATATCCAAGAATCAATAGCACACCAAAATAGACCAAGTCCACATCATAGAACCAAATAAAGCAGATTTAGTTCGCGTAGCTCCACGGTTGTTTGCAGGAAAACTTATATTTTCTACACGTTCAATAGATTTATGTACCTACATACTGAAGAAATGGTCTTGATAATTTGTCACCATGTTTTTTTGTATTCACTTAACTGCTGCTAATGTTTATCTTATTGTATTTGGAGTGTCTAAAATGGTGTTTTCGATAAAAAAACGTAAAATTTTTGTATCTTCATCGTATCCATTAGCTTAATATTGTACTTTTTCTGAATATTCATAATTGACGATTCACCTTTCATTCATTTAAATGACATTAAGCAAATGGATTGTTCATGTTTCAGCCATGAAATCTCTCGAGTATTGATGTGCCGCCATAATGTTGCTAGAAAATATTCAAGCTCTGCTTCTACATGCTATCGAAAAATTTGTGCTGATATAACAACGACGAGGTTATCAAAGCCCTTGAGATTTAACCTATGAGAACTATGAAACTAACTTGTTCTGTCTACCAGTTTTAGAGGAGCAGTTTTATTAAACAACGTTGTAAATATTGATCAGTTCATTCATATTCCAAAGGTATAGTTATCGTTTCTACTTCTGTCCCAAATATATAGAATGTGTTCTCAAATTTCAAATATATCATTGATCTAATGAATGATCTTTGATGTACTGTACAAAAACATTCCATACAATTTCATCGTTTGTGGGTACGAGCGGTTTACATACAAATAATAAAACATCTTCGCTGAATCAAAATAGCCCACAATTCAATCTTAAACATTGCATGGAGCAGAATCAGGAAATTTTTAGACAAGTTCGTGATACCGATAATGAATTGACATTTTTCTAACTCTCAACAGTTAAACAACAATATTTGGCTGATGACTTACCAACCATTCACGTTCAGAAACTTGTCAGCTTTGAGAGAATACCACTGCACTAGTTCTTGTGAAGGACTGAATTCTTACATAAGATCTCACTGTGAAAGGGTTGAATTAGAAAGTTCCCTTCACGACACAACTCTTTCCCATCTTACATAATGAGGGCTAATAAAACTTTCTCTTGCATGACGGTGTGAACTCTGAGACTTTAAACAATTTTCTATTGTTTTGGTCATTTATCAAATCGTTCGAAAAAATAAAAAACTTCAAATTTGGATGGGAAGGTTGAGAGATTATGAGCTTCCAGAAAAATAAGCAATATGTCTATCAGGTTCAATACCTGCTAAATGGTTTTTTGTTTTAAAGATGTAAAAACCTTTAATTGAATACATGCATGAACATTTCATGTTATATTACCCAGCATCGACAGTAGATATTCTATACGGATTATTTGGAATGGCCAGCCCATAAAAGAAGAGTTTGAACAGAATACCGATGCGTTTTGATGGGTGTTTTAAATTCATATCATGTCAAATTTGCAGCTGTTACTTTCGAGATATTAAATTTCCACAGTTGAGTTAGTCATTTTCTCCCGAAGGGAGAGCATTATAGTTATATTGCCGTGGGGAAAAATGTTATTTTTGTGAACCAGTGAATCGTACTTTCTGTCCGAACAACATTTGATAAGAATCTTGTATAGTGCCTGAAATAAGTTGTTTTCAATTTTAATTTGTTTAATGAGAAAGTGGGTAATTTACTAATTCGCAGGAGAGGTTTGTGAATTTTTTCGTAGACTTGAGGTGTCTATCTTGTATGTGTTTATAACAGAAGAAAATCTAGTGTGAATTTCGGTTTGTGGTAAAAACAAGTGAGTTATATCATTAATAAATTGCGTACAGACATGAAACTTGAATTTATTAGGTGATGTCAATTATCTTTGGTACTTGCATTATAATTTCAAACTTGTTCGAAAATAGTAGATATCTCCAACTTGTTGGTTATATTTTCCTTTTTCACCAACTTTATTTGAAATCTTGTATTCTTTAAATATCATGGCGCAAAATTTTGACATTATAAACTAAAATTGTACAACTTTGATATCATCTTCGTACTGAGAATTTATCAACGAGAAAACTCTGTCAATGTTAGCGTTATGACTTGGAATTGCAAAATAGTATTCAGCTAACTTCAGAATGGATTTCCTCATTTTGGAATGATTGACTATAAGCTGTCCACTTCCTGAGTACTAACAAGTTTCGGAAGAAAGTTTTTTTATTTTCAAAAAAAAAATTGTGAAATTTTAATATTGATCAGATTTCATTGACTTGAAGCAGACCAAAGAGCCCACTAAAGCCGGGCACACAAATATTTGGCCATGCTGAAGCCGGACAGATGGCAACACTATCTCCGTGCTAGTTTGTGTTGTTATTATGGAAGCTGATTTTTAAATACACATGTCGTTTCTATATAAAATGAAGATTGATTCCATACATTTTTCATTGCTAGAAAGATGTATGAACTTTCTATTTTCATGACCACTTTTGTTATAATCATGTTTGTTCACGAAGTGGTGAAATTATCTCTTCTTTTGTTTGAAAAGAAATGTCATCCAATATGAAAATTGGGAAATAAAACTTCCTATGTTTTAAGTCATATATTTGTGACTAACGTTACAGTTTCGTCCTATACGGACATAATCAAACGAGTAATAATATATGATTTGCTGGAGAGAACATAGTGTCTAGTCAAGTCTAGTGCATAGTTTTGCTAACGACAGTACCTACTCTTCATACTAGAACTTTGCAATCCCGGGAACAATTTTTCACTGAAAAAACTTTCAAACTCTGTATAGCAATTGATATGTTATGAATTTATTGCGAATTGTTTGTTGCTGGGGTAGCTTCTATGTTGTTATATCTCGTTAATATTCTCATAGATCCCGAAAATCCCTGGATTGACTTTTCACAACCTCAGCCGATTTTTTCTTCCGGAATCCCGTATCCCAGGATTACATTCCCTAGTCCATACCAGCACGAGAAAAAAAATCAGAGAAACATTTACGTCAATAGAATCAACGATGCGTTCTTGTAATTTTTCTGATTGTCAAATTTGAGACATATTAGAAGTTGCTGACTAATTGGACTTGTTCTATCCAAAAGGGACTGTTTTTGAACTAACTTTTTGGAGTAGATACAAGTCTAGCCTTCTACACCCTACTACCCTTGTATACTTCCCAATATTAATTCTCATTTTTTTTAGATTTTGGTGGGTTATGAAAACAGAAAACTACGAAATGAAGCATGTACAATACTGATTTAGAAAAAGTCTTTATTTTCTAGAGCTATTACTATTATTATTATATGTACGAATTGGACTTCTCCTATAGAATATCAGAATGTAGTCACTGTATAAAATTATGCAACACTAGTTCATCAAAGAAGAGTGAATAGGGGGAAACGATAAATGATGTCACATTAACATCCCAAAATGCGTATAAGTGTAATGTAAAATTAAAAGGAATAAGAGTGAACCCAGAATAGAAATACCAAACGGTATTTCTATTCGTGTTTGTTAGATTCTAGTGCACACGCCATTGTAATGATAGATATACAGGTGCCGACCCCCACCCAACCCAGTAGGCGAGGGTAGATTCAAGTCCAATACGTATCACGTCTTCCTTTTTCGTCAAATATATCTTGCACCCCCTCCTTCCTCTTTCATTCACAGAATTATACAATGAGGGTTAGTTTTCAGTGTTGACGAAATGAAGAGTGGGTTGCTTAAAAATTGTCGTTCGTAGACCAACAAAATTACCTTCTCACAAGCAGACAAGCAACAGACTCTGCCGCTCTCGTTGCGATAAATGAGCAAATATTGTGAGAAGGGTAGGCAACCAACATCACTCAACCGAAAGAACTCCAAATGATTTCTTGGAATTCAAATTTGCTACCATAATGGCTGAGTCGACTTGGGCTATAATGATTGTTGAATCATTTTTGATCACTGACGATTACTAAACTGATAATAGGAGAATAGATCAATAAGTAACCAATTTGGATTCAATTCCATTAAAGTCAGCTATTAATGCAGATTGCCGTTTTCATAATCGTCTGCCAGGTAATGTGAAACAAAACGTATCTCACCAGTTCTTGAACATATACTGATGAATCCTCCAACTGGATGTTTTCATTTACTTGAAATCCACTTTGTCTAGCTTTGATGACACAATTGAAAAATTGCAATTTTGGATTGGATAAAGAATAATTATTTTTTTCTTTCTTCTTTTTCTCAAACATTGTTCTTTTTATGCAGTATATTTTCGTATTCGTTTGATAACTCAACCCATCTTCATCACAGTTGACAAAACCCCTAAAATTCAATTTTTTCTTTAAATCTACACAAGCAGTTTTCATATAATGATTTTAGTTTGACAAGCGAAATATATTTTCCCTCCGAAGATATTACATTGTTGTTAGATCATTATAGAAGAATAGTAAGATCACAGAAGTCACTGAATGTTATATGATTTTTTCATCATGTAAACCCTCTTGAAAACATCATGGACGATGGAACTCCTTGCCAAGAGAGGTTTTTCCTGAGGCTTACAAACTTCAGAAATTTAAAGTAAATGTTGATTCGTATCTCCTGTCCCTTGAATCACGCGGTGTTCTTTGAACATCACAGGGCTTCCCTTTCGTGTGAATCTGCATATAAAAAAAAACTCTCCAGAGAAATTCTCATTTCAACTCATGTTTCAAACAGTTCTGCATTATTTTCAAAAGTTAATAGTAGGGATTTCAATTCTGCTCTCCTTCAAGTTCAACTTTGATAATCTTCTCTTGGAAAACCACATAATTATTGATGAACCAAACACTAAGTTTTTAGGTATGCTAATAGACAATAAACTGAAATTTAATGAACACGTTTCTAGCTTATATAAAAAGATATCCACTGGCTGCTTTGCAATCAGAGTTGTCTCAAAGGAACTAAACACAGCCTCAGCTAGGTTGGTATACTTTTCATTAATTGAATCTCACCTCAACTATGGTATTGCATTTTGGGGCTTATGTAGTGATTATTTGTTTAACTCCGTATTTATATTACAAAAAAGAGCAATTCGATATCTGTGTAAAGCTCAGTTTCGTGACCACTGCAAACCTCTATTCATTAATCAAAAACTTTTAACTCTATTTTGTCTTTACTTACTGGACACTGTATGCCTGATACATAAGAAATACGCTATAACTTCAGACCTGACTGAAATTAGAAAATATGAGACAAGAAAGAAAAAATGTATTCCTTTACCTATACCAAAATCTAGCCTAACTAGAAACTCAATCATATACGAAGGCAAAAAAATATATAATCATCTACCAGTAGCCTACAGAAATACACCATCGCTAAAAAATTTCAAAAAAAAAAAGTGAAAGAAGCACTTTTACAGAAGGCTTACTATAACCTGCGGGAGTATTACAATGACGTACTCTAGTCATTTAATTGTCCCAAGTGATGTTGAATGGTGGTATCCTGACTTTGATTTTAATCTTGGTGTTTGTATGTTGTTGTTTTTTTTTATATTGTTTCAATTGTTTATGAATACTGACAATGCGATTTCGTGTATTTGAATTTTATGTAATTTGTTTCTCAAGGTGTTGTATTCTATTTGTCTATATAACTTCGTATTATGTACCTATTTACTCATTTTGTTCAAGTTCGTGTATTTTATTATCTTTTAGTCGTGCTATTATGCATAATATACCAAGTTTTGTTACCTAAACTCAAAACTAAAAGTTTTACGCTTGTGACCGTATATTTATATCTACATATTTGCTATTAATGCTTTGTCAATAAGATTATATCTTCGACAATAAAGTATATTTTTGATTGATTGATTGATTGATTGATTGATGGTCGTGTGAGATGAAAGGCTAATTTCATATTCATTCACGGTCCTCAGGGCCAATTCCCGCCTGGTTCACAGCCGATTTTTGACTGGCTCTATGCGACAGGCAAATGTTGATTGCGTAGATACCACTGCAGGTTTTCCGGGTTTTTCTGCGATGGAAATGGCAAATGTCCTACCATGGCACTAATTAACATAAGCCGCCCCGTACCCGTACAAGGCTCTCCCTCCTGACGCCCTCCTAAGATTTTTTGTCATTTTGATCACATGCATCGAGTAGCCTTCTGCCATGTATATGCTTATAGTCAGTTTCGGATTACTTTCACCAATTTTGTGGTCTTTGTCTGAAGCGTGTTTGGCGACACTGGATTTTGCTACCCTTCCCTATTTCATGTGTGGAAAATTCTCCTTGATAGGAGTTTTCATAGTTCGTCGACTTTGGCCGATGTATTTGTTGTTGCAATTTTGACAACAGATTTCGTTAATTTCTGACTCTTCTGTATTTTCTGATTTATCTTTTGGATTACCAAGGATCTGTTTCAATTTATAAGTTTTATATGCAACTTTCATATTCACTTTATCGAATATCTGTTGAAGTCATCTAGTGTATATGGTTTATATGGGTTTACTATAAACTTTTTGTTTCTCTTTTTGGCAAGTCGAAGATTTACGAATTGTTTCCCTAGAAGCTAAGCAAGGGGCAATATGAAAACAATTAGGAATGCATTCAACAGAACTTCAATCTATTTGAGTTATATCAACACATATATCTTGAAAATTATTTTCTTCCCCCAAAAAAATAGTGTGTCCATCTAGTTCTTACACAGAGCAACTCGTATCAACATTACCTCATACGCGTTCATACACTTTTATCCAAACAGCTCCATATATTAAAAGTTTTGGATGACTCGGATTGGTTTTGATAGTGTTCTCTAAATGGTCCACCACGCCACCAATAGGTTCTACTCAAGAAGATCTATCAAGAAAGTCCCTGCATCAACAGACTTTCATTTCAGTGAAACCTTCAACCCCCCACCCCCCTATTCCTTACCGCATTATAATAATTGGTTAACTTCTGAGGCTTCACTCACGAGTTACTGGAATCTTTTTCCTGTAAGTAGTGACATCGAAATCACGTATTTTAACATTTTTGCAAACGATCTGCAAATGTCAACTAACAACGTTCCTCCTACTGAGTGAGTTTTATCTGTAACTGGTATCGTTCATTTATTGTCTATCTGGTCAAAGTCACATTACGAGCTCAGAAAATCGAATCAAGTGTCATTGTCATAATCGGATCCTCCTTGAGCAATTTTATCGAATCCAACTTGATTTTTATCACTTGCACACTGTTTGGTGTTTATTTAACTATCAGCAAATCACATTTACTGGCACGGTTACAAAAAATTTTACTTTCATCATTCAAGCACGGTCAAGGCACGGTCCTTATATTCAGTTCTGCTATCTACACTGCTGGGTCGAGCCGCGTTCGGGGCAGAATTTTTTTGACCGGCTCGAAGCGATAGGCAATTGTTAGTTGCCTAGATACCAATCCTGCTAGGTGGAATATCTGGATTGAACACACCAACCGACCCGGTAGCACTGTGGGTTTTTCTGGGTTTCCCTACAGTTCAAATAGCAAATGCGCCTCTGTGAAAATCAGTAAGACGCCCTAAAGCGCTTCGACACCCAAGATTATTAGCCGACCCTTGTCCGTACTAGGTTCTGCCTTCTGGGCACACTCATAAGAGTGTTCAACAAAGGGTAATATAAATTAAAAAATATATTTCTATGTCATACGATTTTTCTCGAGAACCAATATTTTCATTCGATATCCTGGGTAACTTTAATCGTAGACTAGTTGCAACCTAAGTGCATCCTAACCCAACCTATATACAGGGATTGGAGCATCCCTTGATAAGATACAGCCTCTCAAAGGGGGTACATAAAATTTGTATAACAATTTTTTTCACAAGCACTGAAAAAGTTGCAATATTGAAATTAACCTGACGTTTTGTACTACCAAAATAAACCAGTTCGCAGCAAAAAATTATTTCAAGTACAACTACAGAGATACATCGTCATAAATGCGAAAATACGAAACTAATCTATCTTGTAGGTCGCTGTTAGCGATAGTGACAATTAAATTGGTATGACGCTGTCAGTTGGTTAATTTCAATATTGTAACTTTTTCAGTGCTTGTGAAAAAAATTGTTATACAAATTTTATGTACCCCCTTTAAGGGGCTGTATCTCAACAAGGGATGCTCCAATGAAGTTTCTCTATATGAAAGATCCTATCTTTTTTTCGATGAGGAATCACCTCCTTAAATGTTTTACACTTATTCAGTTACACCCTGTATATTTTCCGAAATTGTCTTGGTTGTTTTTGAGAAAAACAAAACATGTTCGTTTTTCGAACACCCTGTATTCCAGGTAGACACTCTGTGCAGGTCTGAACAACCTCAATGACACGATTTTCAGAAATTGATTGTCAAATATGAGTTTTCTTGTGAATACTATTTTTAGATAAGGGAATTCCATGAGTGTTACAATTTGTTCGTTCATCTTACTTGAGATATTTTTGACTTGTACCTGTATGCTGAAAATTCCATATAACTCAATTCCTTTTTTTTCCATTCTAAGGGTCCTATAAAAACTTCTTTATGAGAGTTTTTCAAGTAGCTCCCTACAGTGTTAGAAGAAAATTTTTCAATTTCAGTTTGTAACTTTTCCAATGAAGGAAGATGCTGGTTTCCCATTGGATGTTATTCAGATTCATCTGTTTTCAAAAATATGTGAACATCATTTCAACCCTTGAATTTCCCCTTCCTTCCACGAGTAAAACACCGAAATAGGGTTGATTTTTGTTTCAGTGGAACGAAAAACTTGTACCTAATTCATTTTAAAAATTCTGATCGGATAGTTGATTTTTCGTTCAGCCAACTGAAAGATTTTCCAAAAGAAAATGGCTTTCGTGCATCGATATGTTTATCAGATTTCTCATTTTGTAGGTATGTTTGTATTTTCATCATTGAATCATTTTCGAGATGGTTGAGTTTTGGTTCCACATATTCACATACACCAAAATGCTGACCGAATATGTATGAAATATCTGAGTATGATTTTTGGGTGATTACTGTTACCATAGTTTTTAGAAAATAAAGCGTTACAACAGAATGAAATAACTTTTTACATGGTGTTAAATTATTCTCGTTCACTCTTCACATTGTGACATTCTGTTGTTGAGAAACATTAGTGAAAAATATGTAATGAATAACAAGTTTGAGCATCTGTCATTGATCAAGCAATTTTTTTGGATACATATGTTTACGGAATGATATGATTACAATAATATATTATTCCATCTACGTTCATTTAAACTCATTCATTTGAAAAGACTGAAAATTTCTTGATCAGTATTATCTTCAATCAATACAATAATGATTTCGAAGTAGCATTGATGAAAAGATAATAACAATGAATTTCCAGAATTATTTTTTATTATATGTTTCATAATTATTATCAAGATTCAGTAATGTAAGTAATTAACATTCATCAATCATCAAATATGTATTCACAAGACTCAATAAACAGTACAAATAATAATTTATGAATATATTTTCCTCATGTCGTTTTTACAATTTGAAATTCTAATTAAGTACAGTGAATAGGGTAATGAACTATCCTGTTAATTATTAATGTATACAAAAGTGTGATATATAGCTAATCTATGTCTACTTTATAATTACCCGCTTATAACATAGCAGGTATCACAAATTTACAGTGATTAGATGATCTCTTTAGTAATTATACATTTAATGTAATGTATTATACAATTTTTACCTAATCTGAACTAGTTTGTTAGCAAAGTAGTTATTTTTACTTGGAATTTTGCCTACTTTAATAAGTACATAATTAGAAAGTAATTGATGGACACCGAACACTATTTCTTCAGGACTATCTTCGACGAGCTTCTCTTGTAGAAATGTGGTCTCCTGTTACGTATACTGAAGGTATACCGGACAGAAAACACTCAGGATACATTCAGTATACGTACAGGGGGCTTACATTAAGGCACCATGCGAAACCATCAGCAGGACGATGAAGATCTATCCAACCACAACCAGGCGATAGTAGAAACCTGCAAGTACATAAAAACAGAGCATCAAAAATTTGGACGTAGTACGTTCTCACACAAACAAACAAACATTGACTCCGGTTTCCACAGGAAATATATAGAAGAATCGTCAGACAGGCAGAAAGTCCCGAAGGGGTGATTCAACCCTCAGATGCCATGATGTAGCCAGTATCGCACCCTAGGGTGTCTGAACTTTACACTTCCCGTCCAATAGCTACGGATTTAAAGGGGTGCAAATCCTAAGGGATCATGTGAGACGAGTAAATAATAAATCAAGGTCAGTTTGTTGAAAATCTTTACCTGTGGCAGCATTGAATGAATAAGAAGGCAAGCACGGCATGAAAACAATTGCAAGTTCATGCATATGAATGATGAAAGTAAAGTGATAGTGGAGTATGACTCACCGTGTGTTGACAGGTGTTGCTCGTCGTTCTGCTTGCACCAAACTGAACTCGAAGCCGGCTGATCTGGATGTGCTTGGCTAGCGTCGCGGCGCTACGAGCGTCGAACATCGACGCCGACGCAGTACGTTGGGCGGCTTCGTGGGCAGGATTTCCCACCAGATATCCCGTAACGTACATTATGTGACAGACTGGGTGTGGTTGTACAAACACGACTGGCAGACCGATGGAATACGTATACAGTCTTTCCCTGCACTTTGATTTCCAGTATAAACACATGCGGCGTTGATGGATTTTTCGAGTGTGGCCTAAAATGAGCGTCGCTTAGGACCGGTCTACTGCATAGTCACGTTCCATGGCACGCCGCGATGGTAGATTAGAAATCGTGTTTGTACTGAGAGGAGGGCCCGATTCCGATATCTGGTCGTAAAAGGCGTGGTTAAGTCGGATGACGTTCGGCGTTCGCTCCAGACAGAGAGCAGCGGAGAGAGAGACGGTCTGCTGTCCCATTAAACCTATAAAAAGTAGGGTTTATCGATCAATTTGATAAAGGAAGATTTGAAAACTACTACTATAAAGATAGTCCACTGTTTTGCTATTTACAAGAGGGAAATAACTTTCGCATTCGTTGCAGAAATTTTGAAGTTATTTCGGTTGCGTAACGATGAGACTATCGAAATTATCTGTTGCGATGAGCTTCGATACCGATCTTTGGAATGGGAATGTTGTCGAAATTCTATGAGTTGTTGACGTAATTTTAGTACAGTAGTTTATTTTTGTTGAAAACATCCTGACGTCAGAATCTAAAGTGCATCTTTGAATACCGTACTCTACCCTTTGGGTTGTACGATACGCCGTACAATGCCCAAAAGTTTATGGGTCCGCTATTTATGCACTATTTAATTGAAGAACTAATCACAAAAAGAACTTTCAGGTACATATAAATATCGCATATGTATGTATGTTTGGTTACAAATAATATCCGTTGGTATCATAATTGAAAATGAATTTATCATCAACGAGTAACAAATCTAGATTAATAGGAAAGCAATAGTGTTTGCTCTGCGTATTAATGATTTGTTTTTTATTGAATAAATGCCTATCAATATCTCGCACATGTTTATATTCGTCAGATGGAAAAAAATATGTAAAAGTTTTTGTTGTTTTGTACAGATCAGTTATACCCTGTTACAAACTCATATCATTTGCTTGAATGTGGTTGACTGAGCGAAAAGGAGCAAGAAGCTCATGAAATTGAAAATCAAATAAGGCAACCAAATCGAAACAAAGGTTGGCAAACTGACATCACTCTTACTCAAAGTGAATAAATAATACCTATCAATTTGGTGTTAGGGTAATTTCTAGAAGATCTTTTTTACCGAATGACTATTTATAATAATAATTCCAAGGATTCTTCTGTGAAATTTTGACAAATGAGTAGAGTGACGATGTTGATGACAAAAAAAACTTGTTTGATGAATAGGTACACCTTTGCACACAAATTGTTCCCGACTATGTATGTATGTATGTATTTCTAAAATGTTGAACATTCATTCGTAGATATAATCGAGCATTCATAGTAGGTATTCTGTAGCTTTATCTGGGAAAATTACGAAACAAGGAATCTAGACATCCTATTTTGGATTTATTTTGGATCCCGTGTAACATTGATTATCTTGATATTACGAAATCAAATACTTTTAATTCAGGTCGAATGGATGAAGTTTGAAAATTATAATCATTCAATTCAATCAGTTCGAACTGAAGACATATATTATTCTCAATACTCGATTTATTTAATAATATAGGTATTATATTTTATGCATGCCATAATATATGGAAAACGTATGCAATATGCATTTTTGTTAATATTACGATGGAAATTTTGATTGTTACTGGAGTCGGTTTCAATTTACTATTTCTATAACCTCACATGTCTTCCATATAAGTTACCAAACAGTATTTTGGAATAACGAGCAATAATTATAAGAATAAGTTGAGATATAGCGAAGAGAAAATAACATCATTATTCGAATTAAAAAGTTTGTACCAATATCACCACTCAACTAGGAAATGAGTGAGTACCGTGTTAGGCATTTCGTACCGGTGAATTAAAAGAAATATTTTGAAAAGTTATTACGATTCCTATTGATTCTTTTCTTAAAAGATTTTAATGAAGTAAGTAGTTCTTTTACCTGCTAAAAAAACATCCTCAAAAATCAAGAATATTCTCTATTCGAAATTAAGAATGCAAACTTTGTGAATTGAATGTGTATCAACGGAATGGAAAAGTAATGCTCATAACTCGGTTCGTAACGAGTTGTAACATATTACAACATATTATGAACATTTATGTATCATTAATAAATTATAGTGAATGACTTATATGGGGAATTTATATAATCGAATTTTCAATAAGATCTGATGAAATGTAATATCATAAATTAGAACTAGATTTTTTCAATTAATTTACACTTGAAGAAATTGCAGTTTGCCTTCGCCAAGTTTTCTAAGTGATTCGGATTTCTTGCTGAGTTCAAAATGATATTTTTTGGCATTTACTATGCTATGACATTTGATTATTGAACAAAAATCATGCGCCCGTCTTTACAAGAAGACTTGCACTGGATGGATGGTTCTTGTCACATTACGATTGCCAGGAAATAAGTTGACAATGAATTATTGTGACACTTTGATTTCATGAATTTCTTATTCAAATGATATTTTTCTATACTTGTGGGGTTCTTCCTAGAATTCAATATGAAGTAACGTACTTAACTAGATCATCACTAGATATTTTTTATGAAACTTAAAGCCAACTTAATTCAAATACTTAAAGTGGATGAATATTTGAGGAAAACCATCGAAAAATTTTCGAAATTTTTCCAGTGATGGCGTGCTATGTCAAATATCATATCTTGTAACTACAACTTTGGTGCTGAGGGAAACGACCCATTATTTTTTCAACTATACAATCGAGTGAAGTAGTATTGAAATTCGCAGTTACGACGTCACATGGCATTACGAAAATAATTCATCTAATAATCCGAATATAGCTTCAGGAAAGCATTGCATTTGCTGAAATGTAACTGGGAAATTGTTATTCAGATAACCAAGTGAAGTCAATGATTCTTCGAATGGAGTTTACCTATTCCTGATGCATTTATTATTTATAGAAGGAACGCCTCAAAAATATTTCACCCACAGCAGGCTAGATGGCGCTACCAGCCCTAACAACTACTTTTTTCATATCTAACGACAAGGTCTTCTTCGTCTACACTATCATCTCGGCCGTGGGTGAATAATCAGAGACTAATGTCACGTGACACGTTACATTGCATCGTTGGGAACAATTTGGAACAATGGAAATGGACTATCGGATAGTCATTCTTGATTTACGGCATCGCTTGTCTACGGCTAACTAAATTAACATGGCGACGTGAAACAAATAAATTCAATTGTTTCGAGCGTTTACCTTTCTTTTTCGGCTATCGTGGCAATCCCACACGTAACGTCCTACGCACTAAAACTGGTTGCTAGATAACATTCCTTTCCTTGAAAAGGTGGCCTTCCGACGGCGGACGACTTGATAGAGGGCCACTATCTCACTCATGTACAGAAAACCTTGGACTCTGTCACGCATCAACCAAACAACTGACTGACTGGCAGAATGGTGCGATGTCACAAAATCACAATGAACTACTCCTCAGCTGTCATCATCGTCCGTCTCTGTTCGTTTGGCGAGGGCCATTGCTGAAAGAAGGTACACTGGTAAAAAGAGGAATTCATTGCGTATGGGATGGTAGTTTACGTTTGAAATTCGCCAGAAATAGCATTTTTATGTAGAAAGTCATTTAAAGAAACACATAGGGCGTATTTATGAGAAAATTCAACATTTAACATTTATCACTTTAAGACGTATAGCAGCATGGTGGACTCAGTTATAAAAAAACTAAGATTTAAGAGGTGTCAATAGTGGCTTATTTTGAATCTCATATTTCGACGTTTTTCCATAAGAGAATAGTTGCCAGACGCAGATATCATGAATATGCTTGAATAGGTAATGATTCCCATGGTTTCAATATATGTTATTGCATTACATAACCTCTCAATTCTCATCCACATTTGTAAACAAAATAGGTACCTACATGCGTAAATTTCTTGCGCACATCCTATTTTATTTACCAAACAATTCTTAAGTTGGAAGTTGACCATCTTAAATCTCGAATGTAAAATGTTGAGCCATAAGTGTTTCTATAACAGTTTCTATGTCATTCCCATGTTCCGTCTCTTGACTGATAAGTCTCAAATAATAAGTCATAAATAAATGTTAAGATTCCTTCCACTTCAAGATCAGTGGGAACCTCAATACAAATATAATATTCCTAGTTCCGCATTTATCGGGTGTGGGAAAAAATGCGTATGCAACTCTCATGGAATGGTTATTATTACACTCGAAACTCACCTTCGACACGTTTCGTATACCGGTTAATGCTCGTGTATTAATAACCATCATTACCTGATCGTTGCATAATATATTATTGTTTAAATTGCTCAGTTTTATAATGAATAATACTCGGAATAATACTTTAGTTGTCACCATGTTCATACACACTTGCAAATGAAGTACCATAGTAAGTATAATATGTGGTTATGACGAGCTTGAAAGTATTACCGTGAATAGTATGAATTTAAAAAAACTCAGTCTGAGATATTTCTCAATTTACTGAAAATTTGAGACATCAAAACTCTCAGAAAGTTGCTCAAAATGAATCTGTACCGAACAGTTCAATTCAGGAATAATTTTAATCCTACTCAATTTTTTTTGACGTCTCCACTATAAGATACACGCATAAACGGACATTTGTGGTGGAAAAATATTAATTGAGTAATAAACTCGTTACCTTTTAGCAAAATTTCAACTGTATGTGGATAGGTACTGAAATTTTTCGAACTGTTTGAAATTGACACAAGATTTCATGAACGATTAGATTGGAACCTTTGGTGTAAAAGTTGAAAACTTTTCCTAGAGATCAATTAGCGAAACGCGCGTCGAGGGCAAAAATATCAGTTTGGTGTTAGGGTAATTGATCTCAAGGAAAAGTTCTCAACAAAATTTCATGGAATATATTGAGATAAATTATTTTTTACCAATTATTCAAGAATAATGCATGTGTTTTTATAGTATTCCCAATTGATGTAGGAAGAATTAGCATTTTTTAAATTATACATTGGAATTCATCGTTTCTTTCTTCGATGAGAAAATAACGGAAAAAGAATTGATATTTTTCAATTAGTAGTGTTGCAATCTGTGAAATATCTAAATTGAGGACCCCATTTCCAATTATATTTTTGTATTTCGATGTCAATTTGATGATGTTTGCGTTTCAAGTTTGAACACATTTTTTTCACGTATATCGAAATCCAGAATGGTAACTTTTCTGTATATGATTTTTATTCCACGTTTTACTCGAATCGAAAAATCTGGGTCACACTGTGACTATTATAAAGAGAAATAATTCCCTTGCTCGTACATTATATGCACATGCGAAAAAAAGTTGTTCTCTCGACCACTTTTATCAGTGTAGACGGAAACGAGCCGTTCAATGATAAAATCTGTGACGTAAACAACGCTACGTATTTATGTGAGATGCCTTGTGTGTAATATGTGCAAATAATGAGGAGGTCTCGGCCATTCTTTCCGTTTGCGGTGGGTGTCTGCCTTGCTTGCAAAAACTCGGCTTTAAAGAGCGGGGTTTATGGGAAAGGATAATGCTCCATTCTGATAGTGTTTATTTCTTCGTGCTTGCTGCCTTATGGGTTGTTGTTCGAAACAGGTCTTCGTGTAGGTTGGAAAGAGAAATATTCTTCAATTATCATAGTGTAAGGCCGTTTCGATTCTTCCAGCGTCGTTGATAGTTGGAGGATGGGCCAATTTTTTTATCGAACGATTAGGTGTACGCTTTTGCTAGATTTGACCACAAGGTGGTCGAAATGAACAAAACAGTGCTCAATGGAAACATTTTAAATAAAAATTGAGAGGGATATCACTAACGAGTATACATTCCAATAAGCCCAGACAAGTCTAGGTGTTAACCTACAGACTTTTTATTGATTTTGAAGTTAAGAAAGTATCACTCACATCTTTATATTCTTCCCATTCTCATGAGTTTTTCAGTTAGCTCTATTCATCTTTTTCCGAGTATTGTGTTGGACATTCTTATAACCTGGAAGTGGTAATGAAATGTTTTTTGACACATGTCAACTTTTGGTGTAAATGCCGTTGATTATGAGCAAAATGAAAGAATAAGAGCGATTCCAATGGCTTGAGGATGAAAAATATCTTAGAAAAATATAAGCGATCAATTTAGACCATCGATATCGAAAGTAAACTATTGACAAAATCAGTTATAGCCACTTTTGTAGCTTCTTAGCGGAATAACCCTGCTGGGAGCTTATGGATGATTTATGCAATTTCATCACTACATTCATAAAACTACTTTTCGAACGTCATTATCTTGTGGTGGATCAATATTTGTTCCGTAGTTTTCTGGGTTTGTAACCTACCACAATCTGAAAAAATAAAAATTAATATTGGGATCTATGCAAGTGTTTAAGGGTGATTTTCAATCTACCTCGAAAAGTGGCTGCGCCTATTGAAAAACAGTTCTTTCTTGATAGAACAAGTCCAATTAGTCAGCAACTCCTCGTATAACTCAAGTTTTGTATATATATATATATATATATATATATATATATATATATATATATATATATATATATATATATATGTATATACATTTCGGAAACTAAATCGTTTCCGTTCTCAAAACTTATACGCAAATTCCTATTCAAATGCAAATATCTCTTGTTGGCAATATTTTTAATCACGAATAAAGGACAATGAAATAGTTATCAAAATTTAATTAGGTTTTGGATGTATATTGGTTTCACTAGTAATAAGGTAATAAGGTAAGTAATAAGGTAGGAATAACTTGGACATTTTTCCAAGTGTTCAGATCACCACTAACACATTTCACTATATTTTATTCACTCTACCAATGGTGGATCGTTTTTATTATAAAAAACTGGAGTTTATATATGGCCACAGAGTACAGAAATGTATTTAGAAATGTAACAAACCTCTTTCCTTGTTGAATTTGGAAGCTTTGGGTATACTTAACTGATAATGGGGATCTTGTTTTTTTTTTCGAAGAATAACCCAGAGATTTGCTATTCTTGGACCGGATTATCAAACCAATAAACTATTATCTCTCGGAACCAAATTTCCAACCCATATTTTGTGCTCGAAGTATATTTTTCGTAGGAAATTATGATGTCACGTACTAAACAACGATTTTCATATGAACGCACCAAGTTTGTTTGCTCATAATTCCAGATAAGTAAGGGTGGATTTGTAAAAACTCCAAGACCTAAGATTTATGACTCATCGATTGAGACTCAAAACAGATGGAACAAGTAATAATATAGAAACAGTTATGAAACCACTTATGGCTCAACATCATTCAAACCTCAAGAAGATGGCCAACTTCCAACTTGAGAAAAGTTTGTTGGATGCAATAGAATGTGCGCAAGAAATTCACGAATGTATTGAGAGGTTATGTTATGCAATAAAATATTTTCAAACCATGGAAATCATTATACCTATTCAAGTATATTCATGATATGTGCATTTGCTATCTATTCTCTTATGAAAAAACGACTGAATTGATGATTGAAAATAAGCCTTTATATGTCTGTCAATGTTCAAATGTTGGTCAGAATTGACAAACGACGACATATCTCTCAAATAGCAGTTTTTTATAATTGTATCACTCCTCACCTATATAGTATAGATAATGAATCCTCATAAAATACGTCATATTATAATGTGAGTCGTCTTAGGGTACGTGTTGCCATATAATCCGAAGAAAACTGATTTTCGCACAGAAGATATTTTGTAGTTTTGAAAGCGAGATAGATGTGACATCTCCACTCACTCGCTCCATGTCGGGTACCTTTTCGAACTCCTTCGACCTTATAAAAGTCTGATTATCCTTCCATTGCAAAGAGTACAAGACGTGAAGGAGACTTCCTCCCCTCCATATTCCGTGCATAGTGGGTCTGCCTTGACTCCAATGAGAGTCAGGTGTCTCTTGAGGCTGCAGAACTCTAACTAGGAGTTCTTTGCGGCTTAGCTTCAGTATCTTGGCCTTCTATGCCCTGGCGGGCCCCGATATCATCTGTTTTGACTCCCTACAGCCGTTCATTCCTTTCCACTCTTTTCCTAATGTTTCAACGGTCCCTTAGGAGGGTTGCTCGGCTCCTTGCTTGGCTAGCTGATCCGCCCGCTCGTTGCCTTCGATCCCTACGTGGCCTGGGACCCAAATTGGCGCAATTTCTTTTCTGTCGCAAGACTCTCTAGGGCGTCTCTGTCTCTGCACTCCTGAACCTGTCTTGATCTGGTTCTGGTTGCGTTCAGATCCCTGAATGCGGCCTGGCTGTCAGAGCAGACATATACACGTCTCTCTGGGCCTAGCCCCACTTCTATTCTGATTGCCTTCAGGATGGCATACACCTCAGCACTAGCGCCTAGGCATAGCTTCTTTCCCGATTTTCCAAGTAAACTCCTGCTTCGGCCTGTTCCTCCTCCAGTTTGGACCCATCTGTAAAACAGACCAAGCTTTCTGGGGAAAGATCACCCGTTCTTCTCCCCACTTCATTTTATCCGAGATCTCTAGAGAGATTATCCTTTTTCACCTGATTTTGTTCTCTGCCTGTATCACTTTGATAGCGAATATTGGGATTTCTTTCTTAGCTACCATTGCGATCTCGATGTGCCCTGTGTGCAAATCATCTATTATAATATTTGAAACTGCATCTGACACATTTGCGGGTGCTTCCGATATGTAGATAGATAGATTCTTTATTTCCAACAGGTGAGTAAATGTATAATATTTATATAACTATAGGAATAAAACTAATAACTTATCATATTTGTGAAGAAAAATGATGTTTATGTTATAAAAAAGGTAAATGAACGTAAATTTTTTCATAAGTATTACAAGTTGAACGTAAGAGTCGTGATGCAATCAAGAACATCGTACAAAGGTGTTACATTTATATCACATGAACTACAAATGAGGTTGAAATTGTTACAAATGATCGATATAGGAGCTCTTTTCATCATATCCGTTCTAGCGTGATCGCAATAAAATGCTCGTTCATACCTAGTATTCAATCGTGGTACATTAAATGGGATTTTTGCCATAAGAAACTCACAGCTGATATCATTATGAAATAAGTTATAGAGGAATGATATTGTCATAATAATGCGCCTAGTGTTCAATGAGATGAAATTGGCTTCGTTGAGTAATATTGAGTAATCGATGTTACGTTCTGGATATATGCCATGCTTTTTATAATACACGTTTTTCAAAAATTTTCTCTGAACACGCTCTATGATATTGATTCATGTTAAATATTGGGGATACCATATCAATACTCCATATTCGAGTTTACAGCGTACGTAACAGTTGAACAACAATATTAAAACAGACATATCTGAAAATTCCCTACCATTTCTCAACACAAAACCAAACATTTCATTAGCTGTAGACGTAGTGTTCTGGATATGAAAACTTAATGACATATTTTGGTCGAAGAATATGCCAAGTACTTGTTTCTTGTGTCGGTATAAAATATTTTTCACGAGTAATCTCTAGCCAAATCTTGTTCGTTTTGAGGTGTGATCTTCTGCATAGAATGAACTAGATTACCCCTAGTTAATCGATGTTTTTTTTCTAGTGAAATAACTCGATAGAAACCATCGATACCGCCTCAAGTGGATCGTATTCAACGCTTCTTTCGCCGCGTCCAATCCAGTTGTTCGCAACTATAATCCGAGATCAAAATAATCGGGCGGTTTATTTTTATTCGAGAGATGAAGTTTAGTGCGGCCATAAATCAGTCATTAACATGTTTACGATCGCCATATGTTACGTGCCAGTTAAAGACCCTTCTCGGCTTCGCGAGCGCTTCTCGAACAAACAGCACGGCAACTGGGAAGCCTCACTGTCAAAAATGCGAAATTACGGCTTTCCATTCGGTGCTGGCTGGCTGGCCGACAAAAAAAAATCCATCCCGTTGTCTTGTTTTTAATATGTAAATATCAACTTTGTTTCAGCACGCTAACGGATCGTTGAGAACCAGTTTCCAAAATTTTATCGGGTACAGAAGGGTAGAGAGTTGGATAGGTGTGAAACATGGCGAATACCACAGGAGCGCCTCTTGAAAGGAAAACAATTGAAGACATAAGTGGATAATGGTGTCAAGTCACATTTTTTGAATATTGGGTTTTATATACTTTTTTTACATCCCTGATATAAATCTAAGGGAAAATTAACCAATAATCAACTCATCATCGATAATAAAAATTCATGAAGGGATAAAGATGTCAATGTGACAAATGTATTCATTATTTTTTAGTTGACAGAGGTGTTTATTCACTACTAATACATAATGTATTCGAAGACATAATGATATAAGGTCCTTATTGGCATCAGCTCTACGAGAAAAAGGATATGAAGTACATGAAGAGGTGCATGGTCTTTCTGAAATGGATAGCGTCAGGAGAATCGATATAATAACAAACGACAGATCTACTAGACAAGCCCATACATAATCTTGATCGATTCGAAAGTGATTCCAGCAAAGGTGGATGAGATAAGAAAAAGGAATCTATGAACCAACCATCAACTTCTACAAATCTAAATTTGATGTGGACAACGTAACAGTAACGGGATTATTCTTTGGTGTATGTAGGATGTTAACGAAGTTTTTCGTAGATTTCAGGAGAGAATGCAAATTGAATATTTCCCTTCATAATGATATTGTTTGGAGAATATTGAATTCTTCAGCGAGCATACTGGAGAATCATCTTTATGGTTCAAGGAATATTTCATGAATCATTAGTTTATATTTATTTTGTTATTTGTTGGCAAACCAGATTGACTGGTCAGTTGTACAATAAAGAACTTTATACATGGTTTTCTGCAGTATAATGCCATATATCATTCCCTTAGGGAATAATGGCGAGGAATGAATAGTCTGCCTTTATTCCCCTCTTGTAGTCCTATCACAAAATTTCTCGAATTGAATACTACCATGGAAACGACATAACCAAACTCCAAAGTGTCAGTGTCAAACACGTAGGTAGTGTTTGTGTATTTGTATTGACAAGAAAGAAACTGAAGAATCATTTAGTTGTGACAAATGAATTGGTCGTAAATATACTACTCGTAATAATGACGATTATTATTGACTCGTGGTATAATCTATTATTGTCTACGACTATTGTATAATGTACCCATTATACGTATGTTTGCTAGAGCTCAATAATACCCATTATTCACTAGTGAATAATGGATCATTTTTCACTGCTCTCAAACTCTTTCGATTCAATTATATGGTTTGGTTACAAACAATCGGTTTTTAAAATTTTATTGCGTAAAACACCACCAAATACTTTCAATTCAGTTCTTTTCTATATATAAAAAAAGACAAGAAGCATCTACCCTGAGCTATCAGCGACTATGAATGCGCGTGTCATATCGAAGTAGCTTTTGAATCCAAACAAATTTGACTCAAAGCTGTGTATTGTATGAATGAAATAATAGTATTCCAAAAATATGTAATGTCATAAAATTATCGTTATCGTTATGATTTCATATCCACATAATGTAGGATATGAATTCCACCAATCACAGAGAACGAAATACTTGGTTACCAGGCACAACCTTGTAGACACGTCACAATTCTGATCCGTTTACCAACATACAAGAAATCCGAATTGTTTCATTTATGCATAAATAAATGTATTTATAACTGAAATCTTTTCTGGTTTATTGAGCCAAGTTTGAATTCACACAATTGATGTTTTTTCGTGGAATTGAAGGACTCACATATATTTTTTACACCAACAATTAACTGAAATTATACAGTCCAACTTCCCTGGTGGTTAGAGTGTTAACCCACTGATACGATCCACTTTATAGTCGATGGTTCGAATTTCACCAAAACCGACTTTTTTTGTCCTTTTTTCGATTTGTCATCACTAATTTCATTCAACATTGAACTTGATAAAGTTTCTTTCCTTTTAATTTTTCTTAAATATCGAAAGAATACTCTATATCTGAAATAGATTATCAATATGATACTTGAAAGAGAGTCTGAGATTCACCTAGTCTTAAAAACAATTAACTTTTTAACTTTCAGGAATATTCAGCTTTTCCTACGAGGTGAACATATTATTTTTTCAGCAAATCGTTTAAAATTCGACAGATATTAATAAGATCTGAAAAAATCGCAATCATTTTATTTATTTAGAACACTAACAACAGTAAGGAAATATCGTTTTGTTTACACTAAGGAAATCCTGACTTTTTCTTCAAAATAATTCGAGAAGAATGGCAAAATTTCCTAGCGATTTGCGAAAAAAAAAAAAAAGAATTTGTGAATAAGTTTTGAAAACGGAAACCTTTTTTCGTTTCTGAAACGTTAACAAAGCCTAAGTATTTTTATATATTTATATCAGTCCTTTTATTTTTTCACAGGCAAATTTGAGTTATACAGGAAGGTGCTGACTAATTCGACTTGTTCTATGCGAAAGCAAGTATTTTTTAAATATCGCTACTTCTGTTCGGGTTTGAAGACCGGCTTTCAAACCCGAACAAAAGTAGCGATACTAAAAACCCGGCCGCGAAAGCCTTAACCATTTTATTTTTTAAATAACCCCAGCAACTTGTCGGGGTAGATGAAGTAAACTTGACAAAAATAATGGATGCTAGGAAAACCCAGGCATGTTTCTTCTCAGGAAAAGCCGATCTATCATCATCTAGTATTCAGTTGTGAGGAGTAACTATTCTTACGAAGTCAAGTATCTCGATGCTAGGAATTGCGATCATTGATAATCTCTCATCGAAAAAACAGGTGAGATCGATCGCTACAGGTGCTTTCCAGAAACTTGGATATCTATTTCGTGCGAAGAAATACTTCACATCTCGTGAGCTTCTAATAATCTAGAAGGCTCAGGTACGACCTGTCTTGGAATATGGTTCTCATGTGTGGAGTTCGTCACCAAAACATTCATTGAGGCTTCTCGATTCTATACAAAGGCAATCCGTCTTCGCTCACAGACTCGCTCACTTCATTGGAACGTCGTAGGAGGGTCGGAGACTTGTCTCCCTTCTATAGATATTTTCACGGTCGGTGGTCTTCTGAATTGTTGTCAGTCGTTCCACCCTTGGCAATATCTACACGGATGACTCGAGTACAGAATGCCCACCCATTTGTTGTGAATTTGGAGACTTGTCGAACCTCTCTTGCTTAGGGATATTTTTTCAATAGAACATCTGAGCTTTGGAACTCCTTACCAGGAGAGGTTTTTCTTGAGTCTTACAAACTTCAAAAATTCAAAGTGAATGTTAGTATCCCCTATCCCTTGATTCACGCGGTGTTCTTTGTACATAACAGGGCTTCCCTTGAATCTGCATTTGAATAAAAAAAAACAATGACTCATATTCTTTTCAGATTGTGCTAGGTTGAAGCCCCGAAAAAACTACGAAATATTAGCATACTTTTCCCGGATGAAACTCCCGGGCAAAAAAGTAAAAATTACAGTCTGCGAATAGCATAAATCGAGCATATTCAAATTCATTCGGAATCATGGCTATCCTGTGCCAGCGCTGGCTGCATCGGCATGTAGGTGGAATGAAATTTACATGAAAATGTATTGTGCTCGGTGGATGCTGCCATTCGCATGCAGTCAGCGATTCCGAAAACGGTGGACTTTTTATACGCCGAATTAAATCTGCATATTGCCGGATTCGCGGGTATATTGCAGGCTAGACTGCCTGATCGATGGAACGGTGCGGTGAATTTAGTCTGCCTGGGAATTATGCAACTGCATGAAATTCTAATTCGTAAGCTGTCATTCAAACCAATGAAATATTATGTGGGAGTGAATAATTAGGGAGGGGGTTATAAGCTGACAAAACTCGTCACCACTGGTAAGAGGACACGAAATTACAGAATAGTTTTCATGAAGTCTCGATTTTACGTAAGCAGAGGTCAAAGGAGTGAAATCTACTTATGTTAGCAATTCAGCGATTCATAATATACCAAAACATATCCTAGACGTAATTATAAATCTATATGGGTAAGGTTAGTTTTGAACCGAATTTTATACTTCTAAATAGCTGATGCCGAACTTGCTCTTGACTAACTAACGTCTATAACGGTCAGTTATGATCTCTCATAGAAAACCATGTGCGAGCGATCACTAAAGATGCTTCCCAGATGGTTTGCCTGAATGTGGTTGACAATGTATTTGCTGAATGGTTATGAATCGGACTTCCATTGTATATATTATCAACTCTATTGAACCTGCTGCTGATAATGAATGATCTAAGAAAATAATGTTGTGCCAAAAAAAATTGAGAATCGAATATTAAATATTAGTCAAAAGAATCTAAATGAAGAAATAGTATGAATAAATGTTGAAACCAAGTTTCAAGTTGGGTGTACTCACGACGTTTCGATTGCTGGTATCTGCAATCGTCGTCAGGTGTTGACTGACAATCGTCAAGTCTCTGATTGATCGGCAATCAATCTCTGCAACACCAAAGGAATTCCCGACAAGGAACTGAACAACATATGGAAGGAACTTCAGAAGGATGGCCATATGAAGAAGCTAGTGGATAAGATATTAGCCCGTACGACATCGGCTCGAGGAGAATCTCGCTCCAATACATCCACTTCTCGCTGAAAACCGATCAGCGCACTTCTAGTAGTAGCCCGTGCGCCTCATTGTTAGTACCGCCCCTCTCCTCACTATAGGGAAATCGGGTCTTTATAACCGACCATACCTCGAAATATTGTCAATCATCACCCGAAGACGATTGCAGATACCGGGGGCCTGTTTATAAAAGTACAAGAGAAACACGATGCTAAATAATTGTTTTTCACTCGTTTTTTATCGGTACCTACATTGTGTTTCTCTTCTAGCTACAAGATGTGTACTTGTATGAAACAGGCGCAGCAATCGAAACGTCGTGGGTACCCTCAACTTGAGCCTTGTTTTGGACATTTATTCATACTATTTCATTAATTCCTTCATTTAAATTTTTAGACTAATATTTCTCATTCGATATCTCAATTTTCTTGTCACAATATTATTTCATTTATTCATTTACTTACATTTTTTTGACTGATATTTCAATTTCGATATCTCAATTTTTTTTGTTACAACATTATTTTCATCGATCCTTTCATTTTATTTTTCACCAAAATATCTTTTTCAACCTTTCGTTTGGATTTGATTTGTATTCTTATGTTTTCCTTCTAAGCAACAGGTTTCAATGGAGTTAATAGTATAGACAGTGGAAGTCCGAACTATTACCATTCAGATCCCTATATGCTTGGATTTTGTTCGAAGAAATACTTCACATTTGGTCAGCTTCCAATGATCTACAAGGCACAGCTACTTTTTGGAATACGATTATCGTGTATGGAGCTCGGCACCAAGACATTCAAGTCAAGTCAAGTCAAGTATTTATTGGTTCTCAGAGGATCATACAAGGTATGAAATAGAACAAGTCACAACAGTTTAAAACAGAAACGTTAAAAAAATTATGAAAAAATAGAAAGTCGACATTTAGCATATGACATTAAAACATACAAAAGTATTCAAAAAGTTTGACAACAACAGTAAAAATAGTATAAAAACAACAATATCACAAATATTTCATAGATATCAAAATTCATTTGCGTTGAGACTCGCAGAGAAGTAATCATTCATATTATAAAATGCATTAGTTAGCAATAGTTTTTTAATTGAACTTTTGAATTTTCCAAATGGGAGTTGCTTGATATCTCCCGGTAATTTATTGTACGCTTTAATTCCCATTAGGGGCCGTTCATAAAATACGTCACACTAAAATCAGCTTTTTTGACCCCCTTTCCCCCCATTGTCACGCTGTGTCACACTTTTTGTGACCCCCCCCTAGAAATATTTCGTCACAAAAACTGAGACCCCCCCCCTGCTGAGTATGATAAATTCTAAATGATAGTACACAAATTCTGAAAATTAAAAATATTTATTTAGTTATTATAATAAAATTTGAATAAATTAATAAATATCTTTCATAACGAACATATAAATAATAAATAATATTATATGTTGGTTGGCCTTTGGTTTCAAGATATTTATAAACAATTTCAATATGGACGGCCACAAATAATATACATATTTTACATAATCAGAAGATTCAATGCTCAATAACACAATGAAACAGTAAAAAATCTTTTTATTTTGTTTCATTTGTATAGTTGAAATACAGTGTACTGTAACAAGATTAATTCGCATTCTCAATTGAAAATTCATTCGCAAAGATGGAGTCACTATAGATTTGATTAAAAAATCTGACGAGTTCAGGTATTCGTTAGAAGATGTCGCACATGTAGATTTCTACCAAAATCTACTGAAGATATCTTTCATACCAAAATTTTTCAATTTTCGTCAGAAATCTACTAAAAAAGTAGATTTCTATAAAAGTGGTCACGCTGGCTTCTAGCGCTCATGTCAAAAAATAATAAACGGCGAACGTCACGTTGCCGTATACCCCCCGTCCCCCCTTGTCACATCTTGTCACACTCAGCCAGACCCCTCCCCCCCCCCCCTTGTATGCGAACGTATTTTATGAACGGCCCCTTAGTTTAGGACTGCATTCTGTCTTTGAGCGTCTATGAGAAGGGATTTCAAGAAGGTGATTCCTAGAGCAATTATTTCTGTGATTGAGCGCCTTGAAAGAGTAGATATTTGTTTTCACATACAATAATAATTGATAAATATAAATAGACGTTAACGTAAGAATCCCCAACTCTTTGAATAATTGCTTACAACTAGTTCTCTTGTTAACACCCACAATACATCGAAGGCCCCTTTTTTGAAGCACAAAAACTCTCTGGCAGTCATTTGAGCATCCCCAGGCCAGTATTCCATATGATAAAATAGAATGTATTTGGGCATGATAATACACAAGTAGGACAGACCTATCCACTGTACTCCGTAGTTGATATAGACAGTAACACATAGGGGCAATTTTTTTACATATTCCGTCAATTTGTAATTTCCAGGTACAGTTTTCTGATATGCTTATTCCAAGAAATTTTGTTGATTGTACTTGTTTCAAAGACTTGTTGTGTTCCGTTTTTATGAGTAAACTCTCATCTATGAATTTTTGAGACAGGTGGAAACGTACAAAGACCGATTTTGTATCATTTACGATAAGATTATTTCTCTGAAACCAAGCACTTGTGTTTTTTATAACTTCATGAGCTTCATATAGCATTGAATTCAATGTATGAGATGTCACTAATAGAGACGTGTCGTCCGCGTACATGATACATTTTTTGTTATCCAGATCATTTACATATATTATGTATAAAAGTGGTCCTAATATAGAGCCCTGCGGGACACCTATTGAGCACTGTAGTTTTTGTGAGATTTAGTTTTCCATCTCAACATAGTGAAATCTGTTGTTTAAGTAGCTTTTGAACCATTGCCAGCAGATTCCCCTCAAACCATATCTCTCCAATTTTTTTAAAAGTATCTCATGGTCAACCAAGTCGAAGGCCTTGCTAAGGTCCAGAAAAACCCCCAATGCGTTTTCACCACCGTCAAGACTGTCGTATAGATTGTTCAGAAACTCCGCAATTGCACTCCCGGTTGAATGCCCCTTCCTAAAGCCAAACTGTCTACTATTAAACAATTGCTGTTAGTCAAAGAAAGCTGCGAGAGAGTTCGATACAAATCGTTCGATTACCTTACTAAAAAGGACTAAGTAATGATATTGGTCTGTAGTTTTTGACCTCATCAGGTTCACCAGACTTATATATAGGTTTGATTCTGGCTATTTTGAGTTTCTCAGGAAAGATGCACTCCTCTAGGGAACAATTTATAATGTGCACAAATGGATGAGCTACAAGATGTGCACATCTCTTCAGAATATTTGTACTAATTCCATCCTCTCCTACTGAGTGTTTGTTTTTTAGATCCCTGATAATTTCTATTACATCGATCTCAGTTGTAGGGTGGAAAATAAAGCTCCTAGGGTTGAAATAATGGAATAATGGACTATTTTTTTCACTACTATTATTTTTTGTAACGTCCTTGATAAGTAAATTAGGAATGTTGTTGAAATATGAAATGAAGTGTTCTGCGACTTTTTTGGGGTCATTGACTACTGTATTTTCTATGTTAAGATTGGTAGTCGTTTCTTTGATTTTCCTGTTAGGATTGATTAAATTCCATGCTGTTTTTGATTTGTTATTAGAGTTCAACAATAAACTGCTGTTATACATTTTCTTCGCTTGATTCAATACTTTCTTATAAATTTTTTTATATATTTTATAGTAGTCATTCAACTGGTCATCATTCCTTTTAAGAAGATTTAATTTTTTCAGGTTTTTCCCAGGAATTATCAGTCCATTGGTTAACCAGGGCTTCGTTTTATTCTTGATACTCATTTTCTTTGTTTTTAGGGAAAAGGCCATGTCAAAATAAAGTTTAAAGGTTTGGATAAAGTTATTATATTTATTGTTCACATCGTCTTCAGAGTTTAATACCACTTCCCAAGTCTCTTGTGATAACAAGTTGAGAAAGTTCATGATATTCTCTTCCCTTCGAGTTTCTCTATACATAATTTCATTGACTTCACCATGTTTACTATCCTGAAGTTGTATTTCGATAAATTGTGCTATATCATGGTCACCAATTCACTTACTAACAGTACCTGTACTATATTTTTCCCTAGAAAAGTTAACGCAAATGTTGTCAAGGCAGTTATTTTTTCTAGTTGGGGTACTAATAACTGGTATGAAATTGTGGGAGGCTAAGAGATCCAATAGATTATCAAGTTGATTGGATGACTTCAAGAAATTTACATTGAAGTCAACGTTTCGATCCTAATCAGAAAAAGGAAATCAGTCTTATTAGTGATTCTTCGCTCACGAACTCGCTCACTCCGTTGGAACCTCGTAGAAGGGTGGAACGCTTGTCTCTCTGGTGCTCTTCTGAATTGTCGTCAATTTTTCTCCGCTTAGCAGTATCAACACGGTTCACCCGACGAGTGCAGAATTCCCACCTTTTTTTGTGAGCTTGGAAACCTGTCGAACCTCTCTTGCTCTAATTTCTGTTCGATAGAACAGCTGAACTTTGTACTTCTTGCCGAGGTAGATTTATCCTCAGACCTTCAAGCTTTTGAAATAAATGTTAATTCATGTCTTCTGTCCCTTGAATCAAGCTGTATTTGAAGAAGCACACTTACGTTAAACAACAATATAAACACGATATCTTACCCCAATGTTTTCGTACTCCCTATCGCTTTGAATACGAAAAAACATTTTTTCGGGTGTATTTCCAATAAGTGTTCTTGAACTTCGGGACAGTACAATACTTGTACGAGGATTTGTTTACTCCTTCCATGATCTATTTAGAAATTACAACCGACAATATGCTCGACTACACGCTTAGGACCGGTTTTTTAATGCAAGATATCTACCAGATAAAAATAACCCTCTGTTTCCATCCTTATCACTGTCAAACATTACTCACGCGCGCCCTCTCATTTCTTTCATCTATCTGAGACTTAACTTATTTATCCTTGAATTGAAAAACAGGCCCTCAGGAAAGACAACACTGGACATGTCCTGTGACCTCTTTCCCAATTTATTATCGAGCCTATTTATAGTTTTTCTATTTGATAAAGACTATAGAAAGTCAGCTGAGTCCTCAAAAGCCAATCGAATGTCTCTGTCAATTGCTTTATCTTCCAGCTAACACTTAGCTGGTGATTGAAAAGCCGGACCTGAATGGTCTCAACTTCAAGAGTGAAGAGTTTCATAAAAAATTGACTCAAGTGCTGAATCTATTGGTATACATATAGATTCGAGTATTTGTTTCTTATGTAATTTCACCTACACACACACACACATAGGGATGAAGTTTAGGCGCAGTCTAAGTGCCAACAAATTCTCGTTTAAAATGCCTGTGTGGGTGCAGTTACGAAGGTTTCACGAACTTCAGTACTGAAGAATTGAAAATTAAAAAACTATTCCTTCGATCCCCATCTAAAAATATGAGTTAATGTCAACATTTTCGGCAGAAGCAAGTCTTAGAATCAACTAAAAGAACTACACTCTGCCAGTCTTGATGCTTTAACTTATGCAATTTCGAAATTGGAAGCTTAGGGCGCGCTGTTATGCATACATAATATATAACCATCGAAAATGAAGCATTCTACGAACATTTTTATAAATCGAATCGCAGCTCTGAAGCGTTTCTAATAGGTATATCTATCTTATGAAGGCACTCAGAATTTTAACTTCTTAAGTCACTGTTTTTTTCCACCGCGTCCTTGGGTTCTTATTTTTCAGATTCTTTAAAAATATATTCTCTATTAAAACGTCACTTATAATGCCACATCTCTATTGAGGTGCTAGACTGTTGGCCATATCTGTGCAATATTATAATTAACGCCTTTACTTACTCGTTACGATGCAGGTGGAGTAAGATCATAATGATTCCTGTATCAATGATATAAAGAAAAAAAATACAATTGAGTGAGCAATAAATTCATTAGATTTGTTTAGGTTCCAAAAGAGAACGGTCCTAGAACAGTTCTAATTGGTTGCAGTTGCGAAGTGGGTATATTTAGACGTGTTTGAAGTAACTGGTTTGGAATAGGTGATGACAAGAACAGAAAAGTGATTCATTTGAACCGACAAAGATAAATTTAATTTGAATATACGACATCGCCGAAAACTGAAGCAAAATGACTTTTCATAAGGATGCATTCTGTTTCTATACATAAGATAAGATCGATGATTAACTTGGGTAAACTCTCAGGAAAACATGCATATATGCTAACATACATCATGAACTCCTATTAATTAAATTCCTAAGTGAAATAGAATCTCCATATCTGTGTGGAATTTATTGCTGATGAATGAGTTTCTCGAGGCTACAGAAACACCTGGAAACCCTGAACTGAACATGGTTTGTTCCAATGAGATACGACAGATGTGAAATGTTAACCCAGAAAAAGCTATTGATGCTGATTTCACGAAACATTTACAATTGTGTCAACTGATTAGTGGTTTTCTTACTCAGGTGCTATCTGGCACATGTCATTAATATACAAGATGTAATTCGTAGGAGGATAAATGAAAAATTTCAGAATACTTGAATGTATTCATGATATGGAAAACATATCAAAATGATTATGATCCTATTAAGTTAATGATTGTTCCATTACTGAAAGCAATAATCTACAGTAGAAATTATGGTATAACTTCGAGGAATTTACAGTTATGGTCGTGAATTATCGTACCGATATGTTTGAATGAGATTTATGATTTCACCATAATCGTTTAGAGCTAATGCAAATTGTCGATTGAAATTTAATGATATTTTTTTTGTCAGTCAACAAATTTTGAATAACCTGTTCGTCATTCGAAAGTGGGATGATAACTATACATTTAAAAAGGTTATATTAGATTCCATTCGATTATTCAACCATGACTCATCTCCAAATAAAGAAATAATCATTTATAATATAATACAGCATTCTAGATTAATTGAAAGATCATGTTGGAACTTTTCTTTTCAAATTTAATCTCAGAATTTGTTTGAACTGGAGTCGATCTCTCATCACAGTTCTTTTTTTAGCATTCGAACAATGCGAAACAAATTATATATTCTTCATACCTTCACCTTCACAGACAGAAAAAAAATGTAATTATTTTATGATTACAAATCGATTCAAATGAACCGGTAAAATATCAATCAGTAAATTATTCATGTATTATATCTTCATCATCTGACATCTTTAAGTTGTATATATCACGATCATTGGCAGGGACGCGCCAAGTAACTTCGGCGCCGTCGTGCGAAATATTGATAAGCGCCTTTATCAAAATTACCCGGGGTAGAAATATTATAACTAATCACTCCTTCCCATTTCAACGTGGAAAAATATGACATTTTTTTTACATCTACCTACTCGACCTACCTAGATTTTTGTTTGAAGGAAACAATAAGTACACAGTACACTGTACACTCATAAAAAATAATATATTAAACAATATTTTGCACAATAAAACAGAATAGAATAAAAACTATGTTAAAGTTATAAAACATTACTTAAAATTATAAAAAAACTGAAGATCAAATAAAACATACTTACCTTGCGATTTTTTTTTAACAAATACACTTATTATGATGGAAAGCACCGGAAATTTCTTAAAGAAATTGAACTTTTCTTGCTTTACCTTTGGCAAATTCATTAATTAGATTTTCAATATTCAGATTCTTTAAAAACTCCGATTCTATAGAAATAATAGCAAGATTTTCTAGCCGCTCCTGACCCATTCTAGATCTTAAGTAATTGTTAATAAGTTTTAGTTTAGAAAATGATCTCTCATTTTAACATTCAACAAGTTTAAACAAGAAAACTCTTGCCGGGACTGCGCGCGGCTCCTACACTTCTTGAGAAGACAAGTAGGTAGGTAGTAAAAATAGCATTAATTATTTCAAATTTCACCACCGGTCAGCATTGGTGGGTAATAAAATTTCACCATCCGGTATTGGTAGAAAATTTTTTGTTTTTTGTGTTGACTATTTGTAAAGCTTCAAAAAATATTCAGTTTTGAATCGGATATTTATTTAACTTTGCCGACTCAAAGGGTGCCTTAAACGCCATGGCGCCGTCGTGCGCCGCACGACCTTGCTCATATGGACGGCGCGTCCCTGATCATTGGTAGTCCATGAAGTAGTTTCCATGAAAAGATTTAATCAATACCTATATACATTGAAAACTTATGCATATTAGGTGATACCAATAACCTGGACATTGATCCACCCAATTAACCCGTAAATCATTGGAAAAATTGGTAGTGTAATCTAGCTCTGGCATATTTCAAATAAAAATGATATAAATTGTCTTGTCGGAGGCTCTCAAGATTTCAAAGCAGAATTCTACTTATTTATGTTCCCTGTCTGACAACGAACAAAAATACCAGTATCGTGCGTTGGGCAGATATTCGAATTTACACGATACTTTTTTAGGTCACCTACAATCGAACCGAACTTGTCTGACTGAAATCACAGGATGAGAATTAAGTTAATGCATAGTAAATTCAAGTCTGAACTCTCTGATGTTATCATGTAATAATATATCACTTAACGAGGCAGAAAGTTTATCATTTCTCTGCAATCTTTCTCATTTTTTTTTGGTTAATGAATCAAACTTCTGTAAATGATACTTTTATATCATCAGATAGTGTTTTCGCTAAGTTTATGATATAACTTTGTAGAAGCTTCTGTACTCTTTTTTTTATATGTTGAAAAAAGCTAACGAGTACTGTTTGAAAGTTATTTTGTGGTGAATGAATATTTTCTTCATAGTTTTTTGGGTTAGCAACCACAGCACCAAAAAATAATAATTAATATTGGAATCTATACAAGTGTAGAAAGTAGATTTTTAATCTTCGCCGAACAGTTGCTGCATTGATTAAAACAGGACGGTATGGACAGATATTCGTCTCACAGTTCTTGAGAATGAATTCAAAATGGAATTCGAAACGTCGAACAAATCAGAAGATACCTAACGGATAAAAACCCAGAAAAATTCATCTAGCATATCGAAGATCCGTGAAAACATCAATTTCTACATAATACCTGGATGGGCAGGATGCAGCCTCAATATCGGACCCAGTCGGACAATGACTGAGGAGAGTCATTATAAATACCAGTCTCCGTGGAGAACAGACAATTGAAGTCTTTGCTTGCTCTTGCTTGGTTGCTTCGTAAGGGGAGTGATTGACCAGGACGGTATGGACAGATATTCGTCTCACAGTTCTTGAGAATGAATTCAAAATGGAATTCGAAACGTCGAACAAATCAGAAGATACCTAACGGATAAAAAACCCAGAAAATTCATCTTGCATATCGAAGATCCGTGAAAACATCAATTTCTACATAATACCTGGATGGGCAGGATACAACCTAGAGAGCGGTTGATGATATAATCATCAATAATATCGGACCCAGTCGGATAATAACTGAGGAGAATCATTATAAATACCAGTTTCTATGAAAAACAGACAATTGAAGTCTTTGCTTAGCTCTTGCTTGGTTAGTTCGTAAGGGGAGTGATTGACCAGGACGGTATGGACAGATATTCGTCTCACAGTTCTTGAGAATGAATTCAAAATGGAATTCGAAACGTCGAACAAATCAGAAGATACCTAACGGATAAAAAACCCAGAAAAATTCATCTTGCATATCGAAGATCCGTGAAAACATCAATTTCTACATAATACCTGGATGGGCAGGATACAACCTTAGAGAGCGGTTGATGATATAATCATCAATAATATCGGACCCAGTCGGATAATAACTGAGGAGAATCATTATAAATACCAGTTTCCATGAAAAACAGACAATTGAAGTCTTTGCTTAGTCTTGCTTGGTTAGTTCGTAAGGGGAGTGATTGACCAGGACGGTATGGACAGATATTCGTCTCACAGTTCTTGAGAATGAATTCAAAATGGAATTCGAAACGTCGAACAAATCAGAAGATACCTAACGGATAAAAAACCCAGAAAAATTCATCTTGCATATCGAAGATCCGTGAAAACATCAATTTCTACATATATACCTGGATGGGCAGGTGCTTAGCCTTAGTGATCGGTCCGCAGTCGGAAAAGGGGCTAAGGAGAGTCATTATAAATACCAGTCTCCGTGGAGAACAGACGATTGAAGTCTTTGCTTGGTAATGTTTGGTTACCTTCTTCAGGGGAGTGATTGACCAGGACGGTATGGACAGATGTTCGTCTCACAGTATATATATAAGTTATTTTATAAATGGAGTACTTACGAAACGTCGAGCAAATCGGAAGAAACCTAACGGATCAGAACAAACCAGAAAAATACATGATTGCATATGAAGATCCGTGAAAACGATCAATTTTATCATAATACCTGGATGGGCGGAAGCAATTTTGGTTAACGGGCCCAGTCGGACAATGTCTTCGTGGAGAGTATTATAAATACCAGTCTCCGTGGAGAACAGACAATTGAGGTCTGTTGCTTGCTCTTGCTTGGTTTATTCGTAGGGGGAGTGATTGTCCAGGACGGTATGGACAGATATTCGTCACACAGTTCTTGAGAATGAATTCAAAATGGAATTCGAAACGTCGAACAAATCAGAAGATTCTCTAACGGTCCAAAATTTCAGAAAATTCTCATAATTGCATTCGATGATCATTAAAACATCGATTTCTACATGTTACCTGGATAAGGCACGACGAACCTTGATGTTTCTGACCTACAGTCGGACAATTCTGTGGAGAGTCATTATGCGACTACTGAGATTCCGTGGAGACAGACTTGACGTATATACTTGTCTTGCTTGATTACAATCGTAGACGGGGAATTTTGACCAAGACAGTATGGTCAGATATTCGTCTAACATTGTTTCTATATATATATATCAAATATATATATATGATACGTATATATATAGATAGATACCTATATGTGTATATATATATATATAGATATATATATATATATATACATATATATATATATATATATATATATATATATATATATATATATATATATATATATATATATATATCATCAATTTACCCCCTGTATCTGCGTTGTTATATTGTATTCAGTACTTCTTTTTGAAGCAATGAGGGTACAATTTAGCAAGTATCAAACCATATAAATATGATCATTTCGATTCGATCCGAAGCGCATCCAATTTCATATTTTAAATTGAATCTATAATTTTTCTTTGAAATTACTATTCCGTATAGAATTACCTTTTCAATGTTTTATCATAATCATACTCTCAATTCACAACCTGCAGATTTGATTTGGATTTTATAAAAAAATACTTTTCGTATCCCCTCGTAAGGGAACATTTTCATGAAAATATGCTATGGAATACTGGACATCATCATGTGAGTTACTACAAATCATGGGCAAAATTTTTCAACATCAAGTCTATCATTTCTATGCTGAGGAATTTTCAAAGTTCATGATTACCTCTAAAACAATCCATGTTTTGTATTTCAATATATATTGGATTTGATGATGAGAAATAAAAAAAAAAATTTTTTTAAATATCTAATCTGCTTTGAAAATATCGAGTGAGAAAATTAGCCATGAATTATTGTTACTTACATGGTGCTATTGAATTTTCGATTGCACACTTTAATGAAGATGTTTCGTTACGAGGGGAATGCAAAAAATACTATTCATAAGATATCAACTACATCTGCAGATTGTGAATTGAGAATATAATTGTGATATATCATTGGAAAGGTAATTCTAAACTCAATCGCTATTTACAAAAAAAATATTATTTCCATTTGGAATATGAAAATTGGATGCGCTTCCCATCAAACGGAAGTGTCATATATGGTTTGATACTTGCTAAAATGTATATATGACATCAAATGGAACTACCATATTTGAAATATATCTACAAAATATCAACGAAGATATAGGGGGTTAAATATATACAGTTTGTCCCAGAATTTTCTGAACATACGATATCTCCGTTACTGCAAGAGTTAGGAAGTAATCGAAAAATCATGTTTTCGAACATATAACGCACTCAAAATGATCTGTTCATGTTTGGTTGTATTCACGAGCGGTTGGAACCGAAATAAACTACTCAGTGTTCACAATTTTATATGCCAACGTTTCGGCGATTGATTTTCGCCTCCCTCAGGGCTACAAAGATGGAAAAAGTCGTACATATATGCATGCATTATCAGACAAACTTCTGTGCAATACCACCTAGTGAGTGTACTTACCCAATTGTTTTGAAAAGTAGTTGTCAGTAAATATAAAAACGATAATTTTGCGTTAAAATTACGAAAATATTTACATTTAAAAGCACATGGTGTAAAATGGTGAATATAATCACTGAAAGAGATGTGGAACGGTACATCGAAAATCATATACGAACTGAATTGAAGAGAAACTTTCATTCTTCGAATGTCAGTGAATTATTATTTCTTCTCACCCATAGCTGATGTGGATATTTGGAGATAACGGATCATTCTTTTATAAATATCGTTAAGCCGCTTTTACCTAAGAGTGGGTCTATGCGTAGTCAAGATGTTTCTATGAATATTATTTAAGTTGTTATAATCCGTTTTCAAATTAACGCACTTATCTTCAGTGGCAATATGAGCCATCTCTAAAAATAATCTTTTTCCGAGAACATTTTCTTTATCTATAATCTTCGTTGTATTGAAATAAAACTCATGGTTCAATTCAAAACAATGAGTACTCAACGCAGTTTTATTGGATTTTTTCTATTTGCCTCAGAGCAATCATATTTATGTTGTTGGAGTCTATTTTTCAGATATTGTTTTGTTTGGCCTATATATACCTTATCACATTCTGTACAGAGTATACGATAAACCACGTTAATATTATCTATTAATGGTGTTTTTTCTTTTCTCAATTGAAAGTGCCAAATGGCACCATACATTTTTTTCGCAGAAATATAATCGTCACATCATTGTTTATCTATTGACAAACTCATTTTGAAAATTCATTATTCTTCAAAGGTCGGTATTGGTTAGAAGTTGCACTTTTTGTTTGCAGAAAAAATGGCTTTCATAATCATTATAATTAATCGCTTATGATTCACTCAACATATTTTTCCACTTCTTCACTTTTTGTGAATATCAATTATTCTAAAACCAAACTGATATTATTTGCACTCGACGCGCGTTTCGTTACAAGGTTAACATCTTCAGGAGAAATCTGATACCGACACAATATAAGCTTACTTCTCCTGAAGATGCTAACCTTGTTGCGAACTTTATAAAAAGTGAAAGAACAATTTTCATAAGGCGTCTTCTGAAAACCATTTTTCACAAACGAGAAGTGCAACCAACTAACAACCAGTTCCGACTTCAAAAAACAATGAGCTTGTTTAATATAAGTCTGTCGTCAGATAAACAATGATATAACGATTATATTTCTGGGAAAAAAAGGATGGTGCCATGTGAAAAAGTTGGGGTGGGGGTGAGTTTTTAGGGGTGTGAACATGAACAGATCATTTTGAGTGCGTTATATGTTCGAAAACATGATTTTTCAATAACTGTCCTATTTCTTCCAGTAACGGAGATATCGTTTGTTAAGAAAATTCTGGGACATCATGTATATATATATATATATGATATATATATATATATATATATATATATATATATATATATATATATATATATGAAAACTTCTACTCTCGAACAATCAGAGAGGCTATCGAAATTGAGAAACGACCGCATGAACAAGAGAGACGATGCCCAAAGATTACCAATAACGTGGAAATCCATCCTATCACTGAACAAAGACAAGCCGATCACACCTGAGGAACAATGTCGGACCTTACCACGTAATTACCCAGACATTATGACAAATGCAGTCGGACCAACGAAGAAAGTGGGAGGGGCCCAGATCAAAGATACCATCAATGAACACCCCTATATATTGAGAAGCAGAACTTGAATTAATTAGTCGAGTTCGGAGGTCGAAACTCTAGATATCACCTAGAAGATGACGAATGAGACTTTGCCGAAACGTTGTGACAATAATTATCCTTCAGAGGATCAAAACCACAGAACACGAAATGAAACCCGAAAAAACAACTCATCATACTTTGTCCGTGAAAATCTCCATGCTAACATATTATATATTTTATTCTTCTGATTGTAATCTCTGACCTTTTGAATTATATGTTTGTCATGTTTTCATATTTATTGTAGTCATACAACACTCCGTACCAATTTGTGAAATATATAAGTTAGCAACATAGTTAAATAACACTTCATTGTTTTTCACGGAACAGTTTACAAAACCGCTCAACAATAGATTTTTCAGACGTTTTGAACTTGTCAGGAATGTATTTACGGATATGTCTCATCTCTTATAATCTGATGAATTGAAGCAGACAGATTTACTCACAGATTATCTTTTCTCTATCGTATAATTTTATGAGAATTCTCACACTTGAGACTTCTCCTTTATGAATCGAAGGCCAAATTCATATGACCACTAATATCTTCATAAATAAAATAAATACCTAGGAACTCTTATCTCCAATCATTTATATTCTTAGTACTTGGTCGAGTCAGTGAAATGGGTGAGTTAATATATTATCATATAAATTTTGTCGCAGTAGCCATTAGTCCTTGACTAATGAACCCACTCCTAATTTCGAAAGACTTACAGGTGATTGGTGCGCGACAAAATCGACAAAAATTCATTATTTATTTCAAATCAATTCAATTTATTCTCCGAGTAAGCAACGAAAATTATTATCTACCTTGAATGAAGGAGATAAAGGATACAAGTTCGAAATCAACAGATTGGGACTCGAATTATTCTCAAATATATAATGAAGATGGGAGCAAAAATAATCATAAATTACGCCTATGAGAATTCGAAAAATGGATTTTTTCTTCGAGAAGCAGCCAGAGGTTGGCATTCGGAATAGTTTGAACATATAATTAAGTACGATTTATGTTTCTTCTTGACGTTTGTCTACAAAATATATGTTTCAATCTTAAAGGGAATTTTTTTTCAAAGATGGCTGTCAAGCAGTGTACCTTATGATGTCTTTCAATTTCGAAGTTTCTGACAGTATTCAAGCCGATTTTGTGCGGTCCTAGTTGTTTCAAGTAGCAATAACTTGACAAAAAATTTATGTTGATTTTTATCGACTGCCGTGGGAGTGGTTCGGGTCTCTTCGATTCTATTTTATATGAGTTCAAAATCTTCTATATATATATATATATATATATATATATATATATATATATATATATACATATACATGTATATATACAAGTGATTTTCGGTCGATATCCTTCACCCTTTCGCTTCAAAAAACCACAAGCTTGTAATATCTGCTTAATTCATGATTATTTATGTTCATCATCGATTTGAACATTGAGTAATTCGACCAAGCGTTGACGAATTCCATATTTTGGACTTTTCATCAAAGTATGCAAGAAGCACTTTTTCACTGGCCTCCTTGCCACTGATATTTTTCTGATCACACCATTTCAAGAAACGATCGTATGAAAATTAGTACTGTCGCTTTAACTTACTAAGCAATAATTCAAAAGCAGCTTTATTGGCAGCTTTTTCAATTTCCAGCGGTAGAAATTCATTTCATGGATCACTTTCCATCGAGGAACGAAGAAACGAGAAAGAATAATTTGTGATTTATTGACGTTATCGTCAACAAAGACAAATCAACAAATAGTGTATTTTTAATTTAATTTCGCAGAAATATTTTTCAACAGAATTGATGGAAGACGTGTTTCATATTTTATAAAAAATCACTATATAACGAGGTAAAAAAGGAGTTTCTTTGAACTTTGAAACGCTCTTTCGAATGATTCAGTCATCCACGCTTTTGTGTTTTCGTTTTGTGTATGAAGCAATCATTTATGAATGATAAACACGAATCAGAGAAGATTGTGTTCTGATATTTTTAATGTTTCCTCTTTTATTGCAACCAGGTCCAGAAAGATAATTATAAAATCTTCGCCAAGCTGAGAATTATCTCCTGTCTTTTCTCAAACTCTCTGGACAATTGACACTTTTTCTTGAAATAAATTACCGTATCACATTTTAACAAGGTTATCATCTTCGGGAGAAACCAAGTGGTACTCGTTATGACACATAATCAATTTTTTCCAATAAGAAGTCTCATCTTTTACACCAAGTTAATATCAGTTTGATATGAGGATAATTAGTCTCTAGAAAATCTCATCTGTTTCACCGATATTTTCATTCAGCCTTATCGTTTATCACTGGACAATATAGCTTTCAATTATATTCTTCCACACAATATACCAATTTTCTCTTTGCTACTAGTCATCCCAAAAAACCAGGAAATTTTGAAAATTCTATTCTATTATCGACAAAAATGGACATGTAGATTAGTTCCTAACAGCAAAATCAACTTCACATCGATAATCTACAATAATAATGATGTTAAATCGGGCATTTATCTAGAACATTTACATTTACAAAACCCTTTTGGTTCCATTGAGTGGAAATGAGTACGCAATTAAAGCAGCATTCGAATATGAGCTAAAATATCAATTTATAAGGCAAAATGAAAAAGATCGGGTTGTTATTGCGAATACAAATTCAGCGTTCGAGCCATACAAGTACAATTTAATAGAGCCATTCGTTTTTTAATTTAGTGTACCGACAAACGTTATCCGACATTTACATGTTTTAGCATGAAGTTATGCGAATATTTAAACGTACTGTGAGCATTTTTAAGACTATTCAGCCGAGTATAATCTGAATTTTAGTGCACCGTGTACGATCGACTGTACAGGTAGGTAGGGTACGGTCTTAGTGGCGTGCCGTGCATATTTAAATGCTGAGTTATCGACTGGGTTTTGCTGTGTTCGCTGAGAATTCTGGATTTATTGTTCGTTTTTGGGCAACTGCGTGCCTTTGGTTTCGACCGAGGAATCTGTAAAAATGGCGGAACTATACAAAAACTTTCATCGTAATGAACCAATGGATAGACTGACTGCACTATTGAATACATCCAGTGGCTTCCTTTGGACCGAATTGCGAAAGAGGAAGTGTCACAATCAACTTGAGACAAAAATAAAATAACAGCAATAACGAAAAATAATAATGCAGGTGTTCCACAAGGTTCAATTCTGGCGCCCACTTTGTTTCTGCTTCATATCAATGATTTTCTCGAGAAAACATCTTGCTCAGTGCATGGTTTTGCGGACGACAGACAGTACTCTTCATACTTGTTTCTATTCCAGAGTCCCCATACCAGCTCGAAAAACAACCATTCAAAGAAACGTTCACGTCAATAAAATTAACGACGATTTGGTAAAAATAATAGAATGGGGTAACGTGAACTTGGTGGAATTTATTGCTAGGAAAACCCAGGCATGTCTCGTCTCAAGGAAAGCCGATCTATCATCATCTAGTATTCAGATGTCAGGAGTGACTATTCCTACAAAGTCAAGTACCTCGATGCTAGGAATTACAATCAGTAATAATCTCTCACGGGAAAATGTGATGTGAGGTCGATCGCTGAAGGTGCTTCACAGAAACTTGGATTTCTATTTCGTGCGAAGAAATACTTCACTTCTCGTCAGCTTCTAATTATCTACAAGGCTCAGAAACGACCTGTCTTGGAATATAGTTCTCACCGGAATATTCATTGCGGCTTCTCGATTTTATTCAAAGCAAGGCAATCCGCCTTGTTGGTGATTTTTCGCTCACAGACTCGCTCACTTCATTGGAACATCGTAATGGGTCGGAGACTTGTCTCTCTTCTATAGATATTTTCACGGTTGGTGCTCTTCTGAATTGTTATTAATCGTTCCACCCTTGACAATATCTACAAGGATGATTCGACGAGTACAGAATTCCCACCCCTTTGTTGTGAACTTAGAGACATGTCGAACCTTGCTTGCTCAGGATTTTTTTTTCAATAGAACAGCTGAGCTTTGGAACTTCATGCCGGAAGAGGTTTTTCCTGAGACTTACAAACTACAAAAATTCAAAGTGAATCTTAATTCGTTTCTTCTGCCCCTTGATTCAAGCGGTGTTTTTTAAACATTATAGTGCTTCCCTTTCGTGGGAATCTGCATATGAAAAAAATGACCCAATAAGTCCAATTGTTCTTTATAACTTCAGGAGGTGTTCCATATGTGATAATTGCACTGGGCATTTTTAGCTCATTCAACCCAACCTAGCAGAGAAATGATGACGTATAATGGCAAAAATCGCTGTGAAGCATGATCCGGGGCAGAAATATCTGTTACATAATAATGTTCGACTACTTGATGAAACTTCATATCAACGAACATATCACAGTTTTCCGTAATATTCCCACTGACAATGGGTTTACAAAACCACGACACGAATTTCGCTATACAATAGCTCTCTCAAACAGGATGTTGTTGAAAAAACAAGAAAGTGTGGTATTTTTGCTTTTATATTCAATTGAGACCAGAATTCGGTTGAAGAAATGTTAATGTTTGTTTGGATGACTTTGAAGATCTAGGAATGTGGGTATGTCATAGGATCCAACATCTAATTTTAGAAAAAATTGTTATAATTCTCCATATACGTTACTGTATCACCTCATTTTTTCTCTATAGAATCTCCTGCCCCATGCGATATACAAACTTGAGCGCCAGTTTTGAACGTCTTATTGATGACGTACAACATTTTTTGAATTGCAGCATAACTCATTCTGTAACCCCACTACACAATTTTATTGATATCTTTCTGTAATATTACAATGTCTCTCACTGAATTTACCGTTTTAAAAAATTCCAGGTCATCGGCAAACAACAAGCATTCCGAATAGCTCAGAAAGAAGATCATTTATGAACGACACAAACAGGAGGAGTCCAAGATGAGACCCCTGAGTGCCTCCGGAATTGGCATGAAACTTTCCTTATATATTTACATCGAATTCTACCGTGATAAACCTATCTTTGCAAATATATTATCAGGAGCTTGAAAACTTTTTCTGCTATTCCATATTCATTTAGTGTTCGTAGAAGTATATCATGATCTTTCCTGTCAAAGGCGTTCCTAAAGTCTGTGTTTACCGTACCTAGTTCGTGATTTGGACTCTATTCGAATGCCTCATGACTATATATAAATAAATTACTGTCTGTGTCTGACTTCTTCGTCACGAAACCTGTATACAAAAAGTAACAGAACAGAACTGTTTCAGAACAGAAAGAAATGTATTTCGAATAGCACAGCAACTTGTCGGGGTAGAATGAAAATCTGCCCTTTTACACTTTAAACATTCCAATATACATTATTATATTTTCAGATTGTGGTAGGTTACAAACCCAGAAAACTACGGAACAAATAAATTTTGTGTTAGTCTTATTGATCTTTACAAAAAGTTACATAATGTTAGTGCATAGTGAATTGATATTTCCAATGGTTGAATCATTTTGAGTTTATTCATTTATCGAATCTGAATGTAATGAAACCAATAATTTCACTGAAATTGCTACGCAATGACACAAAAAACGAAGTTGTTGAAACTTCGGTTCGCAATTTCACGCGGAACGTTGTTACAGTTTTCCCTTACGCCCCGAAGGAAGAAGTCCCGGTTTCAATAAAGCTATGAGCATTCGCTGAAAACGCCTAGGGAGTACTGAGAACTTCCTGGTCGACCCACAGTCACCTTGTTTAATCCCAATCCAATCTTTTATCTTGCACACGCTTTCACACTTAACTTCGAATGGGAAAATATTACTCTCTGGAACGAAACTTTTGTTTTTCTTCTGGAAAATAACATGGCCGACGAGTCACGTAGGAAATTACTTGATGAAATTTATTGTAATTTGGATGTTTTCACTTCGAAATGTAATGGAAGAGTAGTGAGTGTTTATGAGGAAAGTATATAGGTGTTGTTTCAATTTTCGAATAGAATGGGCGAGGCAAGATAATCTCACTAGATTGCTATCTCGGAATTAGTAATGGCTGGAAGGTTGATTCAGTATCAGGAAAACAATGATAATATTTTTTTTTTGGTTGAAAATATTACTAATGGATTACAAGTCATTGAAAAAATGAACTGGAGGTTTTTGCCTTTGGGCTGGCTCTATCAGCTCAATTCGAATAATATTGAAAATTTATCACCAACATTTTTCTACCAATGAAATGCTTATTTTGTTTCGCGTTGCCATGACAACTCAGGTATTTTTGAGGATTTTATCGAAAAAATAAATCCCTCATGAGTATCCTGCAGCGAATTATAGTGGAAATTTCCTTACATTAACATTAACACGTCACTTATCCACTTTGAGCAGAGGTAAACAAAATGGAATGTTCAAATAGGACACTAGAACAATTTGGCAGACTGATGGAAATACAGTATTAGTCGACATCTTTATTCACGAGCCACTGACACGGTAGTTTCTTGACCGAATAGATTCATTTTGTTGAAGCTCACACAATAAACTAAATCGAATGTGACAGAAAAAGGCAATTTCGCTTCAATTGTTCAAACTGTGATGTATTCCGAAGCCTATCTTAACGAAATTTGAAAAGCTAAAACATGAATTTCAAATAATTTTTTGAAGTTCACTATGGTGTGAAAATTCCTTACCGAATACTACGCGTACTTGAATTATTCTTGGTAATTTTTTCTTGCTCACGAATATTTTGAGAAATTATTGAATTGTTATTATTGAATTATTATAATTATATTATAATTTTCAAAACTATACGTGAGCTCGAAAACAATTCCGGATATAATTCAGGCACAAGTGGCATTGAAAGTAAAAATTCGGAGAATTTTTTGTACTGTTTGCTACAAACCAATTTTCAGTACTTCGTTTCGTTCATTGAATTCCATCCTCTCGGTTTTTTGTCGAATATAGACCTGCATTTTTCTACTACAAACACCCGAACACTGGAACCTGGCATGAATTTAATGAGAGATAGATAGATGCCAAAAAATTATTGGGTTCTGTTTTGTATAATAGATAGATCCCAGTAGAATATCATAGATTTTCCTCAGACATCACCTCCTAACCTATTGATAGAAAAAACAATTCGAATTTCCTGGAAATATTTGATGGGGATGGCAAATTTTTGATAAGTTTGTTTTTGAAAAAAAAATTCAATTTTATTACAGATCTATTGTTTAAGTATTTTTATGAAGAGGTGGAAAGTTTTGCCGCTATAGAACAACCTAGCATGTATTCACATGTTGAAAGATGAGGTCTCGTTAATCCATTCGCACAAGTTTCGACTTTTGAAGGTTGAAGTTCGAAGGGGGGCAGTCAGGTGGTTGATAAAAACCCCATTTTGAAACCAAGTTTCAAACACTAGCTTCGAAACTTATTGATTCAGGTGGACTGACAGTCATTCGATATCTGAAGTTAAGCAGCGCCAAGCGCGGTTAGAACTTGGATGGGTGACCCTATGCAGAGAAAACAACCGCTTCGAGCATAAAATAGCTCGCAGGCAATATATCAATGAGCACAAAATATATTGAGAACATGCCGTCCTTCGGAGAGGACGTAAAGCCGGCGGTCCCGAGTCCATGGCTCGTAAAATACCAGAGGGGTCGGCAAAGTTTCCAGTTGGGGGAAGATATGTGCTCACCGGCGTCGGTGATTGCCCTTGGTAGCGAAAATAGGCCGACGTTAAATAAAGAATAAAAAAAAATTTATGCTTCGTTCTAAATTCAGCAAAATACATTGTACTCGGGAACCACCTCCAGGAAATTTAACCATTACCAATATAAAAAATAGTATTTTTCAAATAAAAACATACTGGAGATACAATTTTCAATATTTATTAAGGGGCCTACAAAACGTCGCGACCCATCAGTTGGTCGCCATAGAGTAGGACACCTTGGAATAGGGTAACAATACACAAGCTATCTTCAATTTATTTATTTTTTCTGATAAATTTTGACTCGTGAATTCAATTCACGAAAGTAGTGAATTTGTCCAACTCTGTTTGTCTATGTCTATCCCAGACAATTAAATATCGAGTCTCTGAATCCTGTGATTTTTGTTTTATTTTTCAATGATAGGTAACGTGCACTGGTGAAACAATGCACTAACTCCATTCCCACTTCCCCTGTATATTTGATTTATTAACACGCCAACCAATATGTTGTGAATCAAGGCCAATCCCTCGTGAGAATAATTACTATTCAAACACGATTATTTCAAATACCTTCGTTTCATATTTTATTACCGATTTAAAGCATATAAATATTCATATTTTATTGAGCCTGTCCGAATTTCATATTGGCTGCATTGTGTACATATTGACAAATTGTCACTTTCAATTATCAATGGATCAATATTTATGTTTCTCATTTACATTTTTTCAAATTATGTCACACTACGGGAATTACTATACAATGTAACAAATTTATATTGGCACGTTGTTTTCGTATTGGGTAATCTAATAACTTGAGGATGAGGCTATATTCTACGACCAATGTTTTTCAACTTTAGGAAAACAAGTTTTTCTAGTACTAATGCTTTCAATCACTGCCCTTTATATGCGACACAATAATCTTCAGTCAACTTGTTTGGTTTTTAAAACTATTCGAACATTTTTGTAATGTATCACTGAAGCAACCAAAACCTTTTTACCATTTCGCTACTGTCGAAATGGTCTCCAATCTCTTTGATCCTCACGAGATGTATGTATCTATTTCAGGTTTTCAGAATTGCCATATCTGTTTATAGTGAAACACGTGTCGCGGTTTTATAAACCCGTTATTGAGAGACTCACAGGAAAGTTGATTTCAATATTCATAATTATAGCTTTGCTGTTATAGTAGTAGTAGTAGTTTATTATCCCAAATCGATCATATACAATGAAATAGGAATCGTCAGTTCATACAATACATATAGGTGTATAATACAGATATGAAAAATAATTCATAGACTGAAAATTCACACAAACATTAACATATATCATCACAATAACTATTGTGATAGCATGTACTTCTGAACGGAGTAGGAGCCGCCTATTGATAGATACTCTTCAATTTCACGCTCGAAAACTGGAAATGTTGTTATACTTTTCATATTTGTAGGTAGACAAATAACCTGGAACTCTCTAGATTGGGAGATTTCTTAAACAACTTGGTGCGATGTTGCTGTAGTTTAATACGACGACCATTTCTAGTTGAATAATTGTGGCTCATGGAGTTTGTTTCGAATTCAATCTCTCTTTTTTTTACATATACAAGGCAATTATATATATATATATATATATATATATATATATATAAATTGATGGAAATCTCAAAATCTTATTTTTAATAAATGCCGGTTTGCAGGAATCGGTATAATTAAGGCCATACAATAAACGGACTTTTGTGCAATGAAAACTCGATCTGTATTTGGTCCATCTCCCCAAAGTAGCACGTTGTATGAAAGAACAGAATTTATCATTGCATAGTATACGCCCTCGAGTTGTTTTTCATTTAAGACCTTTTTGAGTTGTATCAAGGCATAATAGCCACTGTTGATTCTTTTACATACATGATCGATGTGAAATTGCCATCTCAGTTCAGAATCTACGTGAATACCCAAAAATGTTGTTGTCTGTGATGGATATATCGTGACATTATTTATGTTAATCTGTAAAGAGTCGTCTGTATGCTTTCTGCCAAAAAACTGAATCAGTACCGTTTTTTCTGCGTTAATGATTAGTTGATTTCTGGACCACCAATTTGTTAAATCATTACCCACTATCTCCAGTTTTGACTGCAGTTCTGTAAAGGTGTTAGCTTCTTCCGAAATCGATGTGTCATCAGCAAATAGTGTCAGTGAGGTGCTATTCATATGTTGTGGTGAATCATTTAGGTACAAAAGAAAAATCAGTGGTCCCAAGACAGACCCTTGTGGAATCCCACTTTCCACGCCGTACATATATGAATCTGTGCCTTCCCATTTGACAAATATTTTGCTGAATTTCATATAAAATATTACCCAAGCTGAAAATTTACCACGAATTCCTATTGTATTCAATTTGTTAGCAAGTATGTCAAAATTTATGGAGTCAAATGCCTTCGATAAATCGAAAAACAGGGCGGCAACAAATTTTCCCCTATCGACACCAGCATAAATAGTGTCTAGGAAAGATGCAGCAGCACTCTCCGTCGACCTACCGGGGTCAAATCCATTTTGATGCTTGCTAATGATTTTATATTCTACTACAAACGGGAATAATTTGTTATAGATACATTTTTCTATAACCTTAGATATCACCAAGGCCGTACCCAGGAGGGGGGTCAGAGGGGTTGGAACCCCCCCCCCCGAAATTTTCCAAAAAATTAGATTTTTCAAACACATTACTCAAGTTATAATTGTTCTTTTTGTTCTTCATAGGTAAATAAGCAACAGTTCAAACCAATTTCTAGTTGAAAATGTACGTCAATAATTTGTCAAATTTATTATAATTTTACTAATCCATTCACCTACGTGGAATTCGTGGATGGACGTGATCCGCCGCTAACGGCATAGACCGAAGCGTTTCATTACGTAAGTTGCCGTAAAGCATATAGTTGGGCGCTATCACGATAGGTAGCAGCTCGGAAAAAAGACCGCCATTCGCTTTCGCAAGTCTCTGACTCTGACTACTTTCGGAAAAAAATTCGTTTTTATATTTTTGGCAGTACAGTACTGGGGGTTTACTCCGAAACTAAACGAACGATCAATGAACGAGAAAAAAGACGTTGAATCTTTGAAACTTTATGAAAAGATGGTTGATCTAGAACAAGTACCTAGTGTGTACTCACTGTGGAGATTGTTTTGGGGAAAACAAATGTAACTCGACAAGCCTACTTGTGGCATTGAGGCATTAAGCCAATGTAATAGGGAACTTTTTTCTGACATATTCACCCTCCTGAAAATATTTGCTTCTTTGCCAGTGACCACTGCAACTGCTGAGAGGACCTTCTCCACTCTCAAGCGATTGAAGACGTACTTGAGATATACTTGAGACGTACTTGAGGAGTGGACAAGACAGACTAAGCGGACTGGCATGAATTCGCAAGAAAAAAGAACTGAAGAATGGATTTTGTTTTGTGATGTAACTGTTATTGTCTACAGACATAATTTCGTACTGTATTGTACTAAACAGTGTCGAGTCTATTTGCATTGTCAATTTATTTATTTTCCTAGACACCAAATAAACAGGGAAAATTATTTTGTTGATATTATTGATATACCTATTTATTATTTAGTGTCGTCCTAGCTTTTGTTAATGAAGCTCAAAATGGCGTTAAAATGGTATATTTGACAATTAGTTTTAACGTTCTTTTGGGAAGGCCTTCGGCCCCGCCTGGTGCCACAACCCCCCACTGGGAATGGTAACAGGTCTATAATTTTCAATTAGAAGAGAATCACCTTTTTTGAATGAAGGAACAATTTTTCCTTTTCTCAAATTAACATTAACAAATCTGGAAACGTTTCCACTTCAACAGATTTGTTAATGAGGAACGCGATTGGTTCACAAATGTACTCCGCAATAGATTTAATAATAGTCGTGGAAAGACAGTCTATTCCAGGAGAAGTTTTGTTCTTCAGTTCAAAAATAGCATTCGAAACTTCGGCAGATGTAACAGGTTGGAAATAAAAACTATTCGAAATACTTATCCTACTTATTGTACATTGTACCAATCAAAGATTGGTTATTGAAATGCTTCTCGAGGTTATTCGGAACAACAGTTGTGTAATAGTTGGCAAAATTATTAGCAATGACTAATGGTTCTTCGATCATTTTATTATCAATATACATTTCTTTCGGACAATAATTCCTATTATTCCGACATGTCAATTCATTAACGGTTTTCCAGATTTGTTTTTTATGTTCCATAACATATCAAAAGCCAGTATTCACAATTATTGACTCGGCTAGAATTCAAAATGATGTATAATTCTTTTTTATGTGGTTTATTTACCTAGAAGAATATGAGATAATATCAAGCCAGCGTCCATTCGTACTCAGAAACATTATAGAAATGTCCCAAATTTGGGCATTTTTTCTGCTTGATTCTGTAAATTTTTCAATGATATATTTATAACTTTGGCAGCATTTCACAGAAATGTATACATGAGTATGTGGATTTATCACCGATCATCTTAACTGCGTAGTAAATTAGGTTCAACAGAAATCAGCACTTAACGTGTCATGCAAACACAAGCAGAGTGCGTTTATTAACCAAATTCAACCAACCAGACGTAAGATGGTTGTGTTTGTTTCATATGACCACAAGGTATGTTTTCATTTTACTTGACCTACTCAAACCTGACTTACCTGTCCTAAAAAGTTTTATCTGTAATATATAGGAATAGTAATAGTATACATATAAAATCTGAGTATTGATTTCGGTTGAAGTATTCCATCCTGAAGTACTCAAGAAATTATTTTATATTCTAGGCCAGGGTTTGCCAGTGGTCTCTGCAAATTCAGAAATGAATAGAATATATCAAATTCATTGAGATTTGAAGTAACGAGTTGAAGTTGATGTAAAAACTGTAATGGAAAAAATAGAAAACAATTTCATCCTTTCCATCGGGATAAATTTTTATGTAGTTATTCGATTGGGTATCAAAAATTGTATTTGAGCCTTGCGTTTTATTTGTAAAATCTCTTTCTTTATTCTTATCGCTAACGGTTGAATTTTCTAGTATTCATATGTCAGGAGTAACTATTCCTACAAAGTCAAGTATCTCGATGCTAGGAATTACGATCAGTGATAATCTCTCGTGGGCAAACCATGTGAGATCGATCGCTCAAGGTGCTTCCCAAAAACTTGGATTTCTATTTCGTGCGAAGGAATGCTTCACTTCTCGCCAGCTTCTAATGATCTACAAGGCTCAGATACGACCTGTATTGGAATACAGTTCCCACCAGAATATTCATTGCGGCTTCTCGATTCTATTCAGAGCAAGGCAATCCGCCTAGTTGGCGATTCTTCTCTCACAGACCCTCTCACTTCATTGAAACATCGTAGAAGGGTTGGAGACTTGTCTCTCTTCTATAAATATTCTCACGGTCGGTTCTCTCCTGAATTGTTATCAATCTGTCCACCCTTGACAATATCTACACGGATGACTCGACAGGTACAAAATTCTCACCCCTTCGTTGTGAATTTGGAGACCTGTCGAACCTCTCTTGCTCAGGGATCTTTTTTCAATAGAACAGCTGAGCTCTTTAACTCCTGGCCGAAAGTGGTCTTTCCTGAGGCTTACAAACTTCAAAAATTCAAAGTGAATGTTAATTCGTCTCTTGATTCACGCGGTGTTCTTCGTACATTTTGTTTGAATCTGCATGTAAAAAAAAGGTGGGTCATGCTTTCCAAAACATTCGAAGTAACAGTTCATGAAACTTGTCCCAAGAATCAAGTTGAATATCTTTTTCGACCCTGTATCTGTTTCATCAATTCATCAATACTTCACTGTCTGGAAAATAATGAGTCTAGTTCATTTTCAGAACGTTTCTTTTTAGAAATTATATAAATCCATGAACTCACTTATCTTCTCTACCAAAGAATATTCCCAATACCAGATACGAAGTGGAATGTTGAATATCGCACAAGTTTAAAAACGAGTTTCGCAAAAGCATCACGTCTTTTGATTCGTAGCTCGAGGCCTGGTTTGCATATGAAGGTGAACAGGTCCCGGAACCCCTTTGTATTTTTTCTTGGCGTTACCTCTCATTCATTTGCATGCGCTTTTATTAAAGAAAACCGAAGGGGAAACTCCGCTGGGAGAACATGACTGCTTTCCGGGCGGTTTTTCAGCGATTCTCGTCCTTGCAGACATCCTGAATAGAACCCTGGCGAGTTTCCGGGAAAAGTGATATTTTTAAAGCGAGGAATCTTCGAGCCAGCGAGTTCAAATAAGCTGGTTGAGCGGAATTTAGAGTCATCTCGCGGCAGCCATTACATGTTATCAGGGTAATTTAGGGGATACTGTGCTATAGTTGTTTCCCGAATGGTTCCGGTAACAAGGCCTTCCATTACAAAAACTCATTCTGCTAACAGCGTTCCACGGCTGCGATAAAATGGGAGTATTTATTCAGCTGGGATGATGGTAACGCTGATAGCGATGGCTTCATGTCGGAGGTACTCGAGACGAGAGGTGGACGTTTTGGACTGGGAGCTGACTGCAAAATATCTAGAACTATTCCTTTTAGTTTTTTCGGGTTCTTGACCTAACACAATATGGAGAAATGAGAATCAGTATTAGAATCTATACAAGTGTAGAAGGCAGTTAAGTTTTTGCGATAATCGAAAAACAGTTCCTTTTGGATAGAACAAATCCAATTACTCAGCAACTTTTCGTATATCTCAAATTTGCCTTTCAGAAGAATACAAGAACATGATAATTATCAAGATACTTATCGGTGAATGTCTAAATATTTGTGAAAGTTTTGAGAGAGGAAGCGGATTTGGTTCCCAAAGCGTCAACGATAAGTATTTTGATAGATATTAGTTCTTGTATTTCTTGATAGGAAAATTTGAGTTATACGATAATTTGCTAACTATTTGAACGTGTCCCATTCACAAGGAACTGTTTTTGAATGATCGCACCAACTTATGGGCTTTTCGGGGTAGATTGAAAATCTGCCCTTCTACACTTGTATAGATTCCAATATCAATTCTTATATTCTCAGATTGTGAACTCAAAAAATAAGAAGAAAAAATTCATCCTCTACAAAATAATGACATAAACAGTACTGAGTTAATATTAATATTACACGGCATCCTTTTCGTGTGAAACTGAATATGAAGGAATATTTTTTCACAGTCCATTCAACATACTCATTTCCTGTTGAATATATAGACTACTGGATAGGTCTACTTGTCATAAAATTTTATTTAAATTTCAAACCGTCGATACGTTAAACGTTCCGTTTGATAGTAGTGCCCTGAGGATGATCTAGTAGAAGTCGAAACGTCGTCAATAGAACAATAGCGATTCTGGACATTACACCTCTCCTCGTTCATGCAATTACATTATAATGTGTTATCAATAGGCAATTAACATTACAAATAATGAACCTAGAGAAGAATCTTGTTGAAAGAGTATTTTTTTGATAGGCTAATTTGGGTTATACGAAAAGTTGCTGACTAATTGGACTCGTTTTATCCAGAAGAGACCGCTCCTCAATAGATGGCGCAAATTTTCGGAGTAGATTAAAAATCTGCCCTTCTACACTTGTATTGAATTTTCATCAAGTAGCTGCCTTTTCATTTCAATTCCGAATTTCTCTCACACTAATAATTTTAAGCTCAATTGAACCTTTTATTTTCATTCTCTGACCAAAGTCCATTCCAATCTTGTCGTTCGAATTTGAGTGCCTTATTTGAAACGAATTTCTCGACCCAATTATTTGACAGATCTCAAATTTCTGAAATTTTCGAAAAACGAAACTAGAAGAGAATATTTGTGAAAAATTTTTGAAAACTGAAGCGAATTTGGTTTCGGAACGTCAACGATAAGTATTCGGCACAGAGCAACCCAGAACACCGGAACAGAGACAAAAAACCACCAAACGGCCTCAAGAATTGATCTCATCCTTACCTTTTCTTTCGCTCATCGTCAATCAAGAGTGATAACTGGCCCAACAGCAAAGGTTCCAATCCCATCATTGGAATAGTGTTAATTATATAGATAATGGAAGTCCGAACCGATACCAATAGAATAAAGATTCCCAGAGCTGATAAATCTGAATAAATATATCGAATTAGGTCAAACCCTACTCTCTTCATTGAGTCGAAAATTGCCCAATAATTCGTTTGAAAACATCATGTCTATACGATTATGGCTCGAAATGATCAGCAATTTTTCAAAGTGGAGGCTGCCCTTGTCTTTGTGGTATATCGATTTGAAGCTAGCGATACTTGTTCCCAAATATAGAGAAAAAAATATCCATTTTCAGTTGCCAAGGATTTTCTTTATCTCCTAAATCCTAAACCTGTTTAACTATCGAGTTCCAGAAACTTCGAAATCATGTTATTTCTGTAATTGTTATCGAATATCTACATCGTTGGTAATTCTGCAATTTCGCAAATGTGCCATCAAGCCATATTCCCAGAACATACCGTAGAGAAAGCACTCGAACCCTGAGGATTCCATTCTCATCCTGTCACGTATTAAATTCGACATCAAAATTCTCCGATAGACATTCTAGGATATTGCGATCGTGACCTTTCATATCGATATCGCTGAGAATTTTGTCCTTGCGTCGTATTATAGGAAACGTTTCTTGGAAAATGTGGAGGTCTCACGACAGATATACGTTTGGAGATTTCTGATTCAACGACAGCAGACATACATGTATTTTACATGTTTACATGGATAATATCGGGTTTCTTGTCCTTATAAGCGACCTTTCCAGGATTTTTCTGGAGCTCGGACAGGCCTTGATTTATTTCCTTCCAAAAATTTCTTAGCGTTATAAACTCTTCACTAACCACTCTCCATCCAGTATCTTCTGATTTTGGATTGTCATGGCCGTCAGTTGATGGAAAACCATAGTTATGACACTATAAGTTGAAACACTATCAAATTTTCACCGGATTCATTGTCTTCGCGACATGCTTATCAAGAATAATAAAGACAAAACAAAAAAATCTGAAAAATCAGGAGTTCATCAATTCAATTGTGGATCTTGCTCCAAAGTATATATAGGCCAGATAGATGAACCATTCAGAAGCCGCATATGTGAACATCGCATGAATTAGAGAAAGGATACAACGCACTTATCATATGCCAATTATATTTTGCAGGAAGGCCATGAGTTTGATGCAAATTTCAAAATTTTTTATGTTGAAAATATGGGCATTAGGCTTAATTATTTAGAATTTTTGGAAATCAATAAACTGAAAAGTTCTAATTGTTAACTGAATGATCAGTTGGACCTCAACAGTTCTCCTTAGTTGAACATATTCAATTAGTTAAGTAGTACCTATGTTTTGAAATTTCGATGTATGTACATGTTGTTGTCACTTTATATTAGTGGTATGGTTCTAGGAATCAGAGTATAGTTATAGTAGACCCTAGTTATCTTTATGGATAAGAAATGTATTCAAGGATCATTCAGTGGAGAATAATTTAGTGTTATACTACATTCGCTTGAAAAAGATACGGTGTATCGAAACATGTCGCGAAGACAATAAATTATGTGGAAATTTAATCGTTTTAACTTTTAGTGTCAGTATCTTCTGATTGACAAGCAAGGACAATTCAGTCATAATCAATGGATGTCGTGAGGAAAGTATAAATCACCATTCAAATTGACGAATCAATTTCACTCAGTCTATAGAGACTCTGTTGTACTTCTTTGAAAGAATGAAAAGAGAGCGTTTGTGAATTTTTTGATACTGCCTCTTCTATAGTAGTTTCGTATTCATTCGAAGGAGAAAGATGTCAAGAGATAGATTTTCGAAACTACAAAAAGCATTATATTTCGCCATTCTCAGTTGGTAAAAAAACTTTTCAATGGCAATCAACAGAATTTCAAAGGTGTTGGGTGGATAAAAAAAAACAAAAATCACTTCCTCAAAAGTTATTCTGCTGCTAACATAACGAATGTGTCAACATACATTTTTTAGTTGCCTTAAAGCACCATGACTAATTATATCTGATTATAACTTTCCCTAATCTTTATTTCCTTGTATAAACCTCTTCTTTTCACCTGAATATTCTGAAAGAATATCTATTCGAACATTTGTTTTATTTTGCGAAATCATGTACATTTTCAGAAGTTTGAGATTTGATGAAATGGTTATGCATCAGATGCTGAAAATATTACTGAACACATTCTGAATGCGATCAATATTTTGAAAAAATACAATTGAGTTGTAATTTTCAATATCCTACTTCATTTACTTTTTATAATGGAGACGTGTTTGCATAATTTTCTATCAGAAAGAACAGTCATTTGCAATTCTGCTTCTTCCAAATAACATGTTTATTCTTGAACTGGTTATTTTTGGTCCAATTTCAAGATACATCTCCATATGAAAGTATATGTCCTGAAGGTTTGAACTATGTGTTATGATAATTTTGGGATGACCCAATATATTATGGTGAAACGTAGCTGTACTTGAAAACTCAGGTATTTTTTGGAAGATAGTGAAGTTTGATTACTTATTTTTTGGCTTTCTTCTACTCCGAATCAATAAATAGAGAATACAACTTCCAAGCAAAAAGTGAAATAAAAAAATTACACGAAAAGGAGTGAGATTTTTTAACAAATAGCTGTCTATTTCGCTTCTTAAAATAACTGATTCAAATTTAGTCGAAAATATTTTATTGAAGTTACATAATCTTTTTTTTTTCACATTGGTGGACTAGTGAGATGCAAATTAATGATTTTATCAATGCAAAATCCGTACGTCAAAAAAAAGGTCGAGAGGCTAGATTTGTCCAAAAAGTAACTAGAATTTTGAAAGAATTGTCACTTTGAGAGAAAGCAGTGCATATCTCTTCCCTCTGAAACAATTCAGCACGGACGCTACTGACAAGAATAAAACTTTATAATTTATTGCAGAAAATGCCTTTTGATGCATGAAAAATGCGTACTGAGTTTCAGGAAAATGTGCAGTCACTTTAACTAGAGTTATTATAATGTTTTTTTCTCAAACTTGTACACAATGTTGTTCAAAAGTTATGACTACAGAAAACAGAAATTAATTCATCTATATTTATTATATGTAACAGCAGCCTTTTCGCATGAAATTTCTCATGAGTCATATGTGTAAATTTGATCGATTCTTGTCGAGGGGGAAACATCTTTCAATCTTGTACACCTAAAAATTTCAAGTCATTTGAGTCATCGTTTTAAGTCTATAAGTCATGCGTTTAAGTCTTTAAGTCACGCCTTTAAGTCTTTAAGTCATGCGTTTTAGTCTTTAAGCCTTTGAAAGATTTTGAATCTTGTACAGATTTCAGCTAGTTGTTCCCCCCTCGATTCTTGTCTACACGTGTATGTCTTCATTTGTGTCCATATCAAATCATATGAAGAATTACTGACGAAACTATCATATGTATTTCTAGGGAGGAGTATGTTTACCTTTACGGATTGATTTACGGGGGCCTTCACTTTGAAAATAAATTTGACCGAAACTTTCTCAAAACTCTTGACTCACTGCCGTGCTTAATGTTGGCGGTGTTTATGAATCCTTTCGGTTGTTTATTTTTTCATTATTCCGGACAAAATCCATGTCTGACTTCGATGATTTTTTTCTTTTCCGCCGAAACTTACGATGCGTTAGAGACATTTGTTTGTTTTGGAGCTTTTAATATCAATAATATAAAGTTCCCAATTGTCTATTTAGAAATAATAACCGACAAACAATAAACCAGCGATGATAGGTTTGTTTGAGACTATGTGAAAAATATTTGCTTCTTGTTCGCGATAATTTCGGTGATATACAAGACGTTTTGTGGGTTTTGTTCAAACAAATCAAGAACAATGAATTACAATTATAATTCAAATAATTAGAATTATGGGGCATACTTATTGGCATGATTATTAATTCAGATAATGTCGAACCTTTCCTCCATTTTGATAATGAAATTGTTTCAAGAATCATTCGTATAGTGACGTACATATTTCAGGTCAGATAAATTATAATTACACTATAATCGAAACGAAAGAGTCCATTTTCATTTCCAAATAACCCAATCACAACTTGTTCTACTGTCACGCTTACTGAATAATTTCTAAAACTTCATGGAATAATTCTCTTCAATGAATCCTTTTATTCTTTTAAATAGTTCTGAAATATCTATGATAATTTTATAAATTACCATCTCAGGAATTGGTTCCACATTTCTATCAACTTTCATTGGTATATAAGGTGACAACAGATCATGAATTGCATATGAGCCCTATGTAATGGAATTATTTTATTTTCTCTAACCCCCAGAAGTCGAAATTTTCACGAGCAATGAATTAACGAGGCCTTACCATTCAACGTGTGATTCCCAGCACGGTGGTTCCGTGGCAGGGGGTCGAACCCAGTCTCTCACTTGATTGGCGGACGTGGTGGAAAGAACATACATTCTGATCCAAGGGCGTATCCAGGGATTCTGTTTCGGGGATAGCTTATTGAGAATTTATTGTTCGAACTTTCGGGAAATTGGGGTTGAACATTTCTCGTCCTATCAAAAAATTATAGGATGGATAATATGTGCCAGGAATTAATTCCCAAGCTCTCAAAACGAATCTTAGAATTTGATCAGCAGAAAGAAATGTAATTCAGGCGTAAAAAAAATATTCATCAGTGGTAGTTGAAGGGTGTCCATAGTTTTCATTGGGAAAAATTTACCTAATTTGGTTTTTTCTATTTCGTTTTGGAATAGAATATATTGGGGAGAATTTCAATCAGTAGATTTTTAATAATATCCCATCAATAAATTATTATAACAACTTGTCGTGAGTAATCTGCTTGGATGTGTGAAGATGTATTGAATATTTATATTTCATGAAGCACCAGTAATAATAGTTGTGGTGTTCATATGGTATCACCCCGAAATGTCATTTTCAGAAAATTCGTTGAGAATTAGAGGAAATGTACATGATTGGAGTTGCAAGAATGCACGAATTATACTTCGAGCCACGTTCTCATAGACTAAATTGTAGTTACATCGTCGTATTCGTCGTCGTATTACCAGTCACTACCTCTTGCAACAACAAAAAAACACACTTTCATTCAAAGAAATGTCGAAAATTGCCTGATTGAAATATGGAATAAGATATTTTCTAAAATACGTAATTCTCCCAAAAGGGAAATTTTGAAAATTATAATTATAGCCATCTTCTCGAAAATCCGTACTATAGATTGGATAAATTTCCTACCTCTTGTTTCAGATTTACATATCTCACCACCCACAATACCGTGTTCAAAATATGTTTCCGATACAGCATTGTGAATAGGAAACAAGGTGTCTACCATTGTGTGGGAACCAATGCTATGCATATAAAAATGTAATTTCGAAACGTTCTGCTCTCCATGTGAATAATGTTCTTTTGTTTCTTTCGAAGACGGGTAAAATATTGTTGAAAAATGTTTATGATTTATTACACAGTTATGAAGGATGCACGACTACTAATTTTCCTGTGTGTTCTATTCGATGAATATCAGTAGACAGGAAATCGCAACAAAAAAAATATGTTTGTGATTAAATGTTTGTCCATAATAAATTGTTTGAAAAAAATGGTGCTTGAAATGTCAATAGTGAAACTCATCAACAAAGCCATGCGTTGTTGCTGTTCATTTGCTCGATTTGTAAAAAAAGATTCTACAAATTGTTTTTATATATTTTACTCGTTCTTTCATATATATTTAAAATATTTTCAGTCTGTTTATTTGAATACACCAAAACGACTGAAAGCTTTCAAGGAAAGAGTTGTTTTCGATGAAGTCTTCCGTTCATTTTATTTCTGAAGTGATCTTCGCGAATGATTCCGTTTTCTTTATGTACCAGAAGTATTGGGTAGATGCTTGTTTCTTGAGGGCGACGATCTGATTAAGTCGAGAGCCTCTGACCCGAGAGTTTTCAGGTGACACGAAAACCTTCACATCTACTGATCCCCGTGGCTCATACAAAGTTTTTGGCCATACTTGTTAGTTATTGCTCCCACGAGAATATACTTGCAAAATTCCGGTAATGGTTTGCCTCCTCAGTTGTGTGCTTTGTTGAAGAGTTTCTTGTCTGATAGATATCTATCTCTATGTGGTTGTTGATGGAGTATCGCCTGATATTCTCCCAATAAATGCAGGTGTTCCACAGGGTTCAGTTCTGGCGCCTACTTTGTTTCTGCTTCATATCAATGATTTGCTCGAGAAAACATTTTGTTCAATACATAGTTTTGCGGACGGCAGTACTCTTCATACTTGTTTCTCTTCCAGAATCCCCATACCAGTTCGAGAAACAAACATTCAAAGAAACATTCACGTCAATTAAATTGACGATGACCTGGTTAAAATAAAAGAAGAGGGAACTTGGTAGAATTTAATGCTAGAAAAATCCAGGCATGTCTCTTCTCAAAGAAAGCCGATCTATCATCATCTTGTATTCAGATGTCAGGAGTAACTATACCTACAAAGTCAAAAATTTCAATGCTAGGAATTACGATCAGTTATAATCTCTCATGGAAAAACCGTTTGAGATCGATCGCTAAAGGTGCTGCTTCCCAGAAATTTGGATTCCTATTTCGTGCAAAGAAATACTTCAGTTCTCGTCAACTTCTAATGATCTACAAGGATCAGATACGACCTGTCTTGGAATATAGTTCCCATGTGTGGAGTTCGGCACCAAAACATTCATTGAGGTTTCTCGATTCTATTCAGAGAAGGGCAATCCCCCTTGTTGGTGATTTTTCGCTCACAGACTCGCTCACTTTATTGGAACATCGTAAAAGGGTCGGAGATTTGTCTCTCTCCTATAGATATTTTCACGATCGATGCTCTTCTGAATTGTTATCAATCGTTCCACCCTTGGCAATATCTACACGGATGACTCGACGAGTACAGAATTCCCACCCCTTTGTTGTGAATTCGGAGACCTGTCGAACCTCTCTTGCTCAGGGATCTTTTTTCAAGAGAACAGCTGAGCTTTGGAACTCCTCGAAAGAGGTCTTTCCTGAGGCTCACGAACCTCAGAAATTCGAAGTGAATGTTAATTCGTATTTCCTGCCCTTGACTCACGCGGTGTTCTTCGAACATTACAGGGCTTCCCTTTCGTGTGAATCTGCATATAAAAAAAATAAAGATTCCCCAGGGAAGGGAAGCCCTTCATTAAACACCCCGTGAATCAAGGGACAGGAGATACAGATTAAGATGATATGCCGAAAATTATGTGATGACAGCCATCACCTAAAGTCGATTGTCGATACCAGCAATCGAAACGTCGAGTGCACTCAACATGAAAGTTTGTGCAAGGGGTGTTTCAATTCGTAAATCCGGTGTATAAAATTCAATGGAAATTTTGAAATCTATGAAATTCATGTTGGAATCCAGAATCCAGATATCCCACCTGAATTCCTTGAAGAAATCCTGAAATCCACTAGAAATCCTGATTTGGTGTACAAATATTACGGAAGTGAAACACCCCTCGACTCGGTATCACCATCTATTCATACTATTTTATTTATTTCCCCACATTTTCAACTAATATGTCACATTCTATATCTCAATTTTCTTGTCACAAGATTATTTCTCCTTCAGTCATTTCTTTAATCACATTCTCTGACATCACCACATCATTTTCTTTGATCATTCAAACCTTTTATTTAATTTTTTACCAAAAAAATAAATTCCAACCTCCGTTCGGATTTGATTATCTTATTTCATTTGTATTTCTATCCTTTAGTTCTTAACAACAGGTTTCAATAGAGTTTAAAATATAGACAATGGAAGACCGAACCATTACAAAAGCATACTTCAATGTTGTCAGCTATTGTCTCACGGAAAAAATCCATCAACACGACTGTTGATAAAAACTGATAAATTCCTCAACAACTCTTCATACATTACATATTTTAACAGTTTTCAGTACTATTTTTCAGCAAATATCAAAAGAGCTATTGTCACCCTGTAAATATCAAGCTGAACCGCAAGTGATAATGAAAATCGTGTGTGCGGTTGCTAATATCAAATAATGTGTCTTTTTGCTTTTATATTTTCATTGCAGATTAAACATTACTCAAACAGTTCGTACAATTACAGCTTCACAATCATTATTATTATTGGTGTCTCGAGTGAATTGTAATATACGCATTGCATTAGGCCGCGCTGAATCTTAATAGAAGATTGAATAATCAAAAGAAATAAAACAGAAATGTTATTGCCGTTGCGAAATCTTAATTGCTACTTGGAAGAATGCTGAGATGTGGATGTGTTATCAGCAAGCAATAAGCAAGAGTTCACTTGGTATTTATATCACGAGAGAGCGTGTAAACTTGAAACATGGAAATAGTTTTCAAGCGGTAGCTTTTCGAGCTCAAAAAAAGCTTCGGTTCATTGAAATATGTTTACATGTTCTTGAACGAGGAATACTGTCAACAAACGATCCTTGTGTATTTCATTTACTCTGAAGAGAAACCTCAGGAAAAATTTAATTAAAATTAAAGCCATAAGTCTTGGAATAATATTCAAAGAACATTGAATCAAAAATTCAAATTGAAAGTGAGAAATTGGAATGATCCGAAAAAAAGAGCAGTAAGCGAGGAAAAATAAAAAGGGAAATAATAATATGAGAATTGAAAAAGCAGCTAATTAAAGTCGATAATAAAGAGAAATGTTGAAGGGAATTATGTATTGAATATAATCGAAACGTATCGATTGCTGGCTTATAAGTTTTTTTGCCATTATCCTGTCATTTCGGAAAAATTAAAAATACTTATGCTCTGGCTGCTTTTTATGTTTGGCGGTTGGGTCGTGGGTATTTTCTAGAAGCACTTCGAAAAAGTATATTCAAATTTAAGATTCCTTTATTTTTATTTTCGGGCGCCACCCGGCTTGATTTCTGTAAACTGGGAAATGCAAAAAAAACACTTATTTTGAAGTTCTAGAAAAAGGAGTAGGTATATTGTAAAATAATTGCTCTCATAGAAAAATCGGTACCTGGAGTAACGTTACCTTTGGTTTACACTATTTTGAACGATTCATTCAATGTGATAAACGTATTATATAATCTCGGATTCAATTATTCTTTGGATGTCAAGGTTTCCTAAGACTCGACGGGAATCCTTCGATTCTGGGACCTCTTTGTTTCTATAAACACTGGAGGAGGGTTGAAGCATTCAGGGGCCGTATGCGGAGTGGTTGACTCGCTAATGCTTTTGACGACGTATATGAACGTTATTTGTATGTCCTTGCATAATCTCCAAATAATAATAAATTGTTTTTTTCTGACCTTAAGAATCCCAAAGACAAGAAGATAACTACCAAATCCTTGGCTTGGCGTTCACAGCATCTATAAATGGTACCGATTGGATAACACCTTCGAGTTATTGGATTTGATACTCAGAACTGCGACTTTGACATGGAAAATAGTGAAGGCCAGGCATATCTTCTATAACGAACAGCCTTCTCTATTTCGATATGAAAAATATTCTTGAAATAATGAGTTATCGGTTTATTTTCGAATCTAAATTCGGAATTCGTACACCAGAATACCAACGTTTTCTTTCGAGCTCTCTCGCTATCGCCCCTTTTTTGTGTTGTTCTCGGCTCCTTGGAATTTGCGCAAAATATGAATTCACCCACGATTTTAATTTGTTCACCTCCAGCGGCGATTGGTAGGCAACCTTACTTACTCTCACTTGACATATACCAGGTGTTCAAAAACTATCATATAATTTGAAAAATATTCAATTCTAGCGTTATACCATAAATGCATTGAGTGTTTAGAAACTTAACTATTTCGTTGGAAAGAAGTAGGTTTTGAGGAACTTTTATTATACAAGACTTTTATAAAAGAAATAAAATTAAAAAAATACTCTCTCTGTTGACAGGTACGTGTATTACATTCATAGACGTTTGATTCAAAACGAACGAAAAGGAAGAAGGATCAGATGTTACTTTCTCTTGCTCAATTTGTTTATTAAACTTACGAAAGTTAGATATTAAGCATAAGTGAATCCTGTTCACCGCGATAATTTCATTCAACTCCAAATGGTCCCTTGAGCTTCACCCATTGAGTAAATGGATGAATTCTGGAACACTCACTACATACACCCAAAATAAAAAAAATGACATTTTGAAGAACTTTTTGAGAGCTTATACATTTCTTCTAAAAAGACATTGGAATGAATGAATTATCTCAACATTTATTTGCAATAAAACGACACCTATTTTGTGTCGAATGGCCTCCTGTTTATTTAACCGCCCCAAGAAGAATAATTAGACTTCTTGAAAACTTGACTGCAATTATAGTTGGTACATATCCAAGACTGCACTTGAAAGATTGAAGTTTCTTCTATTTTGATAACTCCATCAGAAATCATTCTTCACAGAAGAGAATTTCGCATTTTCAATTTTCAATTATTGGGACGGGCACACTTACACTATGAAAGGTGTTTGATTTTCAATTATGGGAAGTCATCGACTTTATATAGCTGATTTGGATAGATTCTCGCTTGGTAAATCGATAAAACATCTATGAATGATATGCCCTTATTTATAAATAGCGAGTGTTTGTGAATTTGTTGATATTACTCCTCTCCTAGAAGTTTAGTAAGAAAAATACAAATATCAGTTCTTAAACTTTTTTCTTCAGTTGTTCGTAGTTGTTTTAGAGTTCAATGAAACGTCTTTGTAGGCAGTATTCTCCAGGTCAGCGCCTTTTGAGTTATTTCAAGCACATTTCTACTACTATTGAATTATGATATTCATCGATAGTGAAGTTGTTTTGTTTTTCTCAAATTTAGGAGTTGCTATAATAAGATCACCAAGTACTGTTTGAACATCATTATTTTGTGGTGGATAAATATTTTCTTCGTAGCTTTCTGAGTTTCTAACCTTCACAATCTCAAAAAATAAGAATCAATATAACAACATTGAATGTGGATGCGATCATGGATACTTCGAAACTCATGACAGAAAAAGCATATTGGTATGGCTATGGGTTCACCACTTTCTCCGATTCTTAGTAATATATATATGGAATATTTTGAGAATTCTTTCATAGAAAGTTACCCAAATGGTCCAAAGTTATGGTGAAGATATGTTGATGCTGTTTTTGCTATATGGAACCATGATCGAAATGAACTTGACACATTTTTGGAACATTTTAACGAACAAACACGAACCAACAATAAAGTTCACATTAGAAACAGAAAATAACAGTGAACTTCCATTTATAGATGTTATGATAAAGAAATCGACACGTCATGTAGACACAAGTGAATATTCGAATGAAAACACATACCAACAGATATCTTCACTACACCACACAAGTGTCAAGAAAGGTATAGTAAAATGCCTTTATGAAAGAACAAACATTTTATGCAACCTCATAAAAACAGTACTGCAAGAAAATGGATATTCAGAATCTGATCATAGATAGAAATTGAAAATCCAAACACTCCCCACAATTTAGACATACTACATAAAATACACACCCTGTATCAAACATTATACCTTATGTCCCTCGTTTGTCTGAAAAGATGAAACGCGTTTCCAACAGGTATAATTTTAGAACAACATTCAAAACAACAAATACTTCACGTTTGCTAGTGACACATACCAAACCGACTAAAACAACAGAAAACACAAAAAATTTCAAATATCCAATTCCTTGTTCGTGCGGTCAAACATATATCGGTGAAACGTCTCGACCTTTGGAAGTTCGAAAGAGTGAACACAAGATGTACATCAGGAACAGACAGATAGGTGGTTCTAAATTATCACGGCACATTCTCACTGCCGATGGAGATTACACAGAAGAATGAAATGACAATAAAATGATGGCAAAAGAGAATAATAATAGTAAAAAAGTTAAAGGAATTTGCTTTCATCATGGTGCCTGGTGAATATCGCATCTCTATGAGTTTGCTTGATATGGATCGCGGATGGCTGCCCTTTCTGAAGGACAAATTGTTATGTCAGATTTGAAATCTTTGACAGGTGTCAATTACGAAAATTGTTTTGAGACGGAAGCGGATTCAGATTCCGATTTTTTTTGATAGACACATCTAATTTGTACGAGAAGTTGCTGACTAATTGGACTTGTTTCATACAGAGGGAACTGTTTATCAATAGACGCAGCAAGTTTTCGAAGTACATTGAATTCTGTACTTCTACACCCGTATGGATTCCATTATTAATTGTAATTTTTCAGATTGAGGTAGATTACAAACCCAGAAAACTACAGAGAAAAAAAAGATTACCAAGGTCCTTCACAAAATGCATTTTAGCTTTCATTACATCGACCACAAGTATACAAGTGTGATAATTCTAAAAAAACAGAAAATGTAGATCGATAGGAGGTGTTCATAATTTAGCGTTCAACTGCGTGTGAGTTTCAAAATAATACTTTCCATTGGAACCTCAGCTGACGGAGCAAACTATATTGCAGAAAACTGTGCAGTATATTCCTGGCGGATGATGAAAGATGCAAAATAATACAGGCCGAGTGAGAAAAGTGCTTGTTTTAGAATGCATGAGTTTATATAATTTGAATACTCATCTGCCGTTCGCGGGTCGGGAGTTCTTTTCGCAGGGAAGGAGATTGGGAAAATTCCTAACTCCTCATTCCGCTGCGAAAGCTCCCTCGTAAATAATTTATAGGAGTTTACGGCTACGTGCTACGCTTAAAACGGTCGGGTGAAACGTTGTGAATTTCTTCGTTTTCGTCGTATTTTCTCCGGTACGTGATGTTTGGCGACTGCTTAGATATACAATAAAATAATATTTATAGTAGCGATTGTATACGTTTCGAATTAGAATTAGTTTGTGCCCCCTTGCTTTGGAGAGTGTAGAGGGAAACGGTCGACAAAAATTATATGGGTTGTCGTGAAAGTAATCTGGTTCTAGTTGAATATATGGAGATTGGAAATCGAAGAGGGATATTCCTCATGAAGGTTTACAGTGGAAATCAGGTGATGTTTTTGGTACTTGAGTTGACTTGAAAATCAAGCTACTTGATTATACTTGATCTTGATATGCACGTGTCACACGGCGTATATCGTATACAAGATGCATATATTCCTGGTGAAATGACTTCTATACCAGTACAATGTTGATGTTCGATGATATCCGGGGAAATTCACATTCTTGAAATTTCTTTACAGATGGCGTCAAGCGGCAACTCTAGACACATGACATTATGAAGTCTGACGAAATTTCTATTAGCGATTTCTTTTGGAAGAACTCGTACAGAGTCCGTGTTTAACTCTCTTTTTTCAACACTCTTCCTATTGAAGGATGAAAATACACGAGTTCTGTCAAAAATTGCAATAGTTCTTACCTATGGAAATTTCAATATTTCTTTTTTTTGTCTGTTTCTGTTTAGACGTAAATACAGATATGCATCTTCATACATATGTTACAGATAGATGTATTTGCTTTATATTCTCGATATATATTATGAGAAATTATTTCAAATTTTTGTTAATGCATACTTTTACTGGGCATGTCACAATCATTGTCAGTAATGCTAGAACTTGGAAAAGCAATTAGCAAATAATGCAAATATATTTTTCATGTGTGGTACGCTTTACAGTCAACAGTGCGAAGAGAATTCAAAGTGAATTATTCAGTTGAATCGGGTACGTTTTTATTCTTCAAATCTGTGTTATCATTGTATGGATTATAAAACCAAGTATCTATGATATATTCTGAAGAAAACTTTTAGCAATAAAGATTGTCTGACATAGAATTGTTTCGAGAATGATACAAACATAACCAAGATTCATACCCGAGCAACAAAAAAACGCACCTCCAAACAATCCGCAAATAAAGGAAGCCATATACGGAAAATATTGAAATGCCGAAAAATGTTGAAAGGCCAGAAATAACACTGGAAATGCTATTTGAGGAGATAGTTAATGGTAAAACAGAACTTAAAAATACTATTGAAGCGAGTGAGGCAAGAGTGCTCCTGAAAATTGAAGATTTGAAGCTCAAAGTTAAAACACTTGAAGAGGAGAACCGATTACTGAAGGAAAGAGTTGAAGAACTAGACAAGCAGAACAGAAAAAATAGTATCATCATTTTCGGACTCCAAAGACAATCAAAAGAGCCTTCGATAGAGTTCATCTCACACAAAATAAAAAGCCTTCTAGATATCGACCTGGAAGAAAAAGATATCAGCAATTTTTACTACCTCGGTAACACAGAAAGTAGCCCATTAAAAATAGAGTTTGTGTCATACTTAAAAAAAATGTTATTCTCAAAAACTGCCAGAAACTAAAAGGAACTAAAGTATCGGTTGCCAACGATCTCACAGAAGAAACACAAAGAACGGCATTCAAATGCCTGAGAGAGCACCTATTCTTAGCCAGACAAAACACCGAGAATTGTTATATCAAAGCAAATAAACTATTTATTGATAATAAACCACATACCATAGAGGAACTCGAAGCCAATCGATATAAAGAGAAAGAAAAACCAAGTAGTGCACCTTCCACTCCTGATCCGAACACAAGTAATATTCCAAAAAAACTCCGTCCTCGTACCAGAGCAGGAATGTGAGTGCACTGAATCAGTGAATTGATCGATTATTTTCATCTGAAAATACCACGTTGTATTTTTACAATTTATACACTATCGAAATATCTTAGTTCTTAATAATGTCACTAAAAATTGTATACCAATAGTATGGACCCTTATATAGAAGAATTTGAACCTAGTTTAGTAAACACCAAAGTAGCCGAAAATATAACACAATGTAAACAACTTTTACCGACTAACCGCAATAAGTTCAGCATATTTCATAACAATATCCGTAGTATTATGAAAAATATTGATGAACTAAAAATAGCCCTTGATAATTTTGATAATGATTTCGAAGTCGTTGTTCTCACAGAAACACGCATCATTCATAGTTCACTCTTACTGGATATTCCAACATATAACATCATATATAACCAGGGTGACTTGAACCAGAATGATGGAGTGGTAATATATATAAAAAATTATTTAACTTATCATTTCGAAATTGTCGAAGTTGGTGATATAAAAATGATTCACCTAGTTATAAACCGGCGGTAATGAAATCATTGTAGTAGATTTACTTTACAGATCGCCCTCTACATCACCCGTACTCTTCTTGAAAAGTCTTTACGAATATATGAATAATTAAAAAAATCAGAAGTCAGACATCGATATATTTTTAGGAGACATAAATATTGACATTCTAGATATCAATAATGAATATAGAGATGAATATTTAAATTTGTTGAGTGAAATGGGATACGTTTCTACGATAAATGAATACACGAGAGTTTATAAAAATAGTAAATCATGTATAGACCATATATTTGTGAAAACTTCGAGACCCCATAGTCTCTTAACTCCGATAGTTCTACACATAAATATCACCGACCACTTTCCATGTATTCTTCACCTTAATTATCCATACGAAATAGTTAATAACCCAGATAATGGAAAAAACTACAGGTCCATATTAAATGAACATAAATTAGTTCAAGCATTAAGAAACGAAACTTGGAACCATGTTTATAATGAAAAAGATTTAGATGTTAGTACGGAAAAAATCATTGATACTTTACAAAAAAGAATATCTGAGTGTACTATTAGAGAACGAGTGAGTAGAAAAGAAATCAAAAGAAGCGAATGGATAACTAACGCGATGGTAAAGTCTATAAATACTAAAAATGAAATGTACAAAAAACTACAAAAAGATCCGGGTAATGAAAATTTTAGGAGAGAATTCAAAACATATAAAAATAAACTGGAAGAATTAATTAAGAAAAGTAAAGCTGATTTTTACAAAAAAAAACTTTTCGAGAACAGAAATTGTCCTAACCGGTTATGGAAATTCATGAAAAGCGTAACAAATCGTAATAAATCGAAAGAACAACAAATCAAAAAAATTAAATCAAATTCAGGGCAAATTATTGAAGATCCTCCAGAGATGGCAGAAGCATTCTCAGATCACTATACTTCTATAGGGAAAAAACTTGCCGAAGATTGTAAACATGACCCCACTTTCAGTTCCCCATAGACTTATATCGAAAACTCAATATACATATCTGAAACGGATGAAGCTGAGGTAGCAGAGATCATTGAAACATTAAAATCAAAAAAATCCCCTGGTCCGGATGGACTGAGATCGGAAACTTTGAAAGCTGTTGGCAGTTATATATTGCAACCACTAACTTTTTTAATGAATTTATCTATAAGAACTGGTAAATTTCCAACAGCTTTCAAAAGTGCTATAATAAAACCTAGTTTTAAAAGCGGAAGTTAAGGAAAAATTATTAATTACAGGCCTATATCACTCATAAGTAACATAGCAAAAGTATTCGAAAAGATTATCAAAAAGAGAATAAACAGCTTTCTTGACAAAAATAAAATAATTTCGGAAAAACAATATGGCTTTAGGCAGGCAGGGTAAGTCAACAGAGAATGCGATTACATGCGTAACAACACGAACCTATGAGAGATTAGACCAAAGTAGACCTTCCTTATGCATATTTATTGACTTAGCAAAAGCCTTTGTTTACGGTGTGCCACGAAAAATTATTGATAGGACTGGAAAAAATTGGGTTTCGTGGAATTGCATATGATCTAATGGAGAGCTACCTTCGAAATAGGCTATATAAAGTTAAAGTGGGAGAGAAAATCAGCTCTACTAAAACTATGGCATATGGAGTTCCCCAAGGCACTGTATTGGGTCCGCTACTTTTCAATTTATATATCAATGATCTTTTCAAACTCGATGTGTCTGGAGATATAGTCAGCTTTGCCGACGATACGATGGTTACGTATCATGCTGAGACATGGCTTGAACTGAGAGAAAATGTTCAAAAAGACTTTCCGACCATTCTAAAATGGTTCAATAGTAAAACTCTCACAGTTAATGCCGATAAGACATTTTTTATGCCGTTTTCTCATCTCTCCAGTAATTTACCCACTTACAACACTTTACAAATGTCTGTTTTGAATACGATAACGGAAATAAATTCTGCAAACAAGATCAAATACCTAGGCATTATTATGGACAACCACCTGAAATGGAACCATCATATTGAACATATAGTCAAGAAAGTAAGAAGCTTAATATACCGTGTGACACAGACTCATGGTACACCCCCGTTTTCTCCTTTGTTTTTCTAGCTATATTTTTGAAATTCGGAACATTGAATATTCTTACTGAACAGCATTTCTCGACATATCTGAAAGAAAAAAACAACTTTCAATTTTTCTGGAAATGACATCAACTTTCGTTTCTTGAATAGGACACCCTGTATATTGTTACATGATCGGCTAGGGATGATCATGAGGAATCCAACGATACCAGGTTTGATGATGTTATCTCCAATGACTGCGGAGATATCGCCATTTATATTATCCATAAGCTCAACGAGTAGGAGAGAGAAACTTTTTCTGGCGGGTCAATCCAATTCTCTCTCCCACTCATTGAGCTTATGGATAATATAAATGGCGTACCACGTACCAAAATTACAGTTCCATTGAAAAATTTCCAAAATAAACTTGAAAAAGGAGGCAGACTAGCTTCGGAAATGTTGCCAAGGGAAAGTATACACCTTTTTTGAATAAATTCGTTGAATAAATCTCCACATTCATAAAAATACGATTCGCAACTGACAAAATAGTCACTTGAATTTGTATATTTCCAATTTTGCAGTTACGTATCGGGGCAAATATAAAAAGCAAAAAAAGCAGATATTGTGAGTACTTGAAACTTTTTCCTTTTCATTTCTAGGGGAGAAAAAAAACAAAAAAAAGGATTCCAGAACATTTTTACCTCTCCAAGAAACACTCAAAAAATATTTATTTATTATTTATATTATTAATAATGATCCCCTATTCATAAGTCTCAATGCCCTTTCGGAAACTTCGTTCTTTTTTCTTTCCTGTACAATATCGAGTTGGCACTCTATGGACAGCGATATAGCACTGGAAAATAATTTTTCAATTCATTCCGTTCTGGCCCATAAAGTCAACAATTGCCCATAAAAAACACCATCAGCAGGAGCGAACTTTTCCCATATCGTCTCGCGCTCAGAAACAGTCTGATACGCCGTCTCCATTAGAATCTTTCCCAACTCGGTTTCGAACGAAGTAATAAAAGTTATCTAGTTAACTTCGGGATAGCTTGGAAACAGCAGTTTTTTCGGAAGTTTTAATAAGGCCGGCGACGCTCTTCAATCCCATCCGATATGCAAACTAAACGCCGGCTGCTCCGAATGGGAAATCGAATGCAGGGATTGCGGGCCGGATTAAATTTTTTGTCGCGGGTTCAAACATATTCTTCGATTTTCATAGTGCGGGAAAAGGTGTTGGTTTTGGTTGAAAAAACGATACCTTGGAAAAGCTATATAATTTTTGTATTATCAGTGCTACCGGCAAGAGGATTGTATGGACAGACTAGATTTTTGTTGACTTCCACTCGACGGAACGTCTTCATAGTCCAGGAAAATTGAGCCATTACCATTCGAATCTGGCTGTGATGTGGAATAGAAACTTCATCACTTGGAATGGTAATTGTTATAAAATATAAAATAGAAATCGCGATTTTTTTTCTGGTAGTTCTCATTGATGAATGCGCATCAATGGGAAAAATTCAGGTGAAAAACAAGCATATTCCAAATTGCCGGTGTTTCTGGTAAGAAATCATTCAGTCGATTCATACTTTTCGCGTCGAAGCCATTTTCAAACTAGTGCATATCAAGTGGTGCTGATTTTTTATGCCTCCTTGGACTCCTGCATTATGATACTGAATTGCTAGATTATCAAATTCTAGGGCTATTTCAAAATAACGAAAAATTTGAGGAATCGAAGTGCACTAGATTCACTCCAAGAAGCTATAACTTGACATCCATTCCACCGATTTCAATGTTTTTTATCCATTCATTATTCACTTGGAATCGTCAAAACACTACGTTTGTGTTTTTTCGCTCAGTTAGAAATTATATCTTATTGCAAATAACAAAAAACAATTCAGTTGAAGATATTATGAGATTTTCCAATGAAACTTCATGACAGAGGGTTTTCAGGTATAATGAGTTTGAGTATGAAAACGATTTTCATTCAGTTTGGTCACCAATATGATTCCAGAGTTATGAAAATTGTTTCACAATTGTTTGACTATTGATTTCTACTCTACTACAGTGATAGGTATGCATCTTACATGTATCTCATACTTGATTTTTCTTGTACGTATATCTTGCTTTATCATATAATTCCCATGTATTTCTCCTGATATACGGAAAATGCTTTTCAAAAGGGTAATTTGTCGTTATCGCTACACCAGTGTTTCAGTTCGTCAAAATCTATTTCGTTTAGTTGCCTAATTGATGAAAACACAACCAGGTTTTAAGGTCGAGTTCATTTGACACGATGAGAAATTGACTTGGTGATACACCGTGCTACTTAAGGAATAAAAAAAGTACTGCCAACCTAAAGTTACTCGGAATAACTAAACCTCGCCTATTCTTTCTCGGCCAGAAAATGTAGACAAGATCCCAAATAAATAAAAACTATTATTCTATCAGCAATTTTCCAATCAAAAATCCACTTATATAAATTTTATATTTTGGAAGAATATGTGTCGATGAATGCGTATGATAGAATAACGCTAGAGGTTTAATCAATTATTATCATTTATTCAACTGATTGAATCCAACCAATGATCACATTGAATCATACTCTGGTTATCGTTATTGTTGGTGTATATAATTCATTAGTATATACATGTAGTCGGAAACTATTCAGAAAATCAGCCTTCACAACGATATTACTTTTTTTACTTATATTCCCCCTGTATTATTCACAGAAAATCTCGTGCAATGCAGTGCTAGCAATCAAACCGCCATTATTATTCCTAATCCATCTTTCTTTCTCTGAATTTTCTTTCCTCATTTCATCGTTTTGAGTCTTATCTTAACATTTTTGTCTAATTTTTGATTTCCATCCCAGGAAAAATTCCACTTCAACAACATATTCAATAACAACAACTTTACGTGTTCAGCTCTAGCCATACTACAAATTATTAACTGCAATTTTTTGAATTTTTTGGAGTCACTTGTTGCACTGACATAACCGATTAAGATCTGACGCTCACATTTTGTCTTTTTTCTTCATGTAAAATCATCATACCGTCCTTACCGAAGTTATATGGATCGATTCAAATTATTATAGTTTTTATATCAAGCTTCAGCATGCTTGAAAATTCTCTTTTGCAGAATGTTGAATTTGAAATCTTAAAAAATAATCAAGAAAGGATGAATCAAGAAGATTTCATAACGTTCTATTTCAGTTTTTGACTCTGTTAAAGACAGAAAAAATGACGGTAACTCAATTTATATCATATTTGCCAAAAATAATTAGTGAATGAACCACTACTTCAAAGAAAAGTAAAAAATATTGAAAAATGTCGAGTTTAACCCACCCTACATAAAACGAAGAATAAAAACAAAATAACTTTCATGAACAAAATATTCAGTTTGAGTTATATGTATAGTTCGTGTAAAGAGGACCAAGGACAGACGGGAAAATGTGTAGGTATTCATTAATCTGATTTCTACTGATGAGTAGTGTGTGAGTAGTTCCATCCACATATCTTATAGAAATAATAATATATTACCTTCTACCAACTCTCTCATTCGATGGCATATTCATTATCTAAAACACACATGACTCGAATAGGTACTCCAAAGGTAAAATTGAAATGTATTAATCAGTAGCTCACCTGATACTGTTGAATACTACATAATGTCTCACTACACAGTTATATATGGGCATATCCGATTGATGTCTTGCTGTGCAAGAAAACGAACAAACGGAATGTTTGGAATCTGAGCACGTATCATTTCTTACGTAATAAACAATGGCATGAAGAATTCGTATGTCGTGGTAGGTATTACTCAACAAAATTTGATACATGATCGACGCATATTTTTCAAGAATAAACCAGTGAGCAATACGGTCCAAAGTATAATGCTCTGAAATTATCGGATTCTAATTTTTAAAACTGTACTGGTAAAGGGCCTGTCAACTGAAAGACATCAACAAAAAAAGTTTCAATTTTCCTTGTAAGCAGTGGTGAAAGCAATACAGAGATATGTTCATTACAGATACTCCGAACAGGAGTGAAAATGAAAAAAAAATCTTTCAATCCGAAGAAATTAAGATCGACAATTGTTAATTGCCATATAGCACAGAATAGTAGTTTGTGCAACAAAAGTGGATATGATGAACATATCGGACGAGGACGAGGTTTGAGCACAACATAACCCAGATCCCAATTGTTATTTCTTGTTGCCAACAATATTTTCAGAAATGTCATTATTATTCAAAGATTTGCAAAAAAATATTTTTTGAATGTCCTAAATCGGAATATGTGTAGGAATAAATATTCAATATAGCAGCAGAGCAGGAACTAGCTTTGTAGATTTCAACATGACGACACTTTTTCGTCATTGGTGAAACTTTGCCCAATGAACTGAGGATGAGAAAACAATTCCTTGGAAAAAGTCATTTTTGATCGAACTAGCCGATAATTGATGAAAATACATGTAACAAAAAATATCACAGTTTTATGGAAGATTCTCACTAATAGGAAATCGAGATGTTTTTTGTGAAGTCATTTATGGCTTTTTCTTCTTCAAGTTAATGCAAAACGTGAAATTGTGAATGAGTTGAACGTTTATCAATAATATACACATATTAAAAGGGAGTTTTCGTTGAACATTTAGTAGTAGTAGTAGTATTTCTTTATTTCCTCAGGTTTATACATATGAACAGAAATTGCGTCACATAAATTCGCATTACAAATGTCCTTATGACATTCTAGCATTGAAATCGAGTCAACATTAAAAAGAAAGGAAAAAAAAAGAACTGCTCACTCATACAGATTAAAACTCATATTGAAAACTACATACAATAAAGTATGTTGTAGATATACATCGATTAGGGTAGATTGAAGTACTCATTGATGGAATAAAATGGAATTTTGAGTAGAAATGATTTTACCTCATTTTTGAATGAATTAAAACTTGTGAGGTTTCTAATGTCGATAGGAAGATTATTATATAATTTCATTGACATAATGTGAGGACCTCTTGAGACAATAGATGAGTGATGAAGTGGAATCGACATCATCTGATTTTCGTGAAAATTTGATGTTACTTCTTTTATAGAGATTTTGTCTCGTTTCATATTGACTTGGAGAGGCCAAGCCAAAAATAATTTCCTCTAAACATGCTTCCTATCACAAAAATAATCATGTTCATGAGTGAAATTTGCTTAGTTTTCCAAGAAAACTTCGAAAATTTCTATTGAAACATATTTTGATTTTTTATCTTTTACGTATTATACGAAAATCATGGATAAACGATTTTGAGAAAAATATAAATATTCTTAGAAAACTAAGAAAACTATGTTTTTTTTTTCTCACGTCATTCAGTTTGGATGCAGCCATATTGTATTTGCAATGCATATTTTCTACATCGCTAATTTCACTATTGTTTTCGAAAGGAATATTTTATAAAAATTTACATTATTCAGAAAATATTTTCTGTTTCACCGATATTTCGATACCATGTACGTCCGAATTTGGGCAGAATCGTGAAAATCGTTGAGGCAATGGCAAGAGCACCAGATTCATATCCGTAGTATTTTATCACCAAAATAGCATAATGCAAGGAATTACTTGAATTTCAAAGGTGGGTCAATTTCCTATTGACATTAAAATGCTGCAATTAGGAACAATAAACCAAATTGTAAAAGCCTCTAAACCACCGAAATTTCATGCTGATACCAGGAGAGAAAATAGAGCGTATCGAGGCTGAAAGCAGAGGTGAGCAAATCTCATCTTTTGACGAGGTTTCTATTCTATTTTATTGACAATCATAATACTGTTTGAATGTCATCATTTTATGGTGATTAATAAAATACAACTGATATTTTTTAACAAACTTATCTTTTACATTTCAGAAACCAGATCCGCTTCTGTTTTCAATACTCTCTCTCAAAAATTCTCTTTGAGATTCGTTTTTATAAATATTCTGTTTTAGATTCGTTACCTTGTAAGTGTCAAAAGTTTGAGATTTGACATATGTCTTTCAAGAATGGCAGGCAGGCGCGATCCATATCAACCGAACTGTTCGAGATGCAAGCATCCGCAGACAGCGTGATGAAATCAGACTCCTTCAATTTTCATCTCCTACTATTGCTATCTCTTTCTATCATTTGAATGCCATTCCATTCAACTGTATGATCTCCATCGGCAGGAGGAATTTGGTTTGATAATTAGGAACCACCAATCTGTCTGTTCTTGAGGTAAAGCTTATGTTCACTCTTTCGTACTTCTAGAGGTCTGGACGTTTCACCGATATATTTTTGACAGCATGAACAAGGGATTCCATAATTGCAATTCTTTTTGTTTTCTGTTATGTAGTTGGTTTAGTGTCTGTCAGTATTGAACGGGAACTATTCGTTGTTTGGAATGTTGTTTTTTCATTGTAGATGTTGCCGATCCGTTTTATTTTTTCAGATAGTCGAGGGACATAGCGCATAATGTTTGTTACATGATTTTTGTTTTATGCCCTTCCACACTTGCATAGATTCCAATATTATTTCTTATTTTTTCATGTTGTGGTTGGTTAGGAACCCCAAGAAGAAAACATTCGAAATAATGTCATAAAGTATACAAGATGCGAATATTTGCAAGATTGTGTTCTGAGTAGGCATTGGGAAATTTATGACGCTTCCACAAATGTCAATATTGTCGTTCTTTGTGAACGTCGTTTGCCAACGTAGAACATATTTCACAATCTTGCTTCTTTATTGTTCATAAGTGCTTTTGGCATCCATATCTTATGAATTTTCGTTATGTTTCAAAAGTATCATTGCAAATACAACATTAAGATTATGAAATATCAACAGCGTTTTCGACAATAAAAATGGGCTGACCTTGAGTGACGAGAGCGCTGAATCCTGTACGCAAGAGAAAATTGCTGATGGTACGCTAACGTACCAGTTTTGGAAAATAGTATATTAGTTATGGAGGAGGTTTGTGGATCTGAACTGAGTGTTTATAATTTTCTCTACGTTTGGAACTGGGGTAATGTGTAATAACTGTAATATCATGTGAGAGATAGTTCGTTTTGTTCAACTGAGTTGGTGTATATACATTAGCAGGGCTCTAAGCGCTTTTTCAATTCCAATAGGCAGAATGACGTTTCTAATGAAGGAGAAGGCGGAGTCGAGAAAGTTTTTTGCCGACTACGTTTTCTTATTATTTGAAAATTGGTCACTTTCCAGCATGGAAGTAGGTTAGAAAAAGGCATATCTTCGACGTATTGTAAATGAAAGTGATATAGTCGAGCCTGATTCGTTTTCCACACTATATCCACGGTGGAGGCAAACGATTTTTGAATGATCACACCTTCGTACGAATGCAGACACGAAAACTCATCACCGTTAGGGAGTTTCGGTTTCGTCTGATCGTTATTAAAACGCAATCCGCATACTCGATGGACGCGTATCACGAATCGGGAATATCCACTCAGAAATGGTGCATCCTCCAATGAAAACGAATATCTATTAATCCATTTACGCGTTGGCGAATGCAACAAAGCCATTAGTGCTGCGCAATATTCTGACGTTTATTGGCGGGCGATGGGCCAGCGACTGGAATTTATAAGCGGGAATTATGCAAAACGGCATTCGAACTGGAAAACACGTCTTTCGTTTCAGGTGCGGACTGAAATGGGAGAAAAATCAGGAAAACTTGTTTGGTGGAAATTAATCTGCGAAATAGAAACTGCAGGTTTGTATTTCCTACGGATTTTTCGTCAATGGTATCACCAGGATATGATTGAAACCTATCATAAGGAGAAGATATTCTTAATCTCATTTATGAATACAGGTAAAATTTGTTTTGATTCATTAGTACACAGATTCCGGATCAGGATTATGTTTCCTTTTTGGGATCGGCTCAGTTAATAAAGTTGAGAATCGAACTTTGAAAGAAAAGATGCTTTACTAGAAGATTCGACCTTTCAAAATAAACTGTAGTGAAGGCGAGAATAACTGGAAATTTATAACAAGAATTTATTTACAATAATATATCAATTGAATATTGAATTCCTGCTAGAAAACCTGAATGAATTTGAAAGATTTATTTCTGTCTGAACAAAAATGGGTAAAATGAATTTGTGAAATTGTTCGAACTAAAATACATAAAGAAACTCAAGAAATATTGGAAATGAAGCTGATGAAGCTGGAACAGTGAGCGGAACAAAGAGGAGATCAATGAAATAAGTGCAGAATGTTAACAAAAGCCGAAAAAGTTAAAAAAAAAAAGTCCATGAAACTAGGATTAAGACGGATAAGCAGCGAATGAAACACAAACAATAATGGAAGGACATTTGAATGAAATTACGAACATAATCAGCACATTTCGTTTGTTTGGAAATGAAACGTTTGCCGATGTCAACTTTGACAGATGTCTCTGGTCAATTCTCTCTTGAATAATAGGAAATATTGATGATTGAAATTTGATTTTGCTGTCGGTTGCCTTAGAAATTAGTGGAAATGAGCCCCAATGCAGTTGTTATATACCTACGACAGATTTTCGTAAGGGGAATATTTGTTGAAAACAGAAGCAGATTGGGTTTCCAAATCGTTAAAAACGATAGGTTTCAGTTCTTGTTTTTCTTTGATAGACAAAAATTTAATTTTTACAATAGTAATAAAAGGACATTCTTCATTCAAATGAGGTGACAAATATATCCTTATACTCTTTCATAGATTCCGATATCAATTTAGATTTTTTTCAGATTGTGGTGAGTTGATCACTCAAACAACGACGAAGTCGGCGAAGTGTTTTGCCGACCTTGTCTTTTTCCTAGTGAACAGTTCGTCATTTTCTGAAGTTAGAAATAAGGTCATTTTCCAATGATTGTCAAAAAAAAATAATTATCAGCAGGGGTAGATTAATAGTCTGGCTTACACTGGCATTCTTCCTTTTTGTAGTTTGTGGTAACAACCCAAAAACTATGAAAAAATTCATTCATCACAAAATGATGACTTTCAAATAGTAACTCTACTTTATACTGTTTGGAACTCATTATTTTGTGGTGGGTGGATTCTTCTCTATTCGATGTTTTGGATTCTCAATCTAACACAATTTGAAATGATAGTGTATAGGGACAGGTTTCTTACCTACCCCGAGAAGTTGCTGTGTCTTCATAACTAAACACGAACGTAAACTTTTACGGCCGGAAGTAACTGATTCTGGGGTTTGTTTGCCATGGTCCACAGGTTTTCACTCCTTAAGTTTCGCCTACAGCTATGGTAGGCATTATCAAAGTCTATGAGGTAACGGTAATGTTCTCGTTCTCACAGCACATACTACTTCGTTCACGTTTTGGTGAATATCGTGTCCGTTACCTCATAGACTTTGATAGGGCCTACCACAGCTGTAGGCGAAACGTCAGGAAAACCTGTGAACCACGGCAAACAAACCCGAAAATCACCCCAGAATCAATATACACACGATATATTACATCAATTCTTTCATACGTTTGGGAAAAATCCTTTTCGGGTGTATTTCTAATAGGGATAAGAGTTAACAAACCCGGGCAATACATGGTGGCGTTTGACGCCTGAAATTTTTTCAGTGTTTTACATTTCACTTTGAACATCAATTCGAATATTGCCATATTACTCTTCCTACGTTATGGAGATGTTATTAAATAGCAAGTTTATCCACTTCAGTGAGTTTCAGTTACTCAATTTTCTCAGAAAGCGGAGAGTTTTCCATTCAACTCGAAAACATTATAGTAGGGAACTACTCACTACTCCATTCAAAATAACTGCCAAGGTTCAACGTGATATAGTTTTGATTGCCATATAGTTACTGACTGTTGCTTGACGCATCGGAAAGTACCTTATCTTCGATACTCCTTGATTGTCGATCGTTATTAAAATGCAATATCACCAGCAATCAGTTGGTGTAGCAAGCTTGCTCCTTCTATTAACTGAACACTTCGAAGCAAACCCAAATAAATCCATCTCTTCCAAACATGTCTCGTCTTTTTGCTGTAGTCTGATCATTTTCGTTTGAATTTTTCTCAAATGGAATAACACAGAGAAGTGTCACACAAACGTCAGTGGAATCAAAACCTCACGGTTCATATGGTCGTATTCATTCTAACTTTCATGTCTAAAGCGTTGCCGAAAACGGTAGTCCCCCAAAAAGTGCTCGATTTGTCCACATTGCGCGCTAGATTCGATTTCATTACCCCCAACCTCTTACTTCCCTGGGATCTGAGTTAGTTTCACATTTGTATTTAGAACAATAACTTTGGACTAAGAAATACTAATTTCTGAAGGTTCCTTTCTTCCTGACATGTGGAAGATCATTTTTCAAATATGCGAAAGTTTTAACCATGTTTCGTCCAAATAGGTATTACATTTGCTACACGTGAAAACATCGAACAAAGTACAAAAATTGTGAGGATATACTGTTTCAAATGATACGAGGTGATTCACAAATTGCTCGAATCTATTGCGGAAAAATTTAATGAATACCAACTTTTTCCGGTACGTCTTCCACAACTGAAACTAGTCTCATCGTGAGAATAACGAAAATTTATGAGGCCTACTCTTTGGAAATGTACTGTGTGTTCTATCAAGAACAAATTCAGGGTTTACCATGAGGTACCACGCGCAGCGCGTAATGTTTTTTGCAGATTATATATAGTTTCAGATTCAAGTATTTTTCATTCCAAAGCCAGACTGTAAAGAAATGGTCCAAAAAATATGTACTGCCTAAATCGCTGAAATTGAAACCTGAGTATTTGCCTCATGTGGAACTTTCGAAAGTTTTGAGTAAAAAGCTGCTTTTTCTGAAAATTCAGCTCCTTTCAACTCTCTTTCGGAACAAAAACAACTGATGCCAATTTGGATGCTGTCAATATAAAAAACATTTTGAAAATCAATATCTCATCCGCTAATATCCCCACAGTAGTTTTTGGGAGAGTCCATCTCTGTACGATTCGCCAAAAGGGGGTATATTGTTCAAGTTATACCTATTATAATTACTTACAGCCGTTGCTCTGTACCATCACGATGCCGGTAATTAAGTTTTCAGACGGAATTACATTACATTCGTTAGCCGGCCGCCCCTCTTCAGTCTGAATTTCAGGAATATTATTGCCCCTCGTCAAATAATTCATAAACGTAACTGCCTGAAAATTGGTGGAATTCTCCTCGCATTCATTCGAGCCCTGTAATGTAATGAAACAGCAATAAACAAACAATGCGGGAAGGGTAGATATGCAAATGATTCGAGCAATATATACGATTATTTACGAAAAAAAGAATATTAGTTTCAAACTAATATCAAGCAATGTTTTCGACTATATTCTCAACGTTATTGATACATCCTATTAAATATAAAATTGTATAATGAAAATAAATTATTTCCATGAAATATTCAGACAAATTTAAAGTGAAAATTGGAACAATTGAAAAAGAAGAAGGAACGAGTAGAAATCAAACAAAAATTTCAAAAACAGTAAGAATCGAACAAAATATTAAAGAAAATAGATTGATTATTCTCACACATACTTTCTCAACTCAGTCAGTTTTTTGACGGGATTCGAAGTAATTAACGCAAAAACTAGGGATTCGAATCAATACCACCACTCAACAAGGAACATTGTCATCCATATTCAAATAAAGAAACATTTGAATATCGTGAAATATTGTAAAAATATTGGTTTACATATCGATTCTACATTGAAGTTTGAAAAACACGTATCCCAACTTGTGAAATACTGTTATTCTACACTCAAACTTCTATACTTATATCAACAGATTTTATCTCACCAGTGCTATAAAACTAATGCTATGTGAATCATTGATTTTATCTTGAGTGGCTTACTGCTCTCAAATATACTGGCCAGCAATATCAGCCAAGGATAAGTACATAATTCAAAAAATTCAAAATGCATGTATTAGATACTCATACGGAGTAAGAAAGTTTGATCATATTTCTCAGATCTATAGAAACTCAAATATATTTTACTAAGAAGAAAGATTCTTGATACGACTAGCAGGTTTGGTATTTCGGATTACCCAATCTGGATCTCCTTCATAACTTTTAGATAAACTTAAAAAAATAGACAATTTTCACAGCTGTTCAACCAGAAATAGGGGTCTGTTCAGTATTCCAAAGCATGCTTCAGTTCGATTTCAAAGAGGATTCACTTATAATGCAGTCAAAGTATATAACTCAATGCCATCCCACATAAAGAATCAGAAAAACCGGCATAATTTCGGAAAACAAATCGAATCCTGGACCCTTTCGAAAAGGATAGGTAGTTAGAGATTAACTCTCAAATGTGTTGTGAAAATTTGTGACTATTATTATTATTATAATTATTGTTATAATTAATTTATATTGTTGTTGAGAGCACTCGATTGAATACTATGTACCTTTTTGTTGGTTACATGGAAGAGCGGCTTAGGCCGAATGTCGCCAACATATTTGAGCTTTTTTTATATATTCCTGTCAAATCAATAAAGACGCTATTATTATTATTATTCATTCAGGAGATCACAGTTTGAAAACCAAGAATATACCAGTCTATGGAAAGTAAGAAGAATCTGCCACAATCAATAGTCTAGAGCAGTTATCGGCCGGCATAATTTCGCAAGTTTCCAAAGGCATTATTGTGAAAATAGACAGTCTTATATTTTGCATGTTTGTAGAAATACACCGCGTCACTCGATTATGTTAGTTTATTCAAAGTGGGCTCATTAACGTAGTATCGAGAAGCATTTTGACTTAGTTTTCATTTTGTTGGCATCTATCTATCTAATAAAGAAATGAATATACGCAATAAATGTGTTCAGTGGTCGTTTTGGTTCTAATGTTTGACTCTCAAAAATGAAAATTTGTTATCTATGAGTATATAACTCCTGTTGCGTTAATAATGTAACAATTTATTTATCAGATGAGTTTCGGAGAATATTAAGAAATGTATAATACTCCAGATAAATGTTTCCTTCCCCTTTTTTGTTTAAGCTCGTATGCGAAAATTTTCTATATTTTTCTACGATATTTTGTGTTTATCCTTTCTGTTGTTGACTTTTTTATGAAAAATGAATATAAGAAATATTCTACCGCGAAATTTACAATGGCAGGAGGTGATTATAATCTGAAGATGTATTCGTAAATCTTTAAAATTTGTGTCGATTTTAGCAGCACTCTTAACAGTGAAGGACCAATATGACTCAGGTGTACAGTGATGAAACAACATTCTGTTTCTTTACCACAGCCAAATCCAATTGTGAACAAGAAGTTGAGAATCTCAGAAAAGCAAAGCTGAAATACTACGATGAAAGAGAAATGTCCATTTTATGCGAATCAAAATCCCATCTGGGCCTGTTTCAAGAACGTACAAGTCTTATAGCTACAAGAGAAACACAAAGAAAGATGATAAATAATTGTTTTCTACTCGTTTTTTACCTGCATTGTTTTTCTCTTGTAGCTACAAGACTTGTAATTTCATGAAACAGGTCCATGATAATAAGTCATTTTAGACTCAAATGAAGATAGTTGAACTCAAAACTAGACAGACCCAGGATGCAATCATATATCTGTACCATTCGAATGTAATCCTGTTCAGGAAGAATGTCTTTTTTCATTCCTGTATGGAGAAAACGTAAGAACACGGAAATAACTCATCCACGTATTGAATGCTAATATTGGTAAATGACAAAAGATTTCTGTATAAAAAGTATATTCACTTGATACATATTGGAAATTGTGTGTCGAAAAAAAATGTATTTTATTCAGAATGTCATATAACTTTCAAAAATATCAAATATTGGAAAACCATGCATGAAGTTATGGAAAAACTGATTAATCTTGCCAACTTGACGTTAGCGTTATGACCTGGAATTGCAAAATAGTGGGTATTCAGCTAACTTCAGATTGGAGCTCCTCATAACCGAATGATTCAAAATGAGCTGTTCGCTTGAGCCACATAAGGCCGGACACACAAAAATGTATGGCCGGACAGGAAAAACCTAATGTGTCCGGCTAAATCCGGACAGATGGCAACCCTACGTGCAACCATCATGGAAATATAACCTCATCAATGAACACGTTCCAAATCCAATCTATTGAGGTCTGTCATCAGTCCGCATCCGCATACTTAGAACAGCCAACTTCCGAAATGGTCAGATAATCCCCTGTACAACAAATTCATCGATATCAACGTGGCTAGAAAAGGCATAATAGCGGCTATACAGATGGTTGGCCGTTGTGTGGGGTGATGATCCGTTTTATATGCAGCATCGACCCCATACAGTTGGTCGGTTCCATTCGGATCCCGGTAATATTTGAAGCATGATCTCAGTGTGCCTGGGGACATAACCCTCTACGATCGCAGGAGAATCACCGGAGAGATTTCACTTTCGAAGCGAACTGATCCTTTTGTTGTGCTACGTTAGGAACCAGTTTCGCATGCTAGTGCCGTACAAGGTGATGCTTTTCCCACAGAAAACGTGTCCATTGATCCCTTCTCGGAATTTACGAATGCGATATGGCTTCTGAATCATATTCTTGCGTGCGTGATGGGAAATTATATTTATTGCGATATTGCTATGGCGTTATGATGCATGCGATGCGCTTTATTTATAATTATTACACGGGCTCGACGAGAAATTAGAGTGGGCTGGAGATTTTGGGATTTGTATGATAAGTGGGATGGATATCGGTTCTCAGGAGATTGGCGATGGACATAATTTCTTGTTTATTCCAATGGAAATAATAGTTAGGGGAAGTTTTTCGTGCATGTTGATCTTTCATTGATGTGTGGAGGGACTCTTTTGAGTTCTACCATGGCCAGATCTCTGAATTCGTGTTATTTTTGATCGATTCAAGATTGCAAGGTTCCATACACACTTATCGGTACTGCGTTCTGCAGGTCTTTCGACTCACAACAAACATCTGGAGATACTATAACTGGGGGGACTGTAGATACTCTTATGTACTTTGAAAACATATTCGAAGTATTTGAATTGGAAGACATACTCGCTATCGAACTCAATTGAATATTGTTTGAACGTCAGTATTTTGTGGTGGATCAATATTTGTTCCGTAGTTTTCTGGGTTTGTACAATCTGAAAAAATAAGAATTATTATTGGAATCTATACAAGTGTACAAGTGCAGATTTTCAATCTACCCTCTAAATTGAAGGAATCTGCTTTCATCATGCTGTTTGGTGAAGAATGCATGAGTTGGCTTGATATGGATCACAGATGGCTGCCTCTCCTGAAGGACAAAATGTTATGTCAAAATCGAAATATTTGACAAATGTCAATTACGATAATTGCCTACAAGAGATATTCGATAGATAATACTTATATCCAAACTTTGTGAGAAATCCCATGCAATATCTTCATATAATGACTTTTGTAGGAATCTATAGCTTTGAAAGTGGTCCGACTCTGCCGCAATACTAGTTCCAGAACCCAGTATTTCATAACAGTTTTATAGGAGTTTTATAGTAGCTAAAATGCGTCAAAATTATTGCTATTGATGCAAATTATTTTATAGAATGACACCATTTCAAAATGATAGAAATCTGGAATACCGACATTAGATGAGTTGAAGATGTGAAATACCGCAACTATAGTGATATTTACAGCTGCAAATTACATGAATATTATAAGATAATATTATTTAGAACAAACTGAGTTGAGTTTGCGAGTGGAAAAATGATATTTCGACAGTGTAAATTTTTGTATAATCAATATTTTCTTCCAAAATCATCAATGAATGAGTGGCGAACTCAAATTTTGCTAGTAATACGCTATATATATTGTCAATAAAATTTCATTTGCAGTAAAAATATCAATCTTTGAAGCACAAACAGTTCTCAACAGTTTCATGAGTCTGAAAGGGAAATTATCAAAATGGCCTGTCTATTTGTTGGTTTTCAGTTGATGACTAGCTATTATATTTTCCCAGTGTCCAATACAAAATTACTTCTTGTGCCTTTAAGAAAACAGTTTTAACACTTTTTTATTTTATCGGTATCTTTTTAGGCTGCATTACATTTCATAACGCTTACTCAAAACTAATAAAAAACTCTTATGAAATTGTCTCTCAATTATTTTATCGCTCAAATATGTTGCAGAAGTGCAGTAAGAGAAGTCTTTACGAAACTACTTTTCAAGAGTTTTAGAAAACTTTTATAGTATCGGTCGAAATGTTTATAAAACTATTTTGTATATTAATAAAGACTATAATGTTATATAAAACGGTGCCAATTTACTACTTATAGCTGTTTTATAAACACATTGAAAACATTTCTGAGAGGAATACAGTTTTATAATTTGTTTCTCCGAAACATTTTCGCAACTATTATAGAATATAACATTGCTAGTTAGTTGGGATATATATATATATATATATATATATATATATATATATATATATATATATATATATATATATATATATTAGTTCTTATTTTTTTTTTGATAGTCAAAATTTGAGTTGAGTTGACTAATTGGACTTGTTCTATCCAGAAAGAAACGTTTTTCAATAGACGCAGCAACTTTTCGGGGTAGATTGAAAATCTGCCCTTCTACACTTGTATAGATTCCAATATTAATTCCTATTTTTTCAGATTGTGGTGAGTTACAATTCCAGAAAACTAAGGAACAAACATTTGAACAATTATGAATTTTCACATATGTAATTAGCCCCGGCCTGCTTGGTAATTAATTGTGTCGAATCTACGAAATGTTGAATATTTCTATTCAAATGGAGGATGGAGCTAGGCTTATAATGATAACCGATTTAGTGTTATTTTTTCAGTTCAACATACAATGATTTTCCTCATTTCGATAAAAAATATTTTATTCGTTATAATATATACATCACGTTATTTATATAACTAAAGGGAATTGAAAATAATCGATTCGAACCTAGAACTGCTAGATGAATGAACAGTTTTGAAATACAGTTTTCATAATCAGTTATCTGGATATGAAAAATCTATAAGGAAGACACATGATATCGAATGACCTAGTCATAGTATAATTTCAGTTGGAATAAAAGGCAATTTCAAGTCTATACTTTAGGCAACGATCATGATATAACCGTTACTTCAGAGTTGCATATGATATTTATTCTTCCTACACCCGATAAATAATGAGGAACTATAAATATCATATTGATTCTTTCATTGAACACAATAACAATAATCAATCAATATTTCTTCAAAAAATTCTACATAATTATATTTAATGGTATTAACTTGGGTATTACTATGTTTATAGGAAAACTATAAAAATTCTATTTATATTTATGTTGAACCTAATAATTGTAATTAATCCGACTTCTTAAAAATATCAAGATTCCTTATGAAAAGTTTATCCCAGGTCCTATTGATCTGGGAGTGAAAGGAATATTTGAATTGATTTCATTATTGCTATTGGAAATGATCTTTTTATTCTGAACCGAACTATCAATGTAGTCATCCGCGGAATTGGTTTTCCAATTGATTAAAAAACTGTATCATTATGAAAAATCTGTATCATTACGGATTCCATTATGAAATTGATTATGGGGGCATGAAAGTGTATTATCATAATACGGGTGTAAAAATTAATATTTAATGAGCTGAATGAATTATCGTATACGTAGGCATAAAATATTCACATATTCAACATAAACATTGAAAACAGAATTAAATGACGTCACAGATAAATCAGACATTAGGTTCAGTAGCCGTTGAGCACATTTGATATGATATAATCAAGTCGAAATATCGCAATCGACTAACTGACGAACATGATTTGCACTCGGTAATTACGTACCCTCTTATAAAAAGTATGCTGAGGACATGCAGTGTCACGCTTAAATATCCAAGGTCACCCTTCAGTTAGGTTCAGACACTACAACTCGTTTGTTTTTGAGAACCAATAAACTCGCAATTTTGAATAATTTCTTCATTGACATTTTAAAGTAGACCTACACTCAGAGTCGATCGATCGTAGTCTGACAATATTGGGGTAGATCGCCAACAGTTCAAGTTTGAGCACCCCTGATCTAGACGTGAAATTCCATAAAAAGTTTTATCCTGGTACAATTGCAGCGTCTTTCTTGAAAATCTGAAAATTGAGAAGTTCAACAAAACTTCTGATTGTTTGAAGAATTGCTGCAAGAAGCATTTTCAGTCAGATATGAAAATCTTGCAAACTAATCGTCTTTACAAGTCGACGTTGAACGTTGGTAATCCGAATTCGCGTGTTGTAATTGGTGAGATTCAGCGCTTCCCCTTCGTCATGGATCCATCAAAGTTTTCAGAACTTCTCTCAAACAATCTCATCGAGTGGAAGAACCCCTCGGTTCAAAGGAGCATATGTTTAAAATGGCGGGGAAGAACAAGTTTCAGCTTCTTAGATACAGCACTGATTGAATTAGCTTTAATATGTACCCGTGATATATCATATTAGTCAAGGGCAGCTGTGTATGCAGTATTGTTACATTGTAAAGGGTTTATGATTGGGCCGTATTCGTCCCAATACAAACATCGTGAAATGAATGGTTGTTACTCATTTTCCTTGCTTTATATTATATTGTTATTGAAAACGTCTAATTTTTTGTTGCTTCTGGTAAAATTATTTCAAACCAGTCTAAGATTTCATCGTTCAAAATATCGAATTCGAAACTGTAAAAGCGAACTTTTGGTAGCATTGATGTCAGTGTTTTTCTTTTATATATGCAGATTTACACGAAAGGAAAGCCTTGTAATGTTCTGAGAACACAGTGTGAATCAAGGGACAGGAGATAAGAATTAACATTCACTTTGAATTTTTGGTGTTTGTAAGTCTCAGAAAACCCTCTCTTGGCAAGGATTTCCCAGCTCCAGCTGTTCTATTGGTGTGGTAACGAGGATATAATGGTAGAAACATTGAGTAGTATTGGTTCAGACTTCCATTATTTATATTATTAAGTCTATTGAAACCTGTTGCTAAGAACGAAAGGATATGAAAACAAATCAAATAAGATAATCAAATCCAAACAAAAAGATTGAAATGAATTTTCTGGTCAGAATCGAATTAAAGTTTTGATTGATCGAAGAAAATAATGTTGTGACATGGAAATTGAGGTATCAAAATATGAAATATTGGTCAGAAAATGTGAATGAAGAAATAAATGAAATAATAATATGAACAAATGTTGAAACCAAGTTTCAAGTTGAGTGTAATGCAATCGTCTTCGGGTGATAACTGACAACATTTTAAAGATTGGTCGGTTATAAAAACCCAATACGGTGGGGAGATGGAGCGGGTATAACAATGAGGCGCAAGGGTGCTACTAGAAGTGCGCTGATCGGTTATTAGCGGAAAATGTATGTATTGCCGCGAGATTCTTCCTCGTGGAGCCGAAGTTGGTCCAGCCTTTGGGTAAGTGGTTGCCACTCCTTCTGGATTTCTACGATGGAGTGACTGTATGCGTCGTCGTTGGGAATGTAGGCGGCTTCCTTGAATTTTCTCTCGAACCAGTGCTCCTCCTTGTGTATGAACTTGGCTTCAGACTATTTATTGCTATGATGGTTTGTCCAAAAATGCTCCGCAATTCCTGATTTTGTGGTTGCTCCTCGTTCTGTGTTTTACATGTGTTCGCCCATTCTCACTTCTAATGCTCTTCTGGTATCTCCGATGTAGCATTTGCCGTACTCGCATGCTATTCGGTGAACGCAGTTGTTGGTGTCGCTATTTTTGTTCGGTGGTCGAATTTTTGTGAGTTGGCTGCGTATTGTGTTCCCTGATCGAAAACAGACTCTGTCGTTGTATTATCCTCCTATCCTCTTGATTCTCTCTGAAAGTCCTGTCACGTAGGGGATGGAGAGAACTTGTTGTTCCAATGTCTCCTTGGTATTCCTTTTTTCGAGTAACCGTTCTTCTGAAGATCTTTCCTTATGATGTTCAGTTCCTTGTCGAGACTTTCTTTGTTGTTGCATATATTGATGGCTCTATCAATCAGAGACTTTACTGATTCTCCGCTTCACAGATTGATGGTTGTTGAATAGCTCATTCAGGTATAGTCCAGTATGCAATGGTTTCCTGTAGACCGATGTTTCCTATATATTTCTGGTCCTCTTCACCTCCACGTCGAGGTAGAGTTGATAATATAGACAATGGAAGTCTGAACCAATACCACTCAGCAGGGAACATTGTCAACCACATTCAAGCAAAGGAAGGAATATTTTTTATGTGAATTGTTTTCAGATTTGAAATGTTTGGTCTAATTTCAATGCTCTAAACGGTGAAATTGCGAACGACCAGTTGCCTTGAGGAGGCTCAAGGAATTAGTAACAAGGCCTAGATGGTAACTTGCTCAAATATCAGGTACTCTTTTGAGGGTTGCTCGTTAGGAGGCAGCTAGTCGATGAAAGTGTCATATAAACTTGAATTTATTCAGACGCAATTACGAGCACATGTTATCACTTAATAGAACTGAATAATAAATGGGATTGAAACGTTGTCATTAATTATAATTATCTTATTAATTCCGATATATCGTCTCCAAATAAAAGACAAACTGCACCTGCTACTAATCAATATGGAAATCTGTCTAATAAATATCCAATTGAAAGAATCTGTATGTCCTACATGTATACAAGTTTGAATAACGAATATTCCTTCCTATGAATTGGTTTTGTTCTCGAATGGGTCACACTAAATTGAGATTCTTTTCAGGATGTAATCAATTGTCGGCATTTTCTTTGAGACTACAGAGCATTTTGTATTAATCTAACAAATAACTTTTAACATTGTCTGCCACCTCATTTATCTTCTGAATAATGCATGGTGGCTTTCCGAAGGTTATCATCTGACCCAACCCATATCGCAATGGACCCTTTTGACCTGCTCTTCGACGGCCATTTTCCGAACTCGAACAATATGATTTGCACAAATATCGGCCCACGCCTGGAAGTTTCAGATTAGTGATGCCTACCTCCCACTCACATTCAATTTTTTTCCCAGAAAGTTAATTTCTGGTTTTCGATAGTTTAATAGTACAGTGAAGACCAACTGGGGGAAAATGTTACATTACTGAACAAATTAATGTTAATTTATAGTACTTTTCTGAGTGCTGTTTGAATGTCACTATTTTGTGGTGGATCGATTCTTTCTTCTAGTTTTTTTTTGGTTTTTTAACAAATACTTGACGTTCGATAGTGACACACACAACTAATCAACTAACACAACAGAATTCACAAAGAATTGCATTTATCGAATCTCTTGTTCTTGCGGTCGAAAATATATCGGTGGAACGTCCAGACGTGCGAGAAGAGCGAAAGGGTGAACACAAAATATACATCAACAACAGACTCAGTGGTTCTGAATTATCAAAACACATTCTCACTGCCAATAGAGATCATACAGTTGAATGGAATGACACTGAAATGATAGCAAGAGAGAGCAATAATGGCACGATACGAAAGTTGGAGAAATTTGCTTTTATCTTGCTGTCTGCGGATGCTTGCTCCTCAAACACCTGGATCACGACTAGCTACCACTCTTTCAAGACATGTCGAACCTCAAATTTTTGACATTTTCAAAAAACGAATCCCAGAAGAGAACAATTGTGAAAGAGTTCTGAGTACAGAAGTGGATTTGGTTTCTGAAACGTCATTTTGATAAATATTAGTGCTTGTATTTTTTTGATAGACAAATTTGAGATATACGAAAAGTGGCTGAGTTTATTGATCCGCCCTTCTACATCTTTATATATTCCAATATTATTTTTATACTTTTCTTCTTTGCAGAATGTTCACCTAGCAGGAAGTGCCTTATATTTTAGTGCTACAAGAAGCTGTGAATGTGGGAGCGTGAATATACTATGATTTTATGTTTATCATATGAATACTTCAACTTTTATCGATAACTGATAATATTCAGCCAGTGAGAGGATTCTTTACATTACTGTACTATTATTTCTATAATATAATATAGTGAAATAACGAAGTGGCGATAATATCGTAGAGTCGTTGTATTTAGAATGAGCGAGATTTCGAATTTTGCTGAAAAAACTATAAATTTTGTGATAAATTGGTATCTCTTACTAGGCAGGACATTTTATGAAATTGAAAAAAATTCCACAGCGTGAACTTCCAGCACATTACAAAATCGTGTCAGTTTGACAAAATATCGATTCAAACTGCCATTGTGCAACTGCTCAAAATTATACAGTGACCGCAAAAAAATCACATTGATTTTTTCAGTATTGATATCTCAGAAGATTTCATTTTTCTAAAAATGAGTAAATGCATTGTCTGTTATCTTAAATGGAATGATCAAATTCCATATTTTTCACCGTGAACATCATAGAATGTGAATTTTATCGCAGATATACTTTTCGAAATATGGAACTTTCTTTAGAAAATGTTATTTGTAGATACAAACTATTGTCACATTTGCAACTGGAGTTATCCATAATGGGAATAAATTAATCCCTTCCTCATTTTTTTCCTTTGTTGTACCTTGATAGTGACATCTGTTCTTGGGTATTCTTTCGAATTATCTGTATTTAAATCCGTTGGATTCTTTAGATTCTCTTTATATTAAATTTTCTTTCATCGAATTCAACCTAATCTAACCTACAACAATCTGAAAAAATTTTAAAAGATATTGAAACTAACAACTGTTAAAACAGATTTCTAATTCACCTCAAAAATTTGCCGTGTTAATTCAAAACAGTTCCATCTCAATGAACGCAGAAACTAAAGAGTAGATTAAATCTTTTTCAACGCTTGTACACATTTCAATATCAATTCTGGATTTTTTTCACAATGTGGTAGGCTACTAACTCAAGAGACTACGAAGGAAACTTGATCCAGCACAGAATGATGACTTTCAAATAGTGTTATGTTCCTGCTTTGTTAAGTCTGCACCAAGAAAATCGACAGTAATCATGCAATACTGTTGATAATACTCCTCAATGTATACAGAAATAAGGGAAACCAAAACTCCAGAAATTGAACGAAGAAGGAGAGGATTCAAAACTAGTAATAGAAGCAGTCACAAATAGGAAAAAAAAAACATGTCGAAAGGTTTCATAGACGAATCTGATCATAGTTCTCATCCACAAAAACATTTATCAGTGGAAGATTTCATTATTTTCAAGAAATATAGGTACTGTACCCCTCACGTCCATCGTATACTACATGTCGCCTGTCACTTTGACGGTTTTCATAAGTTAGTAAAATTCTATTGAGATTTCAAGATGAGCGATACGCACTTATGCTTGTTAGTTGAAGTTTTGGTAAAAGTATCACAGCGACATTACTTTGAAATTTTGGAATATGATTAGAACTACTACTGATGTTTATCAAGCGAAATTCATGGTTAACATTCATATAAAAAAACACTAAAAACTGTAATAGTTGCTCCCAAAATTTTACGGTTTGGAATTTTCAAAGAACGTCATAGTCCTAACATTAATTAGCAATAGTTGTCAAAGTGGTGCAGATTAGTTGGAGTTGTCTTAAATGTGGCACTGAGATTTTAATTTGAAATCTAGAGGTTAATACATGGGCAAGAGATATTTCAATACATTTTGAGAATTTAAAGATTTTTAAGATTCATGGATTGAATTTATCATATAGTTACTATGCCAAAGACTGAATGAGTCAATTAACAAAAGTATCTTCACTATCATCATAATGATTGTAATTTGGATTTTAAGAATATTTGTTGTGAGAGATGCCATGTATGGTTCCACTGGAACTATCCAACGACTATTATTATTATTAATAGCATGATTAAATACAAATCAATGCCAGAAAATCATTTTCAGCCTACCTCTCTAGGTAGGAGAATTAAAAGTAGCGTCATTGTAGATCATCAATGAAATAACTTGTACGGCATTGACGACCTAAACTACTATTAGGTATAATTGTATAAATTTTACCGTTCGTTTATAGAGCACCCTGTATTTCGTAAAATGATAGGAATCAGTAGAGATAGACCGAGAGGTCATGACAGGTGACGTTCACCATTTTTTCGTGCATGCCTTTTTAAGGCTTGAGAACTAACCCTAAAATATCGAAGATAGTCGGAGTTTTAGCCCTCCCGCGCGTCCTCTTCATAAGGAAAAACGCTTTTCTTTCTGTAGCGAATTTTCGTGTTTTTCCGTGATATTTTACTGCATGCCATTGTAATGTACGGAAGTTCAAACTAATTTAAGCTCTAATAATTGATGGCATGCACCCCGCAGCGGCCCAAGATGATCAAAGGGTTATGAAAACCTGAAAAAAATTAAGGGAAATTCCGTGTTTTCAAATTGCATGCCGATGTGAAGAATTGAAGTTTTTGTAATAAAAACACTATGGAAAAATTGGCATGCACCCCTCGTAGGACCAACGGTGAAAAATTTCCGGAAAATTCTGTAAAATTTTAACACCGATTTTCCGTGATTCCAAACTGCATGCCATTGAAAAAATACTTAATTCGTACCATTAATCAATAGAAGCAAATTTGGCATGCACACCAGGGTGTTGCAAAATAGAGGCATGCGCGACGAAAGTTGCAAAAAACACTGAGCAAATTTAGGTGACTTGTTTTTGCATGCCGTTTTAAATTTCATGAATTTACCTTATTTTAAGTCATGAATGTGAATGGCATGCATGTAGCTACAGCCCAATACTCAAAAATTGTGAAAAAATTGAATAAACATCAATTTTTGAATGGAAAAAAAAAACAAAAAAATGCCGTGACTCCTTTTTGCATGCCGCTATGTACTTTTTTGAGCCTAAATGCAAAATAGCATGTAGCTTAATGACAATTGGTTGAATGAACAAAAAAATCGTCCGATTTAATAATTTTATTATTTTTTTAATTTTTTATGACAAATCAAGGTAGAAAATCATTTTCAGCATCATTATTTTATACATGAAGTATTATTAATAAATTCACTCGCCGCCCTATTTGGGTTAATATCCCCATCTCTTACTTAACGCTTAGCCGATGTATCTGAGGCGTGAGTGCAAGTGAGCCAAGAATGCTTTCAGCCAACACCCTCCTACCGCACCACATTCTGCCAGAGCCCAGCTAAATATAAAATTTTGACCTGATACATCATGCCGACCGGTAGCGAACTTGTTGTTTACTTCTATACGGTGGTATAGGCAATGGCGTAGCGTGTAGCGCCTATCATAGGGTAGTAGTAACCTCTCGTGCTAGTCGACATATGATAGGCCACGTTTAGACTAGAGATCGGGAGATTCGAGTCATTTGAATTCATTTTTTTTTTTAATTCTTGAATGTTGGACTGAACATGTATGTTATTTCAGCCATTAACTTGAAATAATGTTTATTCAATCAATTTTCATGGAGCTACGTGCATGCCATTTCGTATTTCAACTAAAAATAGTACCTACCAACAAGCTACAAACGGCATTTTTTGTTTTTTTTTTCAATTCAATAATTGATGTTTATTCAATTTTTTCACAATTTTTGTGTGTTGGGCTGTAACTACATGCATGCCATTTACATTCATGACTTGAAATGAAGTGAATTCATCAAATACAAAACGGCATGCAAAAACAAGTCACCTAAATTTGCACTGTTTTTTTGCAACTTTTATTATTATTTATAATACGATGGGCTTATTCAACATGCATGCCATTTGAGTTAGATAATTATTCCGTTATAAAATTAATATTCATTCTTATTAGGAGTGATTTGGAATCACGGTAAATCGGTGTTAAAATTTTACAGAATTTTCCGGAAATTTTTCACCATTGGTCCTACGAGGGGTGCATGCCAATTTTTCCATAGTGTTTTCATTACAAAAACTTCATTTCTTCTCATCGGCATGCAATTTGAAAACACGGAATTTCCCTTAAATTTTTTTCGGGTTTTCATAACCCTTTGATCATCTTGGGCCGCTGCGGGGTGCATGCCATCAATTATTAGAGCTTCAATTAGTTTGAATTTCCGTACATTACAATGGCATGCAGTAAAATATCACGGAAAAACATGAAAATTCGCTACAGAAAGAAAAGCGTTTTTCCTTATGGAGAGGACGCGCGGATTTCTAAGAAGTGAATATATTGAAGAGCTACAGCAATACGTAATATTCATAATTCTGCAAAAAAATTCTGCAAGTCGTCGTAGCGCAAAATTGTTGATGAAACAGACATTGTTTATGATAGGTATGAAAACAGATGTAGGGGTTCGTTCGAATCCGGCGTTAAGAACTTTTTATTTTTTTATCAATTCTTTGTCTTGTAGGTTCAACCTGATTCTGGGAATTTCGGAAGCATACTATACTGTACCTTCTTCTTAGTTTCAGTTCTTTATTGAATTTCATTTGTTAGTTTCATAAAAAAAATTTAATGAGATGTTATTCGTGGGAGTAGAGTGCCTTTTCCTCCCCTGAAATAAAATTTCATCCTCGGAAAGAAAGAAAGCACTTTGCTCCCTTTGTTATACGAATACAGAGAATTCCATTTACAAAGAGCCACCCTGGATAACTTCTGGTACAGTGATTTTCAGGAGAAATAAAAAACACGTCAACAATAGTATACAGGAGGACACATTTTGACATATTCACATTTGATGTTATTTCCCCTATCTCACCCCCAGAGCATGTCACCAATTTTTTTTGAATGGATCACCCTATATTTTTCTGCATTATCAGATGCTCCATGATGAGCAGATTGCAACAAAGTATAATACATATGGTCTGAATCTTATGGTTCGGGACCTACAAATTAATTGAGTTGAAAACGAGCCAACCTGAATAACTTCTGGAGCAATGATTTTTAGGAAAAATAAAAAAAAATGTCAATGATAGTATACAGGGCATACGCTGGGTTGGGAGAAGGGGTCCTACAGTATGGCCACCAAGGTCTTCGGATCTCACTCCTGTAGATTTCTTTCTATTTGGTCATTTGAAGTCTAAAGTGTATGAGATAGAATCAATAACATAAGAACATTTGAGAGAGAATATCATGAGGCATTGCAGAGGAATAATCTCTTTTTCTGATTTATTGCTTCCATATTTGTCTCTAGAACGAATGATTCAGAATGTGGCCTCCTGTTTAATTGTGGACATGGTTTTTCATTTTTACTGCAAATCATTGTTTCAAAAGTTATTCAGGGTGGCTCGTTTTCAACTCAAATAATTTGTAGCTCCCGAACGATGAGCTTCAGACCATATGTATTGTACTTTGTTGCAATCTGCATCATGGAGCATCTGATAATGCGAAACAATATAGAGCGATCCATTTAAAAAAATGGTGCTATGCTCCGGGGGTGCGATAGGGGAAGTAACATCAAAAGTGAATATGTCAAAATGTGTCCTCCTATGTACTATTGTTGACGTGTTTTTTTATTTTTCCTGAAAATCATTGTACCAAAAGTTGTGGATTAGAGCCATAAAGTCTCACGATCTCATTCTGAATCATTTTGTTTCTAGGGTAGTTTTTGGATGTATATACACTCAATTCTATGAATTGTTCTACCTCTTCAGACTCCATTAAGTACGTGTGGGTGAATGGCTTGGAATGGATCGACCGAAGAAATTCAACTTCCAATTAAGTTGTACGGCCCAACTTTGTAGACGTCTTTATAGGAATATTGTACCAAGTTTCGTGTTTTTGTTATAAATTTAACGAAATGGGCGATACGAGCACATTCTTGGCAGAGTTCCCTTGTATTACTGCCAGCGCGGAAAAATTAAATGTATCGTGTCTGCGAAAGTATAGAAAATTGAATCAAATGAAAAATTTTACCGAGTTCTAAAGTGTGCGGCAATCGTGTGTATTTCTCGAGAGTGACTTTTATTTTCTTGAATGGAGGATGCTTCTAGAATTCGGAATTAGGCGGTTTGTTGCTTTATACTCAAGCGATGGTAGATTTTACGCTTTTCATTTACTTCATTGATGCGGGCAATATTATTGATTTTGGGACAAAGAATGACACTTGAAAATCCTAATATCCATGAAGTCATTAAATATCATCCGTAAATCTTTCAACGATACTTCATTTTCAATGGTCACCTGAATAACCCTGATTCGTCTTCATAAAACGGAGTTCAAAATTCTAGACTATAGCTATAGCCTGAATCATGGAGCAGGGAATTACCCTTCTACACTTGTATATATTCCAATATCAATTCTTATTTTATCAGATTGTGTTAGGTTAGAAACCTACGCAACAAATATTGATCCACCACAAAATAATGACGTTCAAACAGTATATGGAAAGTCGGTATCAATGAAGATGGGATTGCCACATGATGACCGACTTCTGTTGGAGTCTTCAGCGAGATTGTTCTGGTGACCGGCATGCTAGAAAGTCGTATAAAAGAAAATTGTGAAGTGATAAATGGTGAATGTTATTTATGTATATCTCTGCATTTTCATGTCTATATTTAATAGAGATAATTTACTAATATATATTTTCTTAATGGTAGTACCGTAGTAGGAGTCATTGACGACTGCATCTTGAACACCCGAAAATTTCTAGAGAACATAGATTGGTTTTATTCTCATTACAGATATTGTTCTTGAAAAGTATGCACCTAGCATTTTTTTTCTCTTTGCAATTCAAAGCAGAAATGATTGGACACGAAGAGTTTGATTGTGTAAGGGACACATTTCAGACATCTTCTCGAACATATGCATTTAACCCCCATCGAGGAGATATAACAACCTTAAATTTTCAAATGAAAAGTGGGGTCGAATGAAAATTACAAAATGATTTTTCTATTTATTGAAAATCACTCGAAATGGCGTACATTTACTCAATGATTTTAGTAAGTTGTGTTTGTACCGACTGATCTGATAAAAAAGGGAACAGGTTGTTGAGTTCATTGAAACGATCCTTTAACAAAAGTTGAAAATTTGATTCATTTGCTTCCATGCAATATCAAAAATTTTGTTGAAATTCATTTCTAACATTTTGGTATGATGGGATTCTGCGGTTGGTGTTCCACATTGCAGACGAATCAGGTATCATTTTATCAGGATGAATGTTCTTCAACAAGCTAGCAATGAGTCTAGCAAAACTCATTTAATGAAAATGAAAGTTAACAATTTCAACTATTTCTGAAATGTAATTAACCATGTTTTTTGACGTAATTGAAATTATTTCCGAAGGAAACGACCCGAAACAATGCTAAGACTTAAATGAATGTTTGCCTAAATCATTTTCCCACACTCAATTGCAGTTTTCTCAACAAAAAAAGCAGACGATAAATGGGGAATTTGATTGTAATGAAAAATTTCAACATTCAAACCTCGCTTTCCTCAAAATGATTCAATTGTGGAATGTTTGTATTTAATTCTGATTTTCAAATCCTAAAACATATTTGTATACTTTATCAGTGCTAAAATTATCGTGTTGAAGTTCTTCATGCCGATTTTGCAATAAATGTTTGGATAAATTCACTGAATATGATATCATTGAAAAAATAATTATATACCTTTTCACATGATATATCACTCAACCCCACTTTCCATTTTTGAATTTCAGGGTTGTGACACCCTCTTCCTATTGGCTAAATAGTTAATAAAAATGTGAACATACTCGGTATACATATATTCCCTGTAGATTTCTAACGACAATCATCGTGTTTTTTTGGAACCTCATCGTACATGGTGAGTAGAATTTGTGGTAAGGAAGAATACTTCGACCATTGCCGCATCGCCTTCGAAAATGTCTGCCGCAGATACAGACTAAACGTCAGGCCCAAAAACCTGCGGACCAAGACTGAGAAGCCCGGAAACTTCTAACAATTCATTGTGGTATTTTTGAATCAGGAGAAAGGTTTGAAACATGATTGAAAAAAAAAAAAATTACTGAGAACTAATTGAACACGTCGCTTGAAGGAGAGTCAAAGAACATTTCGAGTAGAAAAGAAGCGGAACAGACAATTTTGATTATGGCAAAAATATTATAATCTAGAGTGATATTCTCGAAACTTCATCGTGTAATGAGCAGTTTTGAACTTCGCCGTTTGGATGTTTTATTTTATTCTACATGATAAAAATCATTTTTATTATCTGACCTGATTCTTGAACTTGCAATTTTTAAATACGGACCTCATTTCGTTCTTCTCTCGATTGTTGTTTCTGTTTCCATTTGTCATTTTTGGAAATTATTTGTGAAATCAGAAAAATATCTTTACGAAGTACCCATCTGTGTGTAAAGTTATTACTTTAATCGATATCCTCTAAAAAGATACTACGTTTTATCACAGGAAATATATTCCAGGTTTGAAAAACCTGAATTTGAAATAACGCCTATTCGAGTTATCGAATCGATTTTGAATCACGATTGAATCATGGCTGATAATGCTTCTTTATTGAAATTAGTTCTACAATATTTCAGAATGTGATGAAATTAAGTCCATTCGACCCATTATTAAGTCCGTAATGAAAACGTAAGTAACTAATGTTGATCAAAGAGGGTCGGAACATCTACGATTGGAGAAAATTTGATTCCTTAATTCGAAATGATGTTTGCTGGAAAAATATGGCACATAAAAATGCAGGTCCATATTTTGAGATTTACATGTGAGAGTGGCCTGAATCAATACAAAATGTTGAGAACAGTGCCGAAGATCCATTACCACGGCCATTGCCAAATTGAAGGAGAACTAAATGCTATTGATGGAGATGCATCCAAAAATAGATATTCAAATTTTTCAGTTGGATGTGTTGAATTTGGAATTTGTCAAAAAGATATCAGATTTGTACTGGAAATTTTGTAAAATGTCTGGAATATGTTTTTTTCCTGACAAATTGAATCTGAGGGCCCCCCGGACGAGAAGGAGATTTCCCGGCCTAGTCCGGGAATACGTTTTTTCCGGACTATGCCGGAAAAGACTTTCTCAAGAGAGCGTCCGGGAGCCCCTTGCCAGTTTGACATCGAAATGACCTACACACCAAGATAAACGAATTTTTGGAGGTGTTCATTTTTTCTCAGGCTACCTACAGGTCAACAGAAATATTTTGTTGAGGGGGTGAAAATATTCCGGAATCAATCTTTTAGGTTTTTCCTCCCCTAGAAATATCTTATAATTTCTGTTTTTGTGGTCATATTGTGATATTTGCTCCGATATGTAACTACAATATTAAAAAGATGCAGAATTGAACTATTTTGTCAGTTACGTGTGTTATTTTCATGAATTTGTTGATTTGATCGACAAATTCATTTGAAAAAATGCTTATGCTTCCCTTTGGCGACCGAAGTTTCAGAAGCTAGTCTGCTTTTTGTTCGAAGCCTAATTTGGAAAATTTCCAATCGAATTGCAATTTTGGTACGTAGTCTCAAAATGTGACACTTACATCTAATTCATCAATAGCCATACCAAGTGTTGATCTTGACAGAACCTACTTCAAATTCAATCTTCCCAGTTCAACTTGCCTCTTCAGAAGAAGCATTCAACATAAACAAGTAGCAATATCTTCATTCACGTTTAACAAAATGCAAGTAGCTTTTTCTGGAAAGATTCAATTCAAAGTAGGTTGAATCAAATTCAACACTAGATATAGCTATGAATGAATAAGTCATGCCAGTGCCACATTTCAACACTACGTACCAAAAATTGCAATTTCATTGAGAATTTCCCAAAATTGGCTTGAAAAAAGAGGCAGACGAGCTTCCGAAACATCGCCAAAATGAAGTATACGCAATATTTGAATAAAGTTGTTGAATTAAATCTCCTAATTCATAAAAATGCAATACGTAACTGACAAAATAGTTGCAGTTACGTATCGGGGCAATTTGCCCAAAAAATATCATAAGAAGAAGAAGAAGAAGGGGCCTTTCCTTTTCTTTTCTAGTGGAGAGAAAACCCAAAAAATGGATTCCAGTAAGTATTTCATGTTGACACCAAAGCGATCAGAGTAAAAAACAATTGTTTCAAAGAAATTTGTGAAAAGTCTGATATAAGTGGTGTAACTCACAGATTTGTCGCCCATTTAATGATCTCCATTTTCATCTACAGCAAATCACTTCCGAAGCTTACAGTCAGTCACATGATAAAGAAAAGAAATATGATGAAACCGAAAGTATAGCTTTATTTGATGATGTGCACTCGACGGGTTCAAACAAAAACTGAACCTCTCGTCGAAAACGCTCCAAGTCTCCTGGACAAATTGCACATTCGTCCTCGAATCAAACACCTCAACCCTGTTATAAATAACGATCCTTTTTACCCTTTGGCTTTTTTCAGTGGAGGGTTAGGTCGCTATACTCTGTCAATTCCACGAACCATAAAAAACCCTTTCGTCAATAAAGAATTCATTCTAACACTCGAAGGTCTCGGCAACCTTTTGAGGCGAAGAAGCTGCAAAGGTTGATCGTGCAATAAAAAATGCAAGTGAGCAGTTTATTGACGATAAATTGTCGAGTCTGATGAGGTGCCGGTTTATGAGTGATGGCAGTGCTTGTAGTTGATTTTGAGGATGATGTTAGAAACTGTTTTTTCTTCGAAGAAATGTTTTTCTTACACACTTTCAGATGTATCATAGAAGATTTCAATACAACTGAATGATAAAAACGTAAGAAAATCATTGTACAATAATTTCCTCCTCACGTATTCGAGTTGTATAGGGATTTTTTTCTCGAACTCGAAGTTAGGAAGATGAAAGTTGATTGAATGTCTGTGTATATCACCAGTATTCGATATTAATATTTCAATAATTGAGAAATGAAAATGATTTCTGTTCTCACTGAATTCGAAAAACAAGGTATTCGAATTATGTCACTACTACTATATTTTTTTGGTAAAATTCATGATCAACCACTAAGATGAAAGACTAATGCTTGCTTTTATTGGATCAGAATTTGAAAATCGAGTACAATAATAATAGTAGATTATACCACGAGTCAATGATGATCTTTATTGCGAGTAGTATACTCTACTTTATTTACGACTAATTTATTTATCGTAAATAAATGATTCTCCAGTTTCATTCATCTCAATACAAATCCTACCTTTTTTATATATGCAGATTCACACGAAAAAGAAACCCTGTAATGTTCAAAGTACATGAAATAATTAACATTTACTTCGAATTTCTGAAGTTTGTGAGCATGAGGAAAACCTCGATTGGCAAGGAGTTCCAAAGCTGTTCTATTGAAAAAAGATCCCTGAGCAATAATGTTCGACAGGTCTCCAAGTTCACGACAAAGGGGTGGGAATTCTGTACTCATCCAGTCATCCATGTAGATATTGCCAAGGGTAGAACGATTGATAACAATTCAGAAGAGCACCGACCGTGAAAATATCTATAGAAGAGAGACAGGTCTCCGACCCTTCTACGATGTTCCAATGAAGTGAGCGAGTCTGTGAGCGAAGAATCACCAACAAGACGGATTGCCTTTCTCCGAATGGAGTCGAGAAACTTCAATGAATGTTTTGATGCCAAGCTCCATACATGAGAACTATATTCCAAGACAGTTCGTATCTGTGTCTTGTAGATCATCAGAAGCTGACGAGAAGTGAAGTATTTCTTTGCACGAAATAGGAATCCAAGTTTCTGGGAAGCACCTTTAGCGATCGATCTCACACGGTGTTCCCATGAGAGATTATCGCTGATCGTAATTCCTAGCATCGAGATACTTGGCTTTGTAGGAATAGTTACTCCTGACATCTGAATACTTGATGATGATAGATCGGCTTGCCTTGAGAGACTTGCTTGGGTTTTCCTAGCATTAAATTCTACCAAGTTCATGTTACCCCATTCTATTTTTTTCACCAAGTCATCGTTAATGTTATTGACGTGAATATTACTTTGAATTCTTGTTTCTCGAGCTAGTATGGGGACTCTGAAAGAGAAACTATTATGGTTGTTTGTATGCTTCTATGAATTTTATCAACCATATACTCCTTGTCAAGAACTTACTATTGTTTTTTCGGATGTCATTGACTACGGGTTGAAACAACTAATGTTCGTGGGAGGTTATTTTGGTCGGATAGGACATCCTTATCCGAAAATCATCATGACCAAGGTCATCAATCCGATTTCGATAACAATGAAATATTATTAGTTCAACCTTTGTTTGGGAAAGCCGTATGTGGTTTTTATTTTCGTTCCATATATAAAAACTGTCGAAAGAAGTTGCAGGGATCGACCGTATACCTATAGCAGTTGAATTCAGTGACTCGACCCGTCGAGATAGATTCGTTCGCAAAACATTTTTATGCTCATTGGCAGCAATCAAGTGTTAATTTCAAATTACTATTTTGTCCGTGTCGGCTATTTGTTCGGTTTTCGCACAAAGTTTGTGTGTTAATCAAAATACGTTATTACTTAATCAAAATACGTTATTACTTTAATTGTGACTATTGGTGTGGTTTGTTCTTCGAGGAGAAAGTTGGAAGAACCATCGCCGATCAAGAAAAAGGGCCCTTTTCGGCAGAGAAATCAAGCAGCTGTTGAACCACCTATGCTCATCGGGAGTCAGATCACTGGTGAGTCGTTTCTGCAACTGTCACAAGAATATTTTGACGAGCGTTTCGGGAAATCAAGGAAAAATATTCAATTTATGTTGATTACGTTCATTTTTCAACCACATTAGGCTATCGTAATCCAACGACCTCGAAATCCCAATAGTTTTCACCGATGAAATATTATCGTATTGTCATTTTCAACCAATACTTTTTCGACAGATATTAGTTCCATATCAACATTACAGATTTAAAATTTTTTGTCATCGAAAGCCAACTGGTGATTATGTCATTAATCGATTATATTGGAACTTTTGGTGCAAGAGTGAAAACTTCCTGTTCATTACCTTAACCTTCGGTATCAAATTTATTACTGATGAATCGAACTTTGTGAGCGAAGCCAATCAACAGAAATGGAAGTTATGCAGAACTTTCATTCACATTTGTAAACGATCAAAATGTTGACTAATTAATCCTTGGAAATGAAGAAATCTAATTGCGAATTATTTTTCTGAATGTCTCTGGAAATAACGTTTCGAACACCTGATAGAGTATAGTCATGTAATGAATATTTCACATTGTTCGAAAAAATAAAAGTCAGAGGGCGTCATATCAGGCGATCTAGCGGGCTATTCTGGGGGCTAACGTATCCACCGCGTTTGATCATTGTTATTCATCCATTCTTAAACTAGCCTGTTGAGGTTAGACCACACAATCATTCGAAAAATCAGTTGGGTTTCGCTCAACACTTTGATCTGTAATTTTCTTCTGTGGAGAAACCTGCACTGGCACCGGTCGGATATGATGCAATGCCCTTTCATGATATTAGCCAGGGGGAAGTTGTTTTCCGACAGGTGCTTGCCAAAAACTACTGTGTAGGTAGTTTGAGACTGGCCTGAGCGGATTGTACAGGAGATGATTTGATTCAACGCCAGTCTTCAAGCATGCCCGTCGACTATATCGAATGTTTTTAATCTGTAATAGGTGTATCCACTTCGAGGTGACCTAAAAATTCTAGGTTTTATGGATAGATTTGGCATCCCCGACAAATTATGGATCCACACCAATAACGTGGGTACATTCTGTTCATTTACTGTGACGTCATCAGAGTTCGGTGAGCTCAAATGAAATATCAGAGCCACAAGTAACTATAAGAGAAAAGTTGATGAGCATCGGAATCTTGGATTTCTATTTCGTGCGAAGAATGACTTCACTTTGCGTCAGCCCTTAATGATCTACAAGGCAAAGATACGGCGCCGGCGTCTTGAAATATAGATCTCATGTCTGGGACTAGGACCAAAATATTCATTAAAACTTCTTGGTTCAATTTAGAGAAGGCAATCCGTCTCTTTGGTGATTCTTCGCTTACAAACTCCCTCACTTCGTTGGAACATCGTAGAAGGATCGGAGACTTTTCTCTCTTCTATAGATATTTTCACGGTCGGTGCTCTTCTGAATTGTTATCAATCGTTCAAAACCCTCAGACGTATGAACACGCATGACCTGACGAACTCTTGCTCTGGGATCTTTTTTCAATAGAACAGCTGAACATTGGAACTCCTGAAAGAGCTTTTTCTTGAGGCTTACAACATTTGAAAATTTGAAGTTAATGAACTTCGGAACTCCTTGCTGGAAGAGCTTTTTCCTGACATTTAAAAATTTGGAGTTAATGTTAAATCGTATCGCCCTCCTGTCTCTTGATTGGCACAGTGTTCTTTAAAATTACTTGGCTTCCGTTTCGTGTGAATTTGTATACCAAAAATTTTTCGAAGGGCACAGTACAGAAGCCAAAATTTGCAATTTTGAAAGTGTTGGGATCGAAAATTGAATAGAACTGGCCGCAAACTGCAGGAGCAAGGAAGCAACAAAAGTTTGTGCCCTCATGTGAAAAATCAGTCGAAGGCATCTATAGGAAAAGTTTAATTCCTCAGGTTTCCTTGAAATTCCTTCTGGAATGTTGAATCCGCTCGGATTGTTGCCAATGTCTCTTCGCCAGATAATAACAAACAAAGTAAAGCATATGCTGTATTTCGAAAGTTACAATTTCGATAATTGAAAAAACCAATATTTCCTGTAATTTTCTCACTACCTTAGCTACATGATCTGGAAAGCTCAATCTAATCCTGAAATCGTAAATGAAGTTTAGTGATCGGACCAAATTTCAGGATCGGACTTTCATCAACTCAAGGGCCTGGCCGCTTGGGAAAAGTTATCAAAATAAACAGACACTATGCTGGTGAACGAAATTTCCCCAAATTCGAGCTACTCAAATGAATCGAGTTCATCTACTTTTCGGTGATTTCATTTTCATGACATCGTCAAAGTTGTTACTTGTATCAGGGTTTTATATTTCGGGTTATGATAGTAACTATCGTTACCTTGTGTCGTCAATTAAATTACAGAACTTATTCAAAATTGGTCTAATAATAATTTGATTCATTTCTCTATTATTATATATTAGAATGATTAGATCTGGTATGATTCCTTCTGAATAAAAAAGAAAGTATCTTCAGGGATGTTGTTCGTTTTGGACGAACTTCTCGCAGATGCTATAAAAAATAATTTTCTGTGATAACTGCTGCTAGAGGCAACACAACTAACTCCAGTAAACAACTCCATTCCACCGAAACTAGTAAGTCTTCTTGACGTTATGCAGGCCATTCGTTTTTATGACATTTATGTTGTCCGCATTTTCTGTCACTGCTTCAAACATATAACTTGGTAGTTTTGGATTAATATATAATTCAACTTGGGTTCACTTCGCTATCAGAGTATAAAGTCAGTGGCAGTCCGCAGAAGTGTCAAATTGTAATATGTATAAAAAAATGGTGTACTTACATCATTTGAAGAAAATCCGTCCATTTCTATTTTCATTCTATATATGAGATTGACTCCCAAGCTGAAGGATACCCTTTAAATTTGAAATGTGGCAAGGGAGTCTGCGTAGATGGTTGTGTACCCGGCCTCGTCATATTGGAAAATGAGTACGTTCCATGGTTAAGGGGTCTGCAAATGAACATGTTGTTCTAGAGACATGGCGTATGGAATAAGTAGAGAAGACAGACCACGGAAGGACTTTTATCAAAGTCGATGGCGTTTAGTATAAAAGTACCATTAATAACTTTTTTTCGATTGTTAAGTTGGCAGGAATTCGGTCGAAATGTTGAAGGAAACCAATTGTTTGATTTTCGACGTTTCGAAACTTCATTGTTTCATCTTCAGGGCTTCGACCTATAAAAACAAGAACATACATGTTGAAATGGGATTCTAGAATGTAGATAAAAACTTCTGAATTATGTGAAATAACATTCGTTTATTTTGTTTTCATCAAGAAAACTACACTGTAGGATCCCATTTTAACATGTATGCTCTTGTTTCCATATTTCAGAGTCCTGAAGATGAAACAGTGAAGTTTATTAACATTCATAACTACTATTCGAAATGTTCATATGAATGTCATTCAATGGTTTTAAATTTCACTGCTCAATATTACGAGGTCTAGATCTCTGTTGGTAATCTGTCAGATCTCAGATCATCTTTTTATATATTTTTTGAGGATTGCTCTAACACTTTTTTTTCTTCGACCAGCCAAATGGAAATGAAATAAGGCAAAAAATCAACGCTGTTTTGATATCAAAGAGATATAAACTCACGAATCAACCAGGATCCGAACCCAATGTATCATTGCTCTTCAACAAAAATGTTTATCAATCGAGGAAGAAATATTTTTGACGATACATATTTTCTCACTACAATGAAGTGAAGTGACATATCGGGAAAACGTCTCGACCTTCGAAAGTGCGAAAGAGTGAACACAGGAACAGACAGATAGATGCTTCTAAATCAGAGCACATTCTTGCTGCCGATGGAGATCACGCAGTAAAATGGAATGACACTAAAATGATAGCAAAAGGGGGCATTGGCAGGAAACGAATATTAATGGAATCTGCTTGCATCATGCTGCCTGGTGAAGATTGCATCTTTATGAGTTCGCTTGATATGGATCGCGGATGTTTGCCCTTCCTAAAGAACAAAATGTTATTTCAGAAATTGAATCTTCGACAAATTTTAATTACGAAAATTGTCAACAACGAATATTTGCGTATGAGTCTCGAAAACCGTGTTCTGTGATTTTTATCCTCTGAAGGATAATTGTCACAACGTTTCGGCAAAGTCTCATTTGCCATCTTCTAGGTGATGATTGAGTTTCGACCTCCGAACTCGAGTTCGGAGGTATTATTTCTTGTATTCTATATTTTTGATAGTCAAACTTGATATATACGAGAAGTTCCAGACTAATTGGACTTGTTCTATACACAAGGAACTTTTTTTCGCAGCAACTTTTCGGAGTAGATAATAAATCTGCCCACCTACATTTGAAACTCAGAAGAAAATCTTTTTCTCACTTTTCAATTTCACTTGCACTCACCACAACCACTATGCTGTTGACGCTACTGACATCAGCTGGTCGAGAGAAGCAAGGCCAAACTGATAATAAAGGGTTGTATAAGATCATATCTTCCAAAGGTCATTCAAGTAATTTAAAAAAATCCTTTTCAAATAAATGACCGCTGTAAATCGTCGTTGAAGGGTTAAACGGATTTACTGGTGGATTTTTTGGGTATCTGTATTCCATGAAAAAACTATCGAATATTTCAGATGGTCGCTTGACTACCTCAAAATGTGTTTTTTATTGGGTGTTTATATTTGTTTGTCCGCAAGTTACACCGCAAGATTCTTGGTTGCGGTCTGGTTAGTTTTATTCATTTTTGCACATGTTGTGGTCTATTTGGTGAAGTGTTTGGTTTTTTATTTGCAACATTGGTCTGAATTATTATGATAGTAGGTATGCATTGTGACGTTGATTCCATTACAATAGTAGTTCACGAAAAGATGGGGATGAAGTTGTCATTGATAGGGAAACTTCTAATTTTTCCACCCACAGGTAAAGGAATTTGAAGGAATTCTTTTTTATCATGCTGCCAGGAAAAAGGTGCATCTCAATGAGTTGAGTTGAAATGAAACGCAAATAGGCACCCCCATTACAAAATGTCATGTCACATCTCAGATCTTTGACAGATTTTTTACGAACAAAGATTCGACAAGTTGAATTTTGAACGGGTATTAAGAATGGAAGCATATTGGGTTCAGAATCGTTCACAAATATAAGTAGTATTCATGAATATTTTTTTTATTTTCTCAAGAGACAAAATACCAGTTTTTCCCAATTGTGTGATGTGCTCTTTCAGAAGGAATATTTTCCATTCCAACTATTCGGGGGAGACAAGAAATTTCCCCTTTTAAAGTAGTTTCGATTGAAAATGTATTCGTTATTCATTCAGTATAAAAAAATAAACCATGCCTCACAAAAATAGTAAAAAAAAAAACAAAATTTTCAATCATATCATTAATTTAAAATTCAAAACTCATGAGTCCTTATTCGAATCAAATAAAGTTCAAACAACTTTTTGTTGAGAAGTATTAATGTTTACCATTTCACCTATATCTTTCACTACATTTTCTGCTGCTGATATTTTATATTAGTGATGAAGGTTATTTCACAAGGTCAAGTTTTCTTAATGCTTCAACAATTAAGAAAATTTCATCCGAATTGAAGTTGATGATTGAAGGGAAGAAAAAGGAATACTGAGTCCTGCGTTCATTTCTCTCGAAAATCCTACCCGAGTATGGCTCTATATTTTCTTGTAACCTGGTATATATACCCTCGATACTGCAATATTGTAATTGTAGTAAATTGAATTTATGGTAAACATCATACTCTAGGAAGTTTCTGTTATGAGCCTTGCACATAACTATTGTTGAATGGCTGAAAAATTAAATTTCAGTAATGTACCTCGTTTTCTATGAGCTGAAATATATTTTTGAATAAGTATTTCAACTATTTTTTCTTCGATTTTTTTTGTGTTCTCAATCTACCAATAGCAGGGGACGAAAGTTGAAGGAATTTTTATCATCTCGTCTGCGGGTGCTTGCATATCAAACAAATCTGTTGATATGTATCGCGCCTGACTGCCACTTTTACCAGAAAATGAATCTAAGGAGAATATTTGGGAAAGATTTCTGAAAACGGAAAAAGGATTTGGTTTGCGAAACGTCAAAGGTAAGAATTATGAAAAGTATCACTTGCATTTCATTGATAGGTGGAATCGAGAATTACGAAAAGTTGTGACTAACAGAACGTGTGACATTAAGAAGGGGCTGTTTTTCACTTAACGCAGTAACTTATAGGGGTAGATTGATAATCACCCCCTCTCACTTGTATGATTCCAACAAAAATCCTCATTTTTTTCAGATTGGTATAGGTTTGAAACCCAAAAAAACTACGAGGAGAGAATCCATCCACTACAAAAAAAATTACATTCAAACTGTATTCCCAGTACATCTATAGATTTTCTTCTCAGTTTCAATCGGCTCAAATTCTTTTCACAAAATAACTAAACGAGTACTTCAATACACATTTACTAGATAGTAGTAATAGTCGTATGTACTAAAATTTCTTCACCTCATTATACCGGGTGCGCAGAATTTAGTTCACACGTGATATCTCGGTAATTGAAGACAGAGATGTTGAACAAAAAAAAATTGTAATCTTGTCGCACAACACCAGTATTTATTGGATGTCAAAATTATAACTAACATGTTTATAAAATACAATTCATGACCAACATTCACATCAAAAATCAAATAACACACTAAAATAAAATTGAACTATAAATAACCGCTCACCAAATACTCAGGATTTTGAATTTTGAAACAATGTCGAAAATTTCAAAGACCTTAACTTGATAGGGCAAATAAGCGTGTTAAAGTGGTGCAAATCAGTTGAAATTTTCGCCGTAGTGGCGCTGCGATTTTAATTTGAAATCCTAATAGTTGACCACTATCATATCTGATATATACTTCATTTCATACTTCATTTCCCACCAAAATCCATCATCGGCCTACGCTTCGACGTCAGTCGAATAAGACAGAATTTCTTCCTCTATTCCAACATTCATTTTTATTACTCGAATTGATTGAAGATTCTTACAATTTCATTCAAAGATCGGAACAGCCTAAAGTAAGACCTAATTCACAACGTTTCCTGAACGGCGGTTTACTGCTCATAAAAAATTTACTACCGTCATAAAGATCGCACAGTTTATGGTTTGTGTTGTATACTAGAGACACTACTGGCAGTATAAAAATAACTTATTGAAATTCGATCAAGGATTATGATTCAAGGATGCCTTTAAATATTCATGGAATACTTCATGCCATCATTGATTGAAATGCGTAGCCACCTCGTGCTTTGTGCGGTTCTTACATTTGTTAGAAGAATTACTCATACTTTCATCCATACGGCTTCTTGATTTGATGAATAAATCTCATGAGACGTGACTCGAGGCCGTAGTCGAGAATCAAGAGGGTTGTTAAGATCAAAATGTGACTTTTGTGCCTCAAAATGAAGTCGCATATTTGTATCCAAAATAGGCGTATTTGGAGATAACGCATTATTGATGAGAATCGAACCACATTAGGGCTTGCTATGTTTTCACACTCAATTATTATCAACAATGCGTTGTCTTCCAAATAAACTCATAATTTCCAATTTGATACTTCGCAAGTCATCCGTAAAAGGGAGGGAGTTAGCTGGGTTTGAACTTGATCGGCTGGTAAAGATTGTCAAATATAGAAAGCGACCTTTTATCTCCTATAATTCTTATAGAGAGTTGAGTTCGCTTCGTCTATTTGACAAGCTGTCAAGATTCAAGTTCTCATGAATCCAGCTTTTCAAATTCCCACTCTTTAGCTGTATAGTAAGTTCACCCAAGGAAATAATGTCACATGTGCACAACGATCATTCTGAAGTAAAGACTTTTGACTTATGTGGAAAGCCATCAAATTAAATCACTTTTGGTGGAAAAATCAATAGTGTGAAGTCACTGATCCCTCAGAGGGCGCCAACAACAACACTTTTAGACTAAGAGTATGGTCTCTAATACATAATTTAATAATTCTTCAAAAACTCTTTCCAATACTTGTTAATTTTTCATCATTTTCAAACTAACGAAAAATCTTATTTCAGTTGGAATTTAATTCGAAAATCGTTTCATCTTATTTCAATCCTCTAATTATTCTACATGATAAGTAACCCACCTTTGGCGTGAATTAAAACTGGTTCGAGTTTTTCACGAAATTGAGACCCGAGCCGGGGGTTACCACTGCTAGAATAGATCAATTCCACTACTAATAACTCAGAAGTTGCAAGTCCGGTAATGAAGTGAACCAATGATGGATTGAGAATTCCCCTTTCTCATTTGAGAATACAGAGTTGACGATTCCCCTGACAGCAATGAGTGACTGTGAACAAATAATTTTTCAACATATAATAGTAAAAATGATACCTTTTAACCCCAAACTTTGAGCGACTTTTATATTTTGTCCGGTTCGAAAATTAAAAGGAAAGAATATTTTTGCAGCCACACTGTATGTGTTCTTCAGCAAATAATATACAGTTGTCTGTAACAATTTCCTTGTTTCACAAGTTCCAGTTTCCTTCCAAACCATGGTTAGGAAACGGTTTATTTGTAAATATTTTTGAGATTGTTCATTTTATAATCAGCACCACTACTGGTTTTTATAATCAATCATTGCACGACAGCCATAGTTAGGTTGCTCATTCTTTTCTTTGTCTTATATAATTGTTCTGTTTTTTCGGGGTTAAGTGTGAGAACATATATTTATTGTGAAGTTTCCTTTTTTTCGGCTAATATTGTTTTTCTCTTGTACTTGTATGATGCTTCTCTATTGTATTTTCCATCAATTCATAAATAAAGCAATTTCTAGGCTGACGAAGTTTGCATATTTGAAAAATCAAATGTCATTTTTCAAATGTTTGAGATATTGATAGCCTATAAGATTTTATTTATGAATATTTCATCTTATAGACTGCCCAGAGGATAGACGTTGAATGAAAATCTTTCCAAAATGCACTCTTCGAATATTACTGGTCTTTATTCATTTTAGAATTATTCCAGCTTCCTAATATAGAGTAAAAACTGCTAATGATAAGTTTCGTTCTCCATTAGTTTTAATTAATCACGCTCACTGGATATTTACGCCTACATTAAATCACAGAAATAAATGCGAATTGCATGTTTGTTTACCCACTTCAATAACAATTTATTTTATCTCCGGGGTAAATGATATGTGAATGTAATATTGTCTGCATTAAAATGTATAATATGCACTTTGCACGATATTATTCATATAATTCTTACAATCAACGTCGTTCTTTATTGCATGCGTGCGATAAGTTGAACGTTATTGCGACATGCGAATGGTAGATAGTGGTTTGCAATTTTCATAATTTATAAGTATGTATGAAAATTGCAGGTAGCAAACCGTGCAGTTTATCGAAGTCGCTGTTTTATTGCGGAGTTTTCTATGCTGGAAGAGAGACGAAATGGTGAAGCAATGGTTCAGACTCGAATCTTTATATATATATATATATATATATTTATTTGATCGGCTAGGCTTCCGCGGTTAGAAATGTGCTGGCTGGAACTTCCGGTTGATCCGCGTCTGGAAAGCTTTACTTGTCTACGTTTCGGCTCCCATTTCGGAGCCATTTTCAAGACTGAGTGACCTTGCGTCTAGAGTCCGTGAGCTGTCTTACTGGCTGGGGGCTATCATCACTGGAGATCGAGGATTGAAGCAACAGTATGCGTCGGACCTAGACGGGTTCAGTAGTCTTGAAAATGGCTCCGAAATGGGGCCGAAACGTAGACAAGTAAATCCTTCCAGACGCGGATCAACCGGAAGTTCCAGCCAGCATATATATATATATATATATATATATATATATATATATATATATATATATATATATATATATATATATATATATATAAAAGAGATAAGCCAGAACCAGAATATGACCTGGTAATTATTTTTGTAATGCCATTCTCCCACTTTTTCTCTTTTCAAAAAAATGGCAATATTTACTTTTAATATCTGTGTTCTTAGCGATAGCAAACTAATTAATATAATTATGAAAAATATACGGAATGATACGTGAGTATATAAAAAATAATATTCTGCCACTGAATGCCGTTATAATTTCATTCAATTATATATATATATATATATATATATATATATATATATATATATATATATATATATATATATATATATATAGGAAAGTAACTCGTGACTGATTGATGAATATGTAGTGAATCTTTTGGGGTTGCAGTCAGTTGTGTTGGGCTATATCACAAAGAAAACTCTTATTTATTCGTCAAGCTTTCGGCAATCTTTATTGCCTTACTCGGTACGTCCATATATAATACATAACAATATATCATATGATAATATAATGGAATGGTTACTTACTAACGTGAGATTAAATAATAAAATTGAGGCAAAAATTGTACATGAAAATATGAAGGTGACGTTTAATTGAATTTAGACATATGATATAATTTCACTTGTAGATTACGATTTACACCTATTTGATAAAATATGAGAAGGATAAGAAAAAATCACCCTCTATTTCGACTTTCCCACCGTAATCTAGAAGTGAAATTGTATCATATGTCTAAATTCAATTAAACGTCACCTTCATATTTTCGTGTACAATTTTTGCCTCTATTTTATTATTCTATCTCACGTTAGTAAGTAACCATTCCATTATATTATCATATGATATATTAATTTTGTTCTAGCAACACATTTGACCGTTCGGAAATTGGTCTGAAGCAGTCAAAGGCATGCGCAAGATGAATATTGGAGAGCATTATTCATTTTGCGCATGCCTCTGACTGCTTCAGACCAATTTCCAAACGGTCAAATGTGTTGCTAGAACAAACCTATTGTTATGTACTATATATAGACGTACTTAGGAAGGCAATAAAGATTGCCGAAAGCTTGACGAACAAAGAGTGTTTTTTTGTTTTTTTGTGATTTAGCCCAACACAACTGACTGCAACCCCAAAAGGTTCACCACACACACACACACATATATATATATATTCATGAGAGAGCCCTACGTCAAATATCAGTAATATATATGTATCATTCCGATACAGTAGGAGTATTAAAGAATTTCGATTTGAATAGTTCAATTCATGAGTATTATAAGATTAGTATCCTTTCAGTCGCAGAATCTTATTTTTTATATATTCACGTATCATTCCGTATATTTTTCATGATTATATTAATTAGTTTGCTATCGCTGGGAACACAACTATCAAAAGTAAATATTGCCATTTCTTTGAAAAGAGAGAAAGTGGGAGAATGGGCATTACAAAAATAATTACCAGGTCATATTCTGGTTCTGGTCACACAATTGTGAAAAAAAGACATATCTATGATAACTGAATACATTTTGTGGTTAATGTCAGTTGGCTTCGATTTTACGAATAACACATAAAAATATGTTTCCGACATACTTTTTGAAGGCTTTCATTTGTTTGAGCTTGATAGAAATTGAAAATTCCTCAAATCCATGATTTCATGAAGCATTTTTAAAGTGTTTCCGAAGTAATTCAACCTTCCTTGACATAAACATTATTTCACAGTTCACTTTCAAGCGCCCATACGAGTTTTCCATTTGTTGGCTTCGCTGAACTCTAATAGGAAAATGGTGGAACAAATCAAGGTTTCGCCATCGAAATATAATTTTAACTCATTCGCATTAAGTTGGTAACCGTTCCCAACAGAACATTCATCAATACATTTATATTTATAATCATCACCCTCTTCGATCAGTGTTCTAACCATTTCCCCTTTTTTCCAACAACTAATCATTCCATTTTTTCGCATATTCACTTTCATTTTCGTTTTACAAACTGAATTTGCTTGTGAACTTTTCTTTAAATTCAATTACTTCATCTCTACCAAATAAGTGTTTTGAAACAACTTCTAGAAGAGTTTGATAATGAAGACAATGTAACTTATCGAAATACTTATTAACAATAAAAGTACAAGAAACATGGATGTTCTTGTTCATTTTCTACTCATTAGTTCAACTTTTTGTAGCTTCCTGATGATGACAATAACCATTTGTTGCTATTGCTGCTGTTCCCGAAATGATTCCCAAGTTTGGTGGTAATAATTGATAATTGATAGCTCAACATACAATTTGGAATGTAGAGAAGAAAGCTGGCAGTTCTTTTCTTTGAACGAAGAGTCTGCTAAATTTTACTATTTAGAAGTGGCATACCAAAAAAAAATTTCAACAACGATTCATTAAGGCTCTTCTACAGCCGTAATAGATAATACACTTATACAATACCCATAATCTGTTTCATAATCATAAATCATTTATGAAACAGATTGGGAATGTGTATTGTAATGAAAAATCTATAATACAATACAGTTTTCAATCAATTGGAAATCCAATTATTTGGCGGACGGTTACATTGAAAATTCGGTTCTGAATAAAATCATAATTTTCAATATTAACTCTATTGAGAATAGCAATAATGAAATAAATTCAAATATTGTTTCTACTTCCGGATTAGTGGGACCCACAATACGTATATGAATATAATACTTGAAGTTCTCTTTCATTTATCAGGTGTGAAAAAATATCGAATGCAACTCTTATGTAATGGTTATTAATACACTCGCATAATTTTTTTTTCCACCATTACTCATACTAATATATTTCTTTCTGGCGAAGATGCCAGGATTGTTTTTTGTTTTTTGCTAGTGTACGTGGTACTTTCGATTATATATTTTTTTAGTTAAAATACTACCAGAGTGTAGTTTTCGAGTTTTCTTTTAATAATAATTCATTCCTTGCAATGATGTGAAGAATTTGATACAAGCTCATTATAATTGTGTGAAATCAAGAATCAATCATCAAGAAAAAAATCTTTTTAATTAATTCAAATGAAGTTATTCCAGCATTTGTTTCCTGAACAATAAATATAATTGTAAAAACTTCAATTAGGTATGCAGCCTGATATCCTGTGAGGATGTCAAATTATGTGTAGGAATTCTGTTCGGGATACTGAGAAATTAACAATGCGTGTCGAGGCAGAATGTGAATAATATTTAAAAACGTGTGGATCTCTGTTTAAATGTTTCACGTTGATCTGTTATTGTTCAGATTTTCTAATACCAACTATTTGATCTATAGCTACATGATTGGGCTTTTCATTAGCATATATTCATTACAATGATAAATCCTTGCCTTGCATTCATTTGGATTAAGTCAGAATATGAAAACCTTTTTTTTCTGTGAAATACTACGAACGTATTTCAGCTACCGTTTCCTTGAGAGTTAATGGTTTATACAATTCAACTCTTTTCAAAACTGTCGTAAAAAAATGAAGGCAATATTGAAAAGAGAAATGACAGTGATTCAAAAAAGAAAGAAAATTGTATGAAGAACTATCAATTCGAATAAATTTCAAGGAAAATATCGGGAAATGAAATAGAGGCAAGAATGGAAGAAAGTTACGAAACGAGCTTTAGTAAGAACAAGAATGAAATGTCAATTCGAATAACAAAAATCAATATGAATGTATCGTTTTTTTGATAAGTAATTACTAGCGATCAGATCATCATTTTATTCTACTGGAAGTCACGTATTTTTGTACTTTGATTCGTTTCGATTTTCCACTCAATTCTTGTTTTTATCACCGATTTTTTCACTTACTGTTGTTTATTATTTTCTTTCTTCACAAACTGGTCATCACAAGTACAATTCTGTAGCGAAATTCTTTGCAGTCAAAAGGTATCTTAAATTCCGTGTAGTTTTTCTTGCTTTTGAGTTTTTTTCTAATCGATTTATCACCCTTTTCGAGTGTGGTCTAACCTTTTCCCCTTTTTTAATAACTATTCATTCCAGATTTTTGCATATCCAATTTTATTTCATAATTTTCACAAATCCAATTTGCTTGTGAACTTTTTGTCAAATTTAATTAGTATATCTCGATCAAATAAGTGTTTTCAAACAACTTCTAGAAGAGTTCAATAATGAAGACTATGTAACTACCAAATGAAATTGTCGACAAACTGAGTCTGTATTGGCATCATTATGTCATCAGCCGTAGATCATTCACAAATTATTGAATGAGATCAATACATCATACACAAAAATGAAGAAATCTCGTCAAGAAAGTAGTCCTGACATTTCGATTGTCACTTGTTCTAGGGAGCGTTATGTATTTATAACGTACTGAGAATAGAATAGTAGTTATTTCTCTGGTTAACGTATTCGAAGAAAGGAACATTTGTTCATCGAAACCGCTTTTTTAAAATATTTTATTGAAATTCCTTATACCAATTTCCTTCTGAAGTTATTCAGTTCATGTATAGGTACCTACCAGAATACTACAATTATGATAACTCAAAAAGATTCATTGAATTTTTTAATGATTTTTCGAGATTTAAAATCTGTGTGGGCCAAATATCTTTCGTTCTCTCTTCCGATTAATTTTATGTCGAAATATATATCCAATCAACGGTATACTTATATGTTTGATCTTATAACATTCATTTGGTGTTCAATTAGGATAAGATGCTACTCTACTACTACGCTACACAACAACCGGCGAGTTATATATGCCGAGTGTTAGTTGTTTCAGACAGTTTTCCCTTGGAATTTTCCGACAGAACTCACCATCCTTGTAGGTATGATATACACAAATTGACAAATGTTGTTCATCAATATTTCTTATATTTCTCCTTCGAATAAATGAATAATCTAAGATAAAACCTTCAATCGTTAACGTATACATAAACATAACCTAAGAAATATCGAAGAACGGTATTTACACGCTTATTTTTTTCCATTTTAACTATGGGAAGTCATTTCTTTTTCCGACTTCTATGAGCATTGACTTGGCACTTTTTCTGCGGTACTCTTCAATCAGCACGCCTCACTCATTTTGTTTACAATTGCATATTAAGTAACTGCAAACCATTGTTAACAATTTTATTACCCAGTTATAAACGATTCCTAATTTACAGCTTGTTTTATATCTTTTTTACGACCCTCCGGCATTAGTACGCTAATAAATTCGACAAATACCATCATCAGAGAGAAATAAAAAGAAAACTTATGACATTTGTTTTGTTGCTGACCTACCTCAAGCTCGACACACTTGATAAACTGCGAATTGTCACGGAAATACACCACGCACTCTCTACTCTTTATTGACGAACCACTAATTTTATAGTTTGCGTGGACTAGTGCTAGTGCTGCAAATTGTAGGTGACACTGGAGTTTGTTTTTTTTTGGTCGGGTTTCGGCCCGGGATCCAAGCCATGTTAGGCATTCATCGGCGGCCATGTTGGCGTATCGACCAACTGGGATGGGCGACGCCCCGAGTCTTTTGTGTGCCTTTAGCTATTGTTGTCTTTGATTGATTTACTTTGGAATTGTCGAATTTGCAGCTGTCTGTCGAGAGGTCGATGCATATTATCGCAAACTGCATTCGCTTGCATCTCATTGCGTACCCGGTGGTTTATTGTGTCAAGGTCAAGATTTGACATGGAATGGAGTCAGTCTGGGGTTCAATGTTCGAGCACGAGTTTGTTGAAGACGTTGCTGACGATTTAAACTCGATGTAGACGAAAATAAATTGAGAAACTTATGTTCTCGGCTTTTTATGAATTTACGTTGGGATGTATCCCGGTTTATTCGAATTGCATTTAAATTCTTGGCAGGAGTCTGGATAATTGATTAATGTTATCAAATCATATTTGCAATTGAGATTATGGGGTGTCAGAAATACTTTTTCATCAACGTTCAAAAAATAAAAATCGTTTGTTGAATGAATTGCCGTCTCAACAAGTCGAATAAATGATGCATTCGAGTTATTGCCAAAAACAATTCGAATAAAAATATACTGGAATGGTTCGAACCGATTTCTTATAGTTTTTGTTGAATTTCTTCCTACCTATTTAAGCTATCCTGGGGAAAATCGTGATTCCCAAGGCAGAATTGCCATAACTTTCAGATTAATTAAGATCAAATATCCACTCATTTCAATTCCATATATTGTAAACTTAGTTGACTCTATACACATTCATAATCTTCAATCATTTTCCATCCGATGTTGTCTTCCTGAAATCAAGTTAGGAAATGAAATTATTGAGAGTGAACATAACCATACATGGTCTCAACATGGATGATTCACTCAAGTTCAAAATACATAGGTACAATCAATCTGAGCAAAAAACTAGCCTCAAGTTGCTATGCTTTGAGAATTATATCCACAGAATTAGGATACTCCCATTCAAGAACCGCATATTTTGCGTTCATTGATAATAATATCAGATATGGAATCGCTTTCTGGGGATTATGCTCTAAAGAGCTTCTACAAATGATATTTGTGCTTCAAAAAAGAGCAGTAAGGTACATCTGCAAAGCAGGCCTCAGAGATAGATGCAAAACCTTATTCAAAGCACATGGTATTCTAACAGTTACCTCAATATTCATTTTCGAGACAGTTTGTTTGGTAATGAAAAATAAATCTTCTCTTGGCAGATCTATAATAACTTCGTACAACACTCGCCAACATGACAGTAATATAGATCCCCACATTCCAAATACTTCACTCGTTAAAAATTCTATTATTTGGAATGGAATCAAAATATTTAATCACCTACCAGCCACAGTAAAAAGAATAGAGAACAGAGAACTATAAACTCGTCAGAAAGGAGGTAAAGAATCATATAGTTGAAAAAGCATATTAATCCACTCAGGAATTTTTGATGACCCATCCTTCGAATAAATATAAACTAACTAACTAAATACAACTAAATACAAAATTATATTTTTTTTCATTCGAGTTTTTATATATTGATTTTTAATTAACATTTTTACAAATAAATGTTGTATACGATTTATTTTTACTTATTTGTTTCTAATTTACTTTGTTTATAAATGCTTCGTCAATGAGAATTATTTTCTTCTAATGATGAAGTATATTTTGACTTGACTTGACGAACATTTGTTTTACAAAGAACTAAAAACGGTATAGATGACTGTGACAACTTCTCAACTAACTCATATCACCTATAACTCGAGTTTACTTGAAACAAGACATCACATCAGGATTTATGGAACTCTATGAAATATTGTTATGACTAGAGATCGGTGAAAAATGTATAATAGCTCATCCAGTTCTTTGTGACTCTTGCGCAACCAGAATTGAAACAAATTTTACTCTCTTCCCACTCTTGCTTGATCTGTAAATTATCTCATCAAAATAAAACGTGAGTGTAAATCACAGGAAACAAAATTTAAGATTCTTGAGAAATACAAAACTATTTATATCTGCAATAAAATCACTTAGCGTAGGTAGTTAGTTGATCTAAACCCGTAGATATAGCAAAGTATTGCTTTTATCAGCATGATAATTTTTGTAGAGAATATGAGGTCTTCAGATTGTAGTTGCTCTTCCTCTTATGAATTTATTGAACGAAATGTCTTAATCGAGTATCAGATGAATATTAGTAAACACTCTCTACTTTCTGTTATAATATAAGTTCATAATTCACAGACACACACAGAGATTTATTCAACAACAATTTGCCTGCATTTCTCATTCACAGACTGAAAAAAATGAGAGATATTCATTGATATGTATTCACCAATCCTGTATATTCCAGTTCATTCCTATAACCCAGACAGCTTATTCCGCTCATCGAGAATTATTCCTTAAGCTCCTCAGGGCATAAAAAGATTATAGAACTTTCCAAAATGTTTTGGTATCCTTCGTACAGAAGTTCCTAAACTCTTCGTAGGCCCAGTGAAGGGCTCTACCGGATGTTTTTCTCTGAGGAAACAACTTTCAGGATAGAAGAATCTCCTGAAATTTTCAGGGTGAAAAATCATATTCCTGTGTAGATATATTTATAATCAGCCTCCAATTGCTTTCACAGATCCTGTGATTTTCATCCAGTTGACCAGCATGCTTTGTAACTAATTATCGAATCTTGTACAATTTATTGACTATTTAAAACAATTGACACATTTTTGCTTGCTGAGTAAATATCAAGTAGTAGAGACCCTTATTCAAAATAATGATTCAACAATATTTCGTCTTCAAAAATCAATAACGTAGACGTTTTGAGAATTAACATTGAACATCAAAATTGACAGTTTGAATCATGATCAACATGGTTATATTTTATTCTTAACGCAACTGAAACTGAGAGTTGAACTTTTTCCATGTTGGCAGTATTTGCCATGTTCGATTCAATATTATATGAAAAATATGAAAATGAAATAAAAAATTAGATGTTGAAAAATCGAAAAAAAAAATTACCAAAATCTTATGATTAGAAAATATTGAGGTATACATCAGAGAGGGTCATTGCACACCCGAAGATGAGGAAAAACTACTACACTGACCATATGTCTAACAGAATCCAATTTTCCAGACACATCTACGCTCGCGGCGTAATTTGCCAACCATGTTGATATCTTCAGAAGATGGTAGGTATGAAAATCAAAGCATGTCTATTCGAAGTCACTTGAGACAGGATAACAACTGAAATTCCATTCACAGTCGGCGTATCTTTGATGAAACACTATTCTTTATTACTGATTCTATGAGCTGGCATAGGGGTTCTGTGCTGTCTCAACTAAGTTTGTAAAGACTACCATTTCTACTTTTGATTGATAATATGATTAGTTTTGAGATAACTCACCCTGTGTAGTCGTTATTTCTTCACTGATTATCCTTGCTCGAGAACACTATCCAAAGTAATATTTCCAACTTCTAAAATGAAGGGCACTCAGCCTCATTTCCAAGACGAGCAAAGATAGCGAGTAGGTAACGTCGTAAAAAGTAAACTGTTTCATTTTGACGGACCGGGAATCTCAAGGGTAGATTTAATGATCGTTTAACCCTTTTTTACGAGGTGGGTGCATTTTCCTTCAAAATAATAGCCATATCGACATTTGAAGGTAGCGTTGGCCTTTTTGTGGGTGATGAATTGTTGTTATATTAGCAGTAGAGCGTGTAATCTGAAAGGCAAGATTTCGTTCAAATCGAAAGAAATATTTTTTTTCTTCAAATTCCGAGTCAGTAATTATTTTCAAGGCTTTTATTATAGACCTTGCAGCAGTCACATATTCTTCAGACCAATTTTTAACAATCCACAATGCCTTCGAGAGATTAAAAATTAGAAGCTAAAACCAATCGTAACCTGAAGTTGAGTTCATTACCTCCGTGGTACTTCATGTGGAAACAAAAATTTACATTCACTAAGTTCTATACAAATTTGACGTTCCACGTTTCATTGTTGAACATAATAACATAACCCAAGTTACAAAAACCGTGAAGGCCTACTTTTTCAAATGATTCAAGTTGTCTCTCAACTTGAGCGATTGTGTTGCAAAAAATATAATGAAAACAAACTTCTGCCAGTATCCCCATAGCTCGAAATATTTTCATCACAAGATTGATGAGAATTAAACGCAAATGTTGATGGTACCACCCAGCGCCCTGGTATTTCCTCTTTCGAAGGCACAGTGTAAAAAATTGTTCCATATAATATGTAACCACCGTATGTACTATTAGTTGTGTTGTTACTTTTTTCATCAAGGTTCACAGAAAAGCTGAGCCTCTGAAATGTTCTGAACGCACCAAAGAAGAGGCATGAAATCGAAATCGCTTGCAATTTTTGAAAGGAACACAAGACAATAAAAAAAATGTACAGGACATGTTTTTACGAAAGCGTTTGATCGAGTTTGGCATCGGGTTCTTCTTTCTACACTGCCATCTCATGGTTTATCTTTTGATTTGTGTGCTTTGTTGAAGAGTTTTTTGTCTGATGAGTCTCTGTATGTGTTGATGGACTACCGTCTGATATTCTCCCAATAAATGTAGGTGTTCAACAGGGTTCATTTCGGGCGCCCACTCAGTTTCTGCTTCATATAAATGATTTGCTGGAGAAAACATCTTGTTCAGTACCTAGATGTGCGGACGATAGTACTCTTCATACTAGTTTCTCCCCATACCGGCACGAGAAAGAAAAATTCATAGAAGCATTAGCGTCAATGGAATCAACGAACACTCGGCGAAAATAATACAGTGTGGTAACAAAAACTTTGTGGAATTTGATGCTGGGAAACCCCAAGCATGTCTCGAAGGAAGCCAATCTATCTTCATCTAATATTCAGGTGTCAGAAGTGACTATTCCTACAAAGTCAAGTGTTTCGAATCTCGATGTTAGTAATTGGGATCAGTAATAATATCTCACGGGAAAACAATTCGGGATTGGGTGCTTCCTAGAAGCTTGAATTTTCATTTCGTGCGAAGGAATACTCCACTTCTCTTCAGCTTCTGATGATCTAAAAGGCACAGATATGGCCTTGCCTGTCTTGGAGATATGTATGTGGTTCGGCATCAAAATATCCTTCGAAGCTTCTTGATTCTACTCAGAGGAAGGCAATCTCTCTTGTTGGTGATTCTTCGCTCGCAGACTCGCTCACTTCGTTGGAACGTCGTAGAAGGGTCGGAGACTTGTCTCCTTTCTATAGATAATTTTACTTCCAGTGATCTTCTGAATATATTAAATCAGGGATAATTAGAGTAGGGCCCTGATGTATTTAAGGAGCTTTCAACAGAGAATAATTCAGTGTTTATAATACATTTGCTTGAAAAAGATACAGTGTATCGAAACATGTCGCGACGACAATGAATTCTGTGGAAATTTAATTGTGTTCTACCTTATAGCGTATTAACTATGGATTAAAGGCCACCTCAATCCACAATTCTTGAAGGTTACTTCGACAACTTGTTTATTCCTACACATTGGCTGGTACATCTCCCATTTTTGTAAAAAACAAAAAAGCGGCTAGAACTAGTATGCTTTGGTTTCAAAGACATGTATTTTTTTACATAAATTGATCCGGTTGACTATAAATCCTTCTTGGAGTATAGTGAAACCTCTCGATTACTTGTTTTTAGTGTCTGCCAGACTACGTGAAAATATTTTCCTTTGTATTGAATATTTTCCATTTTCAAATTGACCAATTCATCGCATCTACAAGCACCGTTGATTCCCATTATCAAAGCCACTTTCATCAACAAGTAATCGTCGTAGGGAGCTTCGTTCAAAAACTTCTCAATTTCTAATTCTAATTCTAATGTCTTGGACTCCTCTGGTTTGTATCCCTGTGATTTGATTTTTGAAAAACTCGTTACTTTGCCTTATTTTGAAATGTAATTTTTTTTATAAACGTGAATAATCGAGCGAAGTATTTGATCCATAGCGACGATGGGGCTAATTTTTTTTGCAAATGTAAAAAATAAGCCAATAGAACATTTTCATCAATATCTTTTATCTCCCGTGAATTCATCCAAGACTCGAACATTTTGAACTTCTCGTCATAGGCATCTCGGGACTTTCCTGGCAAAATCTGCATCGCTGCTTCCATAAGGATATCCTCAGTAACGTAATTCTCATCAGTTTCCTCCATTTTAATTGAGTTTTTGCTCTTAAAAAAAGCTTCCCTTTTAATCGACAAAAACTGACAAGCGTCAACATTTATATAAACATTTGCTAACAGTTTATCATACCCGAGGCAACCGAACAAACAACCTACTTTGACCAAAATGTAAAGAAGTCATTGTCAAGTTATTCTGACATTCATAGGTTACTGAGACACAAGTAGCCTTGATTTGATCAAAAACCTTATTATCTTATAATAAAAACGATTTCTTTCACTTGTTGGATAAAACATTATATGCCACTCGTATATTGTTTGCCAAGTCACTTGTGAATTTATATTTATAAATTTCTCTCGCGTGACTTATTTTCTACATAACGAACAAGTACCATAAATAACTAGTAGCATTGATCATCCTTCTCGGAAATTGCTCGAAAATCGGAGCCAAAAAGTCGAGAACTGAACTCTAGACGGGGTTCAACATATGCGGAATTTAAACATGATGTTTAATTTTTATCAGAGGAACCTGTATGATTTCATTTAGAATATCGTAGGTATTGTTATTGTTGCTTTTTTTCAATGACTATCCTTGCTGAAATTGGTGAATCGTGTCCGTCCAAATGAAGATGGTGAATGAAACTTGAATCTTCGCTATGGTGGCACACCCTCAAAGAATAACAGACACCCTGTGAATAAGCGCTCCGACTATGCCTGTCCTTATCCATCTACAAAAGCTATCGTGCGCCGGTGAAGTAAGCTTCCCGAGCATCATCCTATCCGAGGGAGAAATCTGCAACAACCCCTATTCGCATCCCTCGACCACAGCGAGATTCGCGTGCATCTGAAGAGATGTCGCTATGTCACCCCCAGTGCGGGTTGGGCTATCGATCCGAATTCGGTATCTTGTCAGGAGTTCTGGCGAGAGATATAATCATTGGCGTCTTTGGGCGCAAAGACAAGCTCTAAGGCCCAATTTCCCCAACGACTTTGATCAGGATTCCATAATTATCTACCATTATATGAGTGATTGAGCAAATAATTGAGATGGCAGCTCTGTCAATAGTATTCCGTTTGTTCTGTCAGTGAAAAGTATTACTTATTTTCAATGTTGTAATATTGTATAGTTGGTATTTTTTGGCAATTATATTATAAGATTTATCTTATGTCCCCAGAAAAGATAATATAAGTTTTGAAATTATTTGTTGCCGACGTCTATCAATTTACCTTGCATTTCAAGACGATGCGTTGTTGAAGACGAACAAAAATTTGTCATCAGCCTTGAATGAGATCATCATAGACCTCTTGGCAATGGAGGGTATGCTTTTCTGGGCCATCTGCTCCCGGTCATAAGATTTCGCACAATTTCAGATCAATAAAAAAGGAACATTTTCCCAAAATTTCAGCTTCCAAACCATTCCGGAACATCTTCAAATAAGCTCTTCTCTAGCGAAATTCTTCAAGGCAATACAATACTAAAATAGACATTTTGGCAACGCCGCTTATGTGCGTATTCTGGGCAATCTGGGATCTGTGGTTGCAATGTAATACATAAGTAGAAACCATATAGAAAATCTTCTGTGTTTCAGAGATATCGGATTCTGCTTGTTACAGAATCGATGAAATCTCCAGTGTTATAGAACCGTTTAAAACTAGGCGAGGTTACAGATTAATTCATCTCAAGCGAGGTTTTGAACATATCAGAAGTTCTTGTGGTGTTGGTAGCACTGATATATAGCGGGCGCAATGAAATTATCATTATTAGCCGCTTTTTTTATTGATGTTCCCATTGCAACCAATTTGGAGCCATATAATATTAACATCTAGATAGATATAAAAAGCGTTAAAATAAAAAATATGCCGAATAATTCAATGAAATGAACGAATCGGGAAGAAAACGATGCATTTATTTGTTATCAACAACACTAATAAGAAAATGTCAGTTCTGACAATTAATCATTCAAATAATCATTGAAAAGCAATATTGCCACTTCGCATTTTTCGAAAATAATTGATAAGAAGTTATTATTTTTTCTATACATAGGATAAATTATACTAGATTGAAAAAAAAGTACTACTACATGACTCATTTATAAGCATTCAAAGCGTTTAAAAATATTTTCAGAAAAATCTACAAATTTTCCTATCTGAAGCATACCCTCCGCTCACAATACTAATCGAATACAAATTGTCCAGTCTGCCATCTTTATTCCATAAGATTATCAAGGAATAAAGATGGCCGACTCGACAGATTCCATTCGATTCGTGAAATAGAATCTGTGTTAGTTCTCAGAATAATCTGGTCTATTGTGGGTGCCTATTGATTCGTGAATATCATTAGATGATTGAGAAACTCAAGAATGGGACCAAATGCAATTTTGGTTCATACTAAAATTTTTCAATAGTCAATATTTTTCGAAACTTTTTCGGGAATTTAATATTATATCATATCAAAAAACCACTAGCTACAAGGTATTTCAGAAATCTCAATGACACAGCGCATGGTACAGCCACAGTCTAATCTACTCGACAATCGAATTCGAGAATTAGAATCAGACCCCTGATTGGCCTTTTGATCACAGAACACAGAACTCATAAAGAGAAACTGAGTTCTGTGGTCTCGACTTCACGTTTACACAATGTGGCCAGATGGTCGTTTTTCTTAAACTGTATTTCTTAATCACAGGATGACAATCGAGCTATTTCGAGCGATTAAAAAGAATTTCATCTTAAGGAAATCACGGTACAGTTGCGTTGGTGAAACCGGACCTTAAAATAACTTACATGTATATAAAGATTTGGAAGATATTAGTTGGGTTCAAATTAATCTGATACTGAACTCAAATCATTGACGAATACAAGTTTATAACAATCATCCAAAAATCTGGAATCTCATGTCTGAAATGACTTCACCTTGAAAATAATACGTAGAATATCCGAATTTTGAAAATCAAACTATTTCTATTCCAATCCTCCCCATCAGAATTTTCAGAAGGCGCTATCAGATTTCAGACTAGACTCAATTTTTCATCTACTACTGAAAAATGAAATATTCTCAGATATCTCTATATCATTTCACGTACTATTAACAAACAAAGCATATGATTCATGGCAAATGGAAAAAATTTCAATGGTGAATTAGAAAAATCCAGTATTCAGAATCCAGTGTAAATTACTGTTTGAGAGATATTATTTATAGTGGATGAATGCTTTCTCCGCAGTTTTTTGGGTTTTCAACCCACCACAACCTGGAAAAATCAACAATTGATATCAGAACTGATCAACGCCCTGAAGTTGCTGCGTTATTTGAAAAACAGATTCTTCGGATAGAAAAGATATTTTATTTCCAATTTCAAAGATAACTGAAGAAAACATTATGTTATACTGCGGTACTCATCACCACTACTATTATTACCATCAAAAAGAAGGTATCCTTGCACAATAACAACAAAACAGCAAAACAACTTCCAAGCGAACTGATATTTGACATATCATCTGAATTCAATTTGATTGTTTCAAATCATTAATTGAATCGCTGATACGTGCTCTTCAGTCTGTTGTTTTTCTGTCTTGGAGTATAGTTCTCATGTGTGGAGTTCGGCACCAAAACATTGAAGCTTCTCGATTCTATTCAGAGAAAGGCAATCCGGCTTATTGGTGATTCTTCGCTCACAAACTCACTCACTTCATTGGAACATCGTAGAAAAGTCAGAGACCCGTCTCTCTTCTATAGATATTTTCACGGTCGGTGCTCTTCTGAATTCCTATCAATCGTTCCACCCTTGGCAATATCTACACGGATGACTCGACGAGTACAGAATTCAGAGACCTTTTTTCATTACATACTTCAAAAATTCAAAGTGAATGATAATTCGTATCTCCTGTCCCTCGATTCACGCGGTGTTCTTCGAACGTTACAAGACTTCCCTTCCGTGTGAATCTGTATATAAAAAAAAGTAATAATACAGAATTTGAATAATGTGAAAAATATTAGTTCAAATATTTCTTTGAAAGTTGTTTTCTTATTTTCATATAAAACCTCGTGTGAGTTAGTATACTTTTTAATGTGAGTACTCTGAGTACAATAAATTATATATATATATATATATATATATATATATATATTGTGTGAGAAGGTTAGACGACTGTCTGAGTTAAAGAAGAATCCTTTGAATATTCGGGTGTGCAGTCAACAAGGAATTGGAAAAAGTGAACTCTTTATTATATATATATATATATATATATATATATATATATATATATATATATATATATATAACGTTCGTTTCGTAAACCAGATCCGTTGCCGTTCTCGTAACTTATTCACAAAGTTTGTTCTTGAAACAAACGGCCCATCGACTATCCTGCAGTAGATGGGATTTTTCCTGATGTTAAATAAAGGTATTGGTGTGAGTAGACGGACATAGATCACTATCGCGTTATTGCCAGCCAGCTTAGTAGCTCTGCGATCTAGCAGGAAAGCTGCGAGGTCATCAGATTTTCTTACCGAAGCATCTCGACTTCCAAATGCAAGAATGTTGGACGAACTATTTTGTTAAGTGGTCTCAAGAACTCGTTTTCACGGCGGGGTCAAGAAATTGTGATACGGAATATTTTTCTATGTGTAAAAGATCTGATTAGAAAGTACTAATGAATTGAACCAATCAAATTCACGGATTTTTCAAATAATTGAAGTCTTCAAATCTCGATATTCAGTTAGGAATTTACTAATTCATAACGATTTTTTTTACAGTTAGGTCGAATATAGCCTCGTAATCCAATTTTGAGGTTCCAAAAAATGGATTTGAATACTTATCTACTCCCTCGAGTAAAATTCAAAGATCGTATAAAGTCGCTGTGAAATTTTGTTCGGAATAAAATTGGACGTAGAATCAATGCTTTTTTTCCACTTTGAGAGGAGATACTGCGTTACAGGTTTGGTCTCTCAATTTCCTGTGCGACACTCTTTCAGTCCTATTTGAATACATAAAGTTGATGCTCCCTCTTCTCAACAATAGTTTAAATTTCGAAAGTCAACCACTGGTGGATACAGTACTAAAACAAGGTATTGTATCACGTCTTCTATTTGTAAAAAGTAGATATACTCCCTCTCCGCGACGATTGAGGTCACACTTCTTTTCATCGAAAAATGCTAAAAATGATGTTTTTTGTGTGAACTTCATTCAATCTTGAATCGTTCAATAGTGGAAGAGAACTTTTTGCGACCGCGAAATAATAGGCCGTCAGCCCGCTTCCTAAATGCGTTATTTTTTTATAACGTATGCTCTCTATGGTCTTGGCAGGTATAAACATTATGATCAATGAACAAGCAAAATTAGCGCTTGCCCGCGGAACTTTTATTGGATAAGATGATGCCTATCTAAGTTTTAAAACATTCAGCGCAAATTTATCATTATTGCGGACAGAAATGTCTCGATTTTTCATGCCAGTTGGCAAGGGACTTTCAGCTACTCCCCAAAAGAGGGCGAAACGGTTTACCACAAACCACAACTTCCTTTTGCAGGGTCACTACCCACAACATAGGTAGGGCAAATTTCTCTCGATGAAATGGCACCTGTAGCATGAACGTTTTTCTTTGCATAGTTTATTCAGTGAATTCAAATTGTTGATGTTTCCATTACGGTTACTAAGTATTAACATTAGTATTAAATAAATACCATCCACAAATACACTTGAATCCGTTCTTTATGTTTGTCTCGAGGAATCTGTGACCTCAAGTAATTAGGTTAGTCTCATTGGCACCGACTCGACTAACAATTCTAACCGATTAATGGGAACGATCAAAATTAAAAAGTTTTTTCAAGTTTCATGGAATTTACCGAACTTTTCTATCGTTCCGCTCTTGGCAGTACAGAATTCTCACTTCTTTGTTGTGGGCTTGGAGGCCTGTCTATTCTCTCTTGCTCAGGGACCTTTCTGTCAATAGAACAGCTGAACTATGAAATTCCTTGCCGAGAGAAGTTTTCCCTGAGCCATACAAGCTTTACGAAATTTAAAGTGAATATCAATTCGTATCTCCTGTCCCTTGCATCCCGCGGTGTTCTTTGAACATTACAGAGTTTCCCTTTCGTGTGACTCTGTATATAAAATAAATACAAAGGTCATCATTCGGCAGAACCAAAAAATTGAAAGACATTTTACCGACCCTATAGGTATCAGAACGTGAGAAACAATGGAATGAAGTGCTAATCTTACTGCAAACCGATGGATGATTATCAAAACTTGATTTTTTTCATAAAAAAGAAATTGTAGTATCAGGAGTTTTACAAAAATTGTTTCAAAATTCATAACTCTTTGAGAACTTGTTTTATTATTTACTTTCAATGTTCCGTACCCATATTGAAAAGAGGATATTTGAAAACGTAATATTTGGTCACATTGGTGAATATATCAAAAAATTCTTTTCATGTTTTTCGCGAAAAAAAAAATCAAATTGGTAAAAATTTTTTTGCAAAAAAAACTCATTGTCATCGATTAATATTTTCCGTAGACCTTCGAATTATTATTTCTCACATGTAAATAATATTCCCGAGAAGCCATACAGTAAATCAGGTTATACCTTAAATGTCTCCATCATCGCAATATGTTGTTATGACCCCGATAAAACAAATCGGCAATTACGTCCTCCTTCAAGAATCTGTGTCCAAACACGAGGTCCAGGAATGAAAAGTCATAAAGCCCGGCAATAAAATTTCAATGGAATACAATGTGTTCGACATTCGAGCAATAAATCGCTCAGAGCACCATAAAACTGTTTATGGCCGACGAGTATTTAGTTATGCAATTATTGGGATTTAACGAGAGAAGTGGAGTGGCAGGCAATTGGTGCAACATTCTGAAGGAGTTGTTTTTGATATCGGAAATGGGGTGTTTCCAATCTTCACAAAAAAAATGATTCCAAAGTCGCTAAACTTATAGTTATTCTAGAGCAGAGGTTCCCAACCTTTTTTTAGTCCGGGACCACTTTTATATTATTCTTGTTAGCAGGGACCACTATGAATGACTTACATAGTGGTATATACATACGTACATTGTAGGTAATAAAGATAAACTGTAATAATCAAACCGTAACTTCAATTAGCAACTCAATAGGATATTACAAAACAAGAAATAATAATAATATGTTTAGGATAAACTTCTGTGATTTTGTATTGAAGTGATTTCTGAGTTTGCATCTTCACGAGTTGCTCAAAGCTACACGCAAATCATGACTTATTTTCAAACGATTCCTCGCCTTGTCCTTAATTACCAATAAAGCATAAAATCCTTGTTCACATAAATAAGTTGTTGAAAAAATCATAAAATATCGCAAGGCGATTTCTCGAAGTTTAGTATAAGAAATTGCCTTTTTTCACCGAAACGACTCAAGAGAATTCAATTCAAAAGCATCCTTGCAGTTTCTGTCATTTTGGAATTCAATGAGTTCTTCCTGGCTTTCTTCAGTAACTTCTCCAGCGTCCGTACAAAAGGTTTACGAATCAGTTTTTGATCAACTTTAGTTTCTTCGGTATATTCTGGGAAGTAACGATTGAATTCATCCATCAACATTTGTAAATGAGTCCTGATATTTTCTTGTATATTTGCTTTAATAGTGTCATACTGTCCACAAGTGCTTTTAACGTCGCAAACGCAGAATAATTATTTTCTTCACTTTTACCTAACCACAACTGAAGTTTGCAAATGAAAGCGCGAAGTTTATCTTCAGAAATATGAAATATATTTGCGACGTTTTCTAATTGTTCATTTCTGGAACCTTGCAGTTGTATACTCGATTCGAGTGTGTGAAAATATCCACAGGATAAGCCAAATTAATTCGACATGCCGGATTAGTTAACTGTTTTAACAAATCATTCATTTTTTTGTCAACCAGAAAAATCTCAACCTCTGCTCTCAGTTCATATAATCTTCCCAACATATTACCTTTCGATAGCCATCGAAATTCTGTGTGAAAGAGAAGTGCTTCATGGTCTGAGTCCATTTCAGTGAATAATTTTTTTAAAAGGCGTGTATTTAGGGCGCTGCTTTCGATACCATTTACAACTTTGATGGTCATTTTCGGTGTATCAGTAAGGCATTCAGGAAGAGGATTAGAAGCTATCGCCTAGCGATGTATGATACAGTGCGTTGTTATTACCTTATGATTTTTCTGTTTTACTAACGTCGCCACCCCGGAACGTGATCTCAACATTGCAGGAGCACCATCGGTACAGAGGGCAACGATTTTATTCCACATGAGATTATGTAGATTATGTTTCTCAAAATATTCCGATATTGAGTTCATGAAAAATGACGCCCGCTAAATTTGAAATCATTCGCGGACCATATTTTGACTTCTGCGGACCACTGGTGGTCCACGGACCACTGGTTGGGAACCACTGCTCTAGAGGAATGCTTACAAGTACAAAGCATGTAAAAAAACATAGTAATATCGAAATGTTCATTTCGAAGCTGATAAATCATTCTTCATCACCCTATATATTAAGATTCAGTGTCAAATGCAGAACAATATTCTTGGGAATGATTGCAATCGTTGCGATACTTCTTCAAGGAGATTATTTTCAGTTATACATCGAGCCACGTTCTTATAAACCAAAACGCTACTAGTCACTACCTCTTGCCAACAGAAATTTACTATAACTCCGATATCATATCGCTCACTCACTACGCCCTGGCCAGCTCTTTACATAACATAAGCTCAAATCGAGTAAAAATATGCACCTCAAAAAACTCAATGTATTGAATGAAATATTGAGAGAATGAAAGTTCCCATCTTAACCCTCTCTCCGTCCTATTTCTTGAATTTTTGTCCAATAGTCGAAATTTCCATGATGAATGATTATTTCCAACTTTTTTATTGGTTCATTTCGCTTAGAAACTCGCTTACGAAAGCACTTTTTGTATACATTTGTTATGGAAAAAGTTAATCCCTCCAAGAAACTTTCTACATCAGTGACTTCGTATTGACATCTATATCCAAAGACATTTTATGAGATTCTACCAGGTTCAAATGAATCTTCTGTTTTCATCTAAACATTGTTCATTTTTACTGCAACTCTCAACAGTCCCTATCTCCGAAATAGTTGAGTTTTGAATGTATGCTCATAGGAACTTTTATTCATAAAATGTTTGAAGGAATTTGAAATAATTTGATGAAAATATTGTAGAAACACCCTGTATATCAATTGTAATAATGTTCCAGTGAAATTCAAGAACATGTAGCCCGAAAAAATTTTTGAATTATTGAAGTGAATGGCAATTCACTTAGGATGCTCATAGACAAAGACATCTTCATTGGAAATGTTATGTACAGCTTATCCAATCCATCTTGGCAAAGAACTTATGACGTATGTTCCCAGCAATCTCTGTGAAGTATACTAAGATTGAAAAACACCTATTATATGTGTTCACTGTGTTGGAAATTATTCCTAGAAGGTGTTTTTTCTGACGTCACGGGCTGCACTACCAATGTGCAACTGGAAAAGTATCTGAGTTTGTGCCAGGATGGATTGGATGAGCTGAACATCTATAGCAGCAACAGGTCATGATAAGGTACTTACGAGCAAAAATGTGTCAAATTTCGAATTCATACAAATAACACATCAAAATTCCAATATCATTCAAATCATTGGCACTGAATTGTACTCATTTTGGTATAATTTCAATGACACCGTTTACGAATTCCAGTTTACGGATAATTGTTTTAATCAAATTGAAGACAATTATTCTCAAACACAGTTTCAATGATCATTCATTTTGTTCGTGTTCCAAAAATATCTCATATCCTTCACATAAATGACTAACGTCTTTCATAATATATTTTTAAATATTATATCGCAGTAGTCAGAAATATATTATATTATATCTTATACTCAGAAATATGAATCTCTAATGAATATTGATGAGTATTAAATATTCATTCTGCTAGTTGCCACTCTATTGTCGCCCTTATGATATTTTACAAATTCAAAATGAGGCGAATGCGCCAGTTTTTCAGTAAATCGATAATTTACTTGCCGAAGTCACCAATAGGTGGCGCGGTTAGTGTTTTTGCAAGTTCATTTCGCACATGTTAGGGCCAGGAATGAACAGCTTGTGAGCGTGAACAAGAACGGCTGATATTTTCTTGGGGGAATTGAAGAAAAACAACTTGAATTGTATAATTTTCAAATGTTTGGTAATTGTACATTTCGAACACGGCATAGAAATACTATGATTGTCCAAAAAGACCCATCAATTCAGGTTATATGAAATGTATTTGGATACAAAGATCACTATAGTTTCGGACCGAAAATTTGAGCCTGAATAAACCGTTATTTTTCAAGTCAGTGCTCGACAATAAATATTTTAATTTTGTCCTAGCCATTCAACTGTCTCGGAATGATTGAAAATAGAATCAAAACTGTTATATTCCTTTCGAAATCTTTTTTTTTCCAGCTCACTAATGTGACAACTGCCGCCTTCATTTCACTAATAAGAATATATGTATGTTACACATATTTTTTTCCACAAATATGATTGGAAGGAATCCCCTGTTGAAACAAAATGTTTTTTTCATTCATCATGCATTTCCAAAGTCATAACGCAGAACCCCTTGATATGAATTGTTAGAGATTTTTCCCTATGTAATTTTGAAAATAATTTTTGATATATGTGTTCATAGAAACGGAAATATATGCTTAATTTGATGAAATAATCCAATTGTTTCTTCCTATGAAACAAGTATCAAACTGCGGTATCATTTTTTCAAGAAGTGAGTTCTGGTTACGTCTTTTTCTAGTCAACATTCATTTTGCAGAGCAGCATTGCCCATGTTCTATTCTGGAAACGATCAATAGTTCAAAGGACAAAAATATCAGTGATATAAATCCATTATCACCAGCATCAAATGTAATCTTTGTCTCCGATTTCACAAATCTTCCTAACGACCCGACAGTGTTAACAAGCAAATAATGCTGTCTCTCAACACATTAAAATAAACAATCATGTAACGTTTAACGATCGCTTTTGATGTCTTGTAACATCATAAAATATTAATGGCCCTGTAGAGCGTTATCACACGAACATACTCCCTTAGAATGGGTCTGTGCAATAGAATTTCTTTTGTAGCCCTGTACCCTGTTGATGATTGCATAGTACTGCTGATAAGGTTTAATGGGGGAAGTTATAATGGGAATCATCCAGGGATGAACCCCCAGAATTGGGTGGGAATCGAAAATTGAGAGTTTTTTCTATGAGAGTATATTTGTCGATAAAACAGAGAACAATGAATTGTTTGGCCAAGGTTTTTATGTTATTGATTCATTCATGAGAACTCACATTTCAATACCATTGAAGAAAAATCAACTATTACATCGTTTTTTTATTTTTTATATAGTTATTGCAGGCAACTGAAGAATAAACAACAAGTTCTCAATACAAGTCTGTAACTTTTTGTAAAAATCATACCACTACGTTGAGGTTTAGATAGTAATGTTGTTTTTTGTGTATTCTCTCGTTCAAAAAAAAAACATTTATTATTTATGTGCAAATTGGTTTTTTGTATTTATATGTATCTGCAATATTACGAAAAAAAATTCTGACTGACCATTGCCAGTCACATAACTCATTTTTAAGAATTCTTATCTCTCCATTTTGTTCTAGCATATATATAAATTTATATTTTCCCTTTCGTCGTCTTTGAAAGCGTGATTGAGGTGGAAGCTTTCAATGCCAATCATATATTTGTGTTCAACGCTGATTCCTTCAATAATGATGTTGACTATACTTTTGTTATTGTATCAGTTGAAAAAAATTCACTCAAGAAATACTACAGTGTACAGCTTATCCAGTCCATCTTGGCACAGAACTAATGACGAATATGCCCAGCAATCTCTGTAGTATACTAAGATAAACAAACACCTAATATATGTGTTCAAATTTATTCCCAGGAAGTGTTTTTTGCTTCGTTATGGTCTACACTACCAGTGTGCAACTGGAAAAGTAGCTGAGTTTGTGCCAGGATGGATTGGATGAACTATAGTTTTCTTAAAACATGAAGGATATGAACATGTGGACTCGAAATTGTACAAAGTGGATTGGGTTAACTTCCTGGTTTCTAACAAATTATCATTTTGAATAAAAATTTTGCTGTAATATCAACAAATTATTCAAAATTGGTTACGCAACCAAACAAATTCAACATTAGCAACATGTCTATCGGGCAATGTTAGCTTCGAGTAGTATAATAAAAATAAAGAAAAACGAAGCACTCATTAAAATATGCGGAATAGTAGAAGTAATTATATATTAATGGGTGAACCAAAAAAGAAAGGGAGATTATTGCCCAACAATCTGATGAACGCCTATGGTAATAAACCATTTTTTCATTGCAATATTATTTATTCTATTGCCTTCACTGCAGAAAATGAACATGCCATTTTTTTCCCAGTTCTCATTGGTAATATATTTCGAAAAAAAATGCTTGTAAAAGAATAAACTATTTATTTAGTAGGATCGTTTTTTAGAATCAACACCCAGCGCTGAAACTGTCACTGAGACCTGTATCAGTTCATTTAATAGTTCATTTGACACCGTTAAATAAGTATAAAATTGAAACACCTTGATGTTGCAGAAGACATTTGGTACCATTATGAGATTTAGTCCGTGGGTACTGCTTTTCATAGTACTATTTCAACGTGAAATCACCTCCGGATGAGATGATATTTTCGCACAGTTGGCAAATTAGCATCCGAACATATATTGAGATATTATAACTGTGAAAAAATCTCTTTGCCTTTCAAATGTCAGATAGTGTCAATACATGACAGATAAAGTCTAGAATAGATGAAATGAGGGCGGGAAATGACGGCGGGAAGTAGTAACAGTAGTACAATGACGTTAGTAGAGACAGCATTACATATATGGTTGTAAATAAATACTTTTCCACATGAGCACGGAATTATATTCACCCCGGCGTTGGATAAAGGGTCTCTTGGGTCTTTAGCAGACCTCAGGTGTTCCTGTATTATCCTCGTAGGCTTGTAAATTATTTTAATGTTTTGCTTTTCAAGATTTTTCCAATACGATCTGTCGATATCAAGCTCACTAAAAGATTTCAGATATATTCAATGTCCTTGAACGTTTCGATAAACTCCAAACGGTTTGTTGCAGGCAAACGTAATCACCGGGCTGGAAACTATTTCGTTGGCCCACGGACTAACGAATGGATACCGCCACCCTGAGGAATCCCCGCGCAATCAAAACACTCGGAACAGCCGAAAAAAGTCGTGGCGATAAACAATTCATTCTCGAGCATTCATAAAACGAATCAGGAGAAGACATTCGGTGTCATTATGACGTTCGTCGATGATAAAATAAGAGCGCCACCTCGCTTTTCACACGGCCTGGTCGCGAGATAAAATCTCTGCGAAAGGCGGCACCGAAAGACGCCGTAAAACTGTAAATGACCGTTTTGTGGTTATTTTACTAAGTACGGTGTCATCCGCAGCCCTATTGTGTCCGTCATTCCATGTCTGGCGCTGACGGTTCCTTCCTCCTGCACTTTGCGATCGTGTCAGTCATTGGCGTGCCGGAGGGGTTGTTACGTCCTTTGACAGTTCTGAATATCAAATATAATAAAAACCCAAAGTCGTCTTCACATATGTAATCTCCAAATAGCAACGTTAATAAAACATGTTTCGGGCGTCTAGGCGCCCATCTTGAATTACAGAAGCACGACAAACTGAAATCGAAATAGGAACAAAATGGAGGATGTTATTTCACCCTCACAAAGGAACTCATTCAAGCCTAAGAATACAACATAATTAGGAAGCTATATACTGTTTGAACGTCATTATTTTGTTCCGTACTTTTCTGGGATTCTAACCTACCATATTCTGAAAAAATAAAAATTGATATTGGAATCTATACAAGTGTAGAAGGACATATTTTCGATCTACCCCGAAAAGTTGCTGCGTCTTTTGAAAAACACTTTCTGGATAGAACAATTCCAATCAGTCAGCAACTTCTCGTATAACTCAAATTTTGCCTATCAAAAAAATAATAAGAACTTATATAAACCATAATTGATGGAATTTCAAAAATTTTGGGGTAGTACCCCAGTGAAGACCTAACCGTAATGATATTAGTTCAAAATACCGAAAGTATCCACCATGCAATGGCGTCTATAACAGTGACAAGTGACAAAATCAGTTGACAAAGTGACAAGTGACAAAATGATATTGAACTTATGTTGTATGTTGCTAATTATGTTGTACTCGTAGACTTCAATGGGTAAGTATGAAATAACTTTCTCTATTTCGTTTCTATTTTGAACAATTACTTTCTATTTTATCTTGTTGTGCTTTTGTAATTGAAGATAGGCGCCTAGACGCCCGAAACATGTTTCATTAACGTTCCTATTGGAGATTACATATGTTGAGATGACTTTGGATTTTCATTTCATTTGATGATCACTAACGTCACTTTGAGGATGGACTATATATTTCCTAAAGTTCTATATATTACAGAAAGACCAAACATGATAGTTCATAGTGGTGAGCATCAGTGCCATCAAGAATAAGAACAGCTGAACTCAAAAACAACTTGAGAAGACGAGGAATAGATGAGTCAAAAATTAGCTGAACACGTATTACAATTCACTTATAACAGAACAGAATAGAACTCGAAGATAACTCGAAAAGGCTACTTGCATTTTGTTTAACAGAAATGAAGACATTGCATCTTGCTCATTCATTATAGATCAATGTTCAACGCTTCTTCTGAATAGGAAAGTTGTACTAGGAAGATTCAATATAATGTAGGTTGTATCAAAATCACCGCTCGATATGGCTATCGATGAATGAGCCATGCCAGTGTCACATTTTGAGACTATACTGTAGCCGCTGAAAAGATAGAACGATCACGTGAACGGCACGCACTCTTTGAATGTTCCTCTCCCCAATGTTACAAGTCCGATTTACACCACTCAACAAAAACGTCGCCGCGTCGTCCTCCCATCAACTCTTGGGATGCTTTTTTATGAGTGTTCATTATTACACCTTTTTCCTCTACAGTTAAATGTCTTTTTTTTTAATCTTTTTCTTGGGGGTGAAAGAGTGTTTCCATCCATATTATTTAATTAACGTAACACACGTAAATACAAAGCACAAATGAGTACAGTACAGTGTAAACAGTTCTTCATTTATTTCAGTTTAGAAGGCGTGGCTATGCAGGCATTTACTGTTCACGCGTCCTTGAATTATATCTTTTGAACAGCTCGACTATAGTACCAAAAATTGCAATTTTATTGAAGAAATTCGGAATCAGGGTAGATTTTGATAATGAATTGGTTGGTTTTGAATCCTCTATCGCTGCACATCTTTTGCAGATCTATTATAGCCCAGTCATAGGAAGCACCTTACCCACCTTTTACTTTCTCAATCAGCTCCCATAGCCTATAATGGCCACCTTAGATAGCTGTTTTTTTCTTCGAGATTATGAATGCAGTCACCTTCACAATGGCATAATACGTGTGTGCAGCGGTTTAGAAAATGATTGAGCATACTGTATCGTCATTATAGTATCACTACGTTCCTCATTGCTATTAGGCTCAATTGAATAGTTTTGTGATGCATTCAAACAAATAGATGGCACTATGTATCGGAGTATCCAATTGGAAACCTCGTGGTAATTTATACACTGTTTCCTGACTACGCTATCATTTGATCGTCAATGATCATCAAAGTAATGACTTAAGAACCAATCTCTCGCAAGGTTAGAACAAAAGTACACACATATTAATCTGCTCCCACCATAATGAGCACAGGAGTGCTAAACTTTCCAGATAGATGAATAACCTCTTGCATAGACTGCAGGATACCAGTTAAAATAATTCGAACCAAATTTGAGTATTGTATTATTCAGTTACATCCCCTTTATAAGTAATTCTGGTATAATATCACCTGAAAGTGTCCCAATTTCATATTACCGCTTTGATACAAAGTCGATTCGATTACTG